>OU830602.1:36024689-36624689 GCA_917563855.2 Limnephilus lunatus | reverse complement strand
TTAAATGTTTGTGCTTGAACTACGCAAAAGAAACTAAAATAGCCTATTTGGCTATGTTTTTTTCTTGAATCATTAAAAAAAGGCAGCTGGTGTTAAACGGGAAATAAACCTTATCGCCATATACATAAGGAATATTAATGTTAACGACCTGATCCCGAACTTTACACGAAGTTTTGAATCGCCTTAATGGTTGTTTGTCAGTTGTGTAAAATATACAAAAAATTACTTATTAATAAGGCTTTTTTTGATTTTTTCTTCATATTTTTGAAATGCACATATTATACAAGATACGTAGGTACTTTAATGTAAAATAAACTATATAAAATAGAAAACTATGAGCACTGTAAGGAAATGCTAAAATAAACCTCATAAACTCACATACTTGCCCTGATGATGGACACTTATTAACGCTGTCCGAAACGTTGGTTAAAGAAGCAGATAGCACAATACGGCGTAACACCCCAAAATAAATAGCGATAATACTTTGGCCGTTAAAATCTAAAATAATTATCTACATAACCTCACATTTAAAATTCAAATTGTTCCAAAATCTTATTTAATTTATAATTTTTTTCCACAACATTTTTTATATCAGACTATACCTACGTAATAATAATATGTAGGTACTCGCAGTAAGGCATCAGGGGCGTACCTTTAACGACTGCGAGCCCCGGGCCCGGTTTAGGGCGCTACTTCTCGTTAGCGGTCCGGTTCGTTCCTATTTCCGGTGGTCACGAACCGAGACGTCGGATCTAACAGCTAAAGCCTGGATTTTCAATTAGAGTCTATCAGTACGTTTCGTTTCTGGTTTATCAGTATAACTATGTACTTCTTGTTCATAAATCGGTGTACTCCATATATCACGTTTATTGAAGACAGACTCTTTTATTTCTGTATTTAATTTATTTATGGAATAGTTAGTAATCCACAATATGGCATTTTGTTTGAACATTTTCCAACCTATCTACATAATTTATGGTAAAAATGGTGTTACAAGCTCAAAAAAGATTTGTTGACGTATTCATTTCAGACATTAAAAAACTAAGTAAATTTCATAATGCTTGAGCTCTCGCAGATTGTCAAAATGCTCTTCTTCTGATCTAATAACACAATTTCATAATATGAAACCAGTTACACATTGAATTAAATTCAGTATAAATGGTTATTATTATTGTCCATATAAATATATTCCCCAAATTCCTCTCTGGATTTTGATACTAGTATCATTTTTTAAAAATATAAATATAGATATCGACCCCCAGCATGTCGGTAAGTTTTGCTTTTTTTCTATAAGTTACTTCTTAAAGGAGTTAAGACCTCCAAATGTCGTTCAAATTGTTTCATTTGAACGCCATCAACAGACGTTCAGTATACAAACTAGAAAATTTAATTTAAAAAAAGGTTATAACTACATACATAGAATATCTTCTTCTAATACACACAAATTGTTCTAATATTCTAATACAGAAACAGACGACATTGTAAGAAACAGACAACACTGTAAGAAACTGATAACCTTGTAAGAAACAGAAAATACAGTAAGAAACAGACAACGTTGTAAAAAACAGACAACGTTGTAAGAAACAGAAAACTCTGTAAGAAACAGACATCTTGTAAGAAACAGACAACATTGTATGAAACAAACAGACAACACTGTAAGAAACAGTCAACAATGTAAGACCACAAACCAAATTGTAAGAAACAGACAAAATTGTAAGAAACAGACAACGTTGTAAGAAACAGACAACATTGTAAGAAACATACAACATTGTAGGAAACAGAAAACACTGTAAGAAACTGACAACATTGTAAGAAAAGTACAACATTGTAAGACACAAACAAAATTGTAAGAAAATGAAAACATTTTAAGAAACAGACAACATTGTAAGAAACAGACCACACTGTAAGAAAATTAAGATGAAATTATAAACTTTGGATAAAATTACACACTTCAACAAATCTGTTTAAATAATTTCTGCGTCAGTAAATATTAAAAAATAAAACTTTCGTAGAAATACATATATCTTATATCATATATATTCACATACACAATACATATAGTTTGTTGGGCCAATCTCTCATTCAGTAGATGCCCATTTGAAAAACTTTATCCTTTCCCGTTGACATTTATGTCCAAAAGTTTATAGGTTATTTATTCATTCATGGATGTTAGATGTCCATGTGAACACGACATTAAATAAATAATTTGCATTGTCGTGCTTGAATAGAGCTAGTACGTCTGACGTCGAAAATTCACATAAAAATATATTTATGTCGGTTCCAAAATAATACTAAAAAAATCATCCACGAAGAAACATACTTCAGCAAAAAAATATGAAAATAAACAAGGTTCAAACCAAAGATATTGAAATATAAGGAGATGTGTCATCCGCCGTTTCTACTAGGTGAGACTGAGTTTCCGGGTGTCGCCGGAGTTTTTAACCAATTAACGAATAAACTAAACGAACGCTAAACTAAATGAACAAATTCTTTCCGTATTCAAACTATATTGTTAACTAATAATAATGCACACCTTCAAAAAATCAAGAAAATGAACAAATTCTTTTTGTATGCAAACTACGCGCATTAGGCAGTAGTTCGGCGAAAGTCGCGCGGAAATCATAGCATATCTCTTTGTATTTGAATATCCTTAGTTCAAACCGTTTAGTACATAAGAAATGTGACAGAATAGTCGCCTTTAAAATGATTTAAAAGCTCAACTGCTGAGTGCTAATGAATTAGAGATAAAAATAAATAAAAACATGACTTGTTAAGGGAGAAGTCTGGTCCAGCCGAACCAAAATTCGACTTTTTTTGTTGCCTAAAAATCTTTCTACACATATGAAGAATACATGCCCAAAGTTATAGCATCAAATTTGATCTTGGAAAATAGTTAGGTGCGGTGCGCGCCATGCAGGTACTGGAGCCAGTGAGACTATGGCATCCCCAATTGGGGTATGTTGTGAGGCTGAAGGTAGTGGGGAGGGGAAAAAATGGGGAAGAAGAAGGTGGGAAAGTACTTGGCCATTCAGATTGGTCACCAAACACGGCTAAAGCCATTTCAAACAACGTTTCAAATCTGAATGGTGGTATTACACTAGGGCGATACTGAGAGTATCTTCCACTCTGCATATACAATTCTGATTTATTTAACCTCATGATTTTTAATTGGAATTTCATAAACTTACGTGATCTACTTTTTCCAAAATCCACTAAAATATATTTTTTTTTTATGTGAACACCTCACAAGAGTCCCAACTGCTCCCAACCGCTTGGAGTTAGTGAGACTATGGTATCCTCAAATGGGGTACATTGTGGGGCTAGGGGCAATGGGGAGGGAAGGTGATGGGGATGAATAAAGTGGGGAAGTACCGGGCTATTCAGATATAGTCACATTAAAAGCCGTTTCAAGCAATGTTCCAATTCTGAATGGTGGTCTTTCACCAGGGCGATACTGAGAGTATCTTCCTCTCTGGAATGTGCCGCGCAAATTCAGATAACTTTAAATAATTAAATTGTGAAAATAAAGAAATCAATCGAATAAAATTTACTTGCATGCATCGGAATTTGAACCCGCGACCTGGACCATGGAAATCAATAGAAAAATGTGTTTAGTGTTTTTTATGGAAGGCGAACAAGCTATCTAGAGGCGATCGTCAACCATGCAACACTCCTATTGGTTCCTCGAACGCCAGTAGGGATCCACAAATTCTCACGAGCCACTTCTTGCGCGGTGACAAAAATCTAACAGAACATTCTGTTCTAAACTGCCGAATTACTAACAGCCTTGTAATATCGCCACTTGTTCGCTCTCACTTTCTTGTACAAATTATTCATATAAAATAATCAATTATAGTGCGGTGTTAATCGGATGTAAATTGTTCAACAAACTTGTAAGTAGGTACTGTATCAAATGCTTATTTGATTTATCACACATCTTACCTACACCTAAACATACCCCCATAGATCTTTGATCGAATTTTATGTTGTGCAGTGCCTAGTCTACTAAAGGTTACTAGTGAGGAGGGTCGTTAACAAGATTAACCGTGTATTGTACTAACATTTACATTGTAAAAAGTAATTGTGTGACATTTACGTGAATATATAAATTAAAAGAGCCATAAACTTATTTCAAACTGCTTGCGAAAAATGTTCTTGGAGTTTTCCCCTCCGGTCGTCAGCGCTCAAGAAACCCGTAAATTATGATGTCACATGTTCGTGTTCGTGTTCATGTTTGGTGACAACATGCGGCAGAGCGTGATTGCTGAAGATGGCGGCCATTACCAGTTTACGACTGTCATGTAGGACCAGGCGTAGGGCAGCGATGGTGCGCGAGCTACGACGAAATTAAATTACTCGTCCCCAATAATATCATCTACAGACCGGGTGGAGTAAGTAGTAAGAGAAATCAAATTTTGTCGAGTTATTCGCATTATTAAACATACTAGCTGGTACCCGGCATGCATTGCTATGCCATTTAATAAACCAATTGTTTCTCACTGCGTGTCCTTTCCCATTCGTCCCGTTCCCCTTCCGCTTCCCTCTCCCCACTCCACTCTTACATTTCCTCCGTCCCGCGAACTCCCCTCTCGAGTTTCCCTCCCCCTACCAGGTTCCCCTCCCCCCTCCCGGTTCCCCTCCCCATCCTCCCGCGAACATCCTACCCGATTTCCCCTTCCTTACCATTATAAACAGCCTATTTTACTCGTATACAATGTAGCTTTCAATTGAATTTTAATAATCGGTTTAGTGGTTTAGGCGTGATTGCGTAACAAACTAACTCGCGAACTTTCGCATTTATAATATTTGTATGTATTAAAATCTTAATATTTCTATTAGAAATATAAACTCGTCACAAATAGAATTTCATCAATTTTTACACAACTGATTAACTTTAACTTTTAACTTAACTTTTATGAGACATCAACTTTTGAAATGAAAACTTCTTTAGCACCGTTGTGATTTGAAACTGTATGAAACGAAAAATAGTGACACTAAGAGACAAACACATACGTTTGATTCAGCCTGCGAGATAACAGACTAATCGGTCTCCTCTTTGTGCGGTTCTTCGTCACCTATCGGCCTCTTCTTTGTGCTGTGCTTCGTAGCCTCCCACTCTTGTCTACTTTAGTTTTGTAAACATTTCACTTCTACCGCGTGTGAATTCCACTCTCTTATTTTTTTAAAAGTGAAACTAAATAATTTACAAAAAAAACATTTCGCATATTATTTGAAAAAGTTAACGTTGTTTTCTATAGTAGGTATATAAGTTGATTCGGGTTAGTAAACTTACATGGTATGATTTATGCAATAATCTAAACGTATTTTTTTAATCTTCCATGAAAATAGGACTTTATAATTTGCTTTTAAATTGTTTAGTATTCCGGCTCAGAACTGAAAGTGATTTTATTTTATTCTTACTGGAAAAAAAACACTCTTTGGAAATCAAAACTTCTTTAGCACCGTTTTGATTAGAAACTTGATTAAACGAAAAATTGCTACACTAAAAATAGACAAACACACACGTCTATAGGATTTAGCCTGCGAGAGAACGAGGTGTTAAAATCTGTCTCCTCTTTGTGCGGTGCTTCGTAGTCTCCCACTCTTGTTTACTTTGATTTTCTGAAGTGAATTGCATCACCCTGATTTTTATTTTATTATTACTACTGGAAGTGGTCAGGCCACACAATCAGAGGATGTGAAAAATGGTCAAAATTAGTCATGCATTGGTTCACAAGTGACAAGAAGAGAAAACGAGGTAGACCACTTAGACAGTGGGTTGACGACACCAAAGCCATAGCAGGTGGTACATGGACAAGAGTAGCTAAGGATAGAGAGAAATGGTAACAGTTGGAGGAGGCCTTTGTCATCTAGTGACATACAGACAGGAAGTCGATAAATATTATAACTTATGTAATGTAATTTACTGTCTGAATAAAGGCTATTATTATTAAAAAAAATCAAAACTACAATTTTCTTTTATTGTTGCTTCAAGAAAGTTTGCGACCCCTGCAGTCTTTAGACCAGTGGCAGGTCAGGGTGTATTATGTAAGAGAAAGTAAGTAGTAAGTAGCGAGGAAAGAGGAAAGTGTGTGTATGTATGTTAGTGGCAGTCGGGTCCTTAAGCATGGCACATAGCGTGAGAGGAGAGGCTGTAAAAGGACTTGATGAGAGGGTTGGTTTGGACCAGGATCAGCCTTTATCCGTCCGGGAAGTGATCCGCGGACGGAATGGTGCCACTACTGAATATTTCATTTAACTGTATATCGTTTATAAGAGACTTGGAGAAGTTTATGTTACTTATATGGGATAATTGGAGTTATATTATTCGATTGGTTTGTTTGTGGACACGACCAGAATTAACCAATAAATAAGCAGAAAAAACTTATTTTTACATTAGCTCCACACAAGAGGCCTTAAAATAATTTCCCTCAGAGCCTATCTTTAGGGATGCTGTGTTTTTAGTTCTGAAATAGCTTAAAAACTGGTTCCCATTTTCCTTAGTGCATTGTTATTTTCTTCCTTTACCTTTCTCCTTTCCTTGAAAGTCCCTACTTATTTACTACAAGAAGAAAAAGATGTTGACTGCCTACTTGGTACACATAGACAATATCGCACAAAAATCGAAAATTACCAACATTAATGAGTTGAAAAATCGTCGTGAAATCGTTATTGAAATCTCGCTTGAAAGGTCGTAACAAGTGCTAATTAATACCAAGAGTGTCGGTACTTCTAACCACCATTTGTGCTATTATCATAGATAACAGCCACCATTAAGATTGCAGCATCACAGCAGATGAACCCATCAAAGGTAGGGGCTTTTTCCGTTACAATTGACATTTTCTGTGATACTTTAAAAAACGCCACAAATATAGATTACAGTCCACACCCTCTCGTATCACGAATTGTTCGTTGACGCTGTGTGTAGGTCATTTTAGGAAAAAAAGGAGTGAAAGTTCTGGAAGGAAAAAGGTGTGAGGGGAGGGTAGGAATCTAAGGGGTAGTATTTCCAGGAGTGACAGATGAATCTATCCCTTTCATTCCAGTGCAAGGCGATGTTCCAAGAGAGTCCTGCTGGAAAGTTCAAACGGTCTCCCTTCTCCAGTACCTCCCGATCCGGCCTGCCACGCAGTTGGTGGGCAGACAAATTTGCCGCCAAGATCCGGACAAATCTCACTCCATGAACCCGGGCACCCCTGCTAAGTCACAAAACGTAGCAAACCACTTGGGGTGACCAATGGCAGAGGTGTTGGTTATCCAATTAATGGCTCCTGGGGAGGCGGTATCCAAACTATTAAAAGATGAATGCTTAGTGATTTCTATGTAGGTACATAGTTTTGGAACTTTGATTCACTTTGGAACTCAATTCTCATTCCTGAGTGTGATATGTTTTGTTATTTTTTTATTATTTTTATTAATATTAGCTCCACCTAGGAGGCCCTAAAAAAATAACATTCTTTAGCGCCTAAGCCTATAATCTTAGGGGACGCTGTATGCAGGGTCTTTTTAAGTAAAGGGAGGAGAGGAAGTTCTGGGAAGGAAAAAGGTATGGGTAGAAAACTGGGGATCAGTGTGTCCGGAGTGATGGACGTATGAATCCATCCCTCCAGCTGCAAGGGGGTGGGTAGAGAGAGTCCGGCTGGAGAGGTCAAAAAGCCTTCTCAACCAGCCTCTCTCGACCCGGCCCGCAACGCAGAAGGTAGGCAGACGCATCCGTGACCAAGACGTAGCCATACCTCACCCTATGAACCTGGGCACCCCTGCTAAGTCACCAAACATAGCGAACAATTTGGTTAATCAATAAATTAATTCGTTTTTTTATATGAATACCGTACAAGAGTCCCAACTGCTCCCGTTTGAAGCCAGCGAGTATGGCATCCTCAATTAGGGTATGTTGTGAGGCTGAAGGTAGTGGGGAGGGGAAGAAGATAGGGAAGAGGAAGGTGGGGAAGTACCTGGCTTTTCAGATCTGGTCACCAAACACGGCTAGTGCCATTTCAAGCAACGTTTAAATTCTGAATGGTGGTCTTACACCAGGGCGTTACTGAGAGTATCTTCCACTCTGGAACGTGCCACTATATATTATTTTATGGAATATACTATATATTATTTTAAATGAATACATTGTGAAATAACACAAATTAATCAAATAAAATTTATTTTCCACGGACTCGGTTTCGCGGTTTCATCCCGCGACAAAATATCCCCGAAAAAATATCCCTGACAAAATATCCCGCGACAAAATATCCTCCGACAAAATATCCTACGGACGAAACATCCCCCAACAAAATATCTACTAAAACCTAACCTAACAAAAAATGGGACAAAAATAATACAGACATCTTACTATATTATTGTCACTTTCCTATTTTTCTTTGCTTTAGATTTTTATTTTTAATCTATTTTATTATTTTTCAGCCTTGACTCTGTTTCATCTAAACTCTTATTTATTTATAAATACCTATGATTTTATTATATGCTGTACTTATACTCTGTATGGGATGTGTGGGATTGCACTCTCCTCCCCACATCCTGGAATAAAGACCTTTATTATTTATTATTATTTTTATTATTAAAGACAATAAATTATTATCTGTATTATTTTTGTCCATTTTACTACTTTTGAACAATAATTTATAGTCTCTACTGGATGTCTGTATTATTTTTGTCCCATTTTTTTGTTAGGTTAGGTTAAGTTTTGTTTAGGGATATTTTGTCGGGGATATTTTGTCGCGAGATATTTTGTCGTGGGATGAAAAGATGCGGAACCGAGTCCAACTCGACGTATTCCGCATGAGTTGAATGTTAGGATTTTGTCAACGATAATTATATGAATTTGTGGATCGCGAATTATTTTGCATGAATAATTAAATCGAATTAATATTGCATCCTCATTAGACTTCAGCCATAAATCGATATACGTAAAATCACGTTTTAATATTAGGATATAATTCAATTCATTCCATTTTGACGGAAGCTCATAGTTCAACAATCCATTGAAATTTTGGAATAGATTTTAATAGTACCTATTACTTCATTTATAAATTAGAACAGTTCTGGGAATAAGCAATAATAAATAATTTGATTTGGTGAAGGTTAATTTACTTTCTAAGGCAAATCCCTTTTCCGTTATATTTTTTACCTCACATCCTTTTGGATGAGGAGGATGGAGGATGTGCCTCCCCCAAAAAATAGAGAAAAAAATATTTTTGATTTTTTTTTAAAATGCCTTACAAGAGGCTCATTGGCTCCCTGCAAGACTACGGTATCCCAAATAGAAGCATGTTGTGGGGCTGAAGGTAATGGGGAGGGGAAGAGGAAGGTGGGGTGAGGTGAACCTTGCTATTCAGATCTGGTCACCAAACACGTTAAAGCCATTTTAAGCAACGTTTCATTTCGGAATGGTGGTCTTATACCAGGGCGATACTGAGAGCACTTTCCGCTCTGGAATGTGCCGCAAATGTACTATATTTTATTTTTAAATGAATTAATAATTGTGAAATTACACAAATTAATCAAAAAAATGCGCCTGGTTCGATCCCGCGAGCTTCGGATTCACCCCAAGCGGTTTGCTAAGTTCGGTGTCTTAACAAAGGTCCCCAGGTTACGGAATGTGGTTTGTCCAGATCTTGGCGGCGAATGCGTCTGTCTACCAGCTTGTGATGGGCCAGAGCCAGAGAGGCAGGTCGAGGAAGGCGTTTTGATCTCTCCAGCCTAACTCTCTTCAACACCTTGCAGAGGGAGGGATGGATGCATACATCACTCCTGGATACACTGATCCCAGATTCCTACCTACCCCTCATACCGTTTTTTTACCGGAACATCCTTTTCCTTCTTTAAAGAAAGATGACATAAGCACTGAGAAAAATTATTTTCCTCAATGCCTTCAGTGTGGAGTTGATGTAAAAAATGTCTAAGATTTAAATGCTACTTATTAAAAGTTTTTCTAGATAGTATTGTTTGAATTTGAATAATGAATCAATAATAGACAATATACATAATTAAAAAATATTCAATACTACAAACGTTCAAAGAAATACAGCTAAAAAATTACAATTCAATATATCAGCAATATATCAAAACAATATTAAAATCCCAAAATTTAATCCCAAGAACATCCAAAATTCCAATCTGTATCTTGGTATAAATTATTTCAACAAACTCTTATTAAAACTAAAAACTCAACAAGATAAAACTAAAAATTATCAAAAATAAACGTAAATTTCATATTAAATTAAAAAATTACCCGAAACAACGCTCTAAGAGTATATTACTATTTTTAAAATTTAATTTTATTTCATAATCTGTTTATTGATATATCTCACGTTTCTCTTACATATCTCTTGTTATTAGTTGCAATATTATTATTCACTTACTCAAATGATAACATAATTGAGCATGAATTCACTCACCAAACACAAGAGCTTTGTATCTTTATGGTGAGGAAAGGCTTTTTATTATATTTATATTACAAATCTCAAATGTTTCAAAAGTAATTAATATCAACTAACCATCACGACAAAGGCAAAGGGATGGACCGCCAAACAATTCGGCCTTGACACACACTCTTTGTCTCACTCACATTCGTACATCGTCTCATATATACTCTTCTATTATTTTGACTTTTGACATGACCCGACTCAAGTATCTGATTCACTTGATCATGCCATGTCTTCCTCGGGCGTCCCCGGCTTCTTCTACCATTTACACTTGCGTCATATATTCTTCATACACTACTTTCTTCGTTCATTCGCTCTATACGCCCAAACCATCTGAGGGTCCATTTCTTAATCTTACAAACTACTTACCTAAGTAATGCAAAAATAAAAAAAATCTAATTTAATATTTATAATTTTCCTTTCGATATCAAATAATCTGACTTCTGGTAGGTTCCTACCTACTACAAAATTACATTTTTTAATTTTTATTAGTTACAAATAGATACAAAAATTACAAATACATTTTATACAGTAATTAATTACATAGTAGATATATTTGATATACCCCCATAAGTAAGCAGGGCTCGTGTATGGGGGGTGTTTTGTTTTTTTTTTTACATGATTCAGTTTAAGTTTTCAGTATAATTTTTAGGGTGAGTTTTAAATTCTTTTATATTAGTATTTATATTTCTGATTTTTTCAGGTATTGAATTAAAAAATTTAACACCGATATATTTATTATTTAACTGTCCTATTGTTTTTTTACATTTTGGAGTAGGAAGTATTAATGTTTGTCTAAGATTTCTGTTATTTTTAAAGGGTGCAACTTTATTTTCAATATTATATTTATAAATTTGTAATGTTGCATGATAAAAGTATAATGCACTTAATTTTCTGACCTTAAATTGTTTGAATAAAAGTTCTGACGAATATGAGTAGGGTTTTTTTAAATTATTTTTATTATTAGTTTTTGTGATATGTAAATTGTTTGTGTTTGATTTGTATATGTACCGCCCTAAAATGCCGTATTGTATAAATGATTGACAGAAAACGAAGTATGTGGTTCTAAGTAATTTTTGGTTTAAAATATTTCTTAAACATTTAAATATATATGTAAGTTTCCTTATTCTGTTGTTCAGAATATTTATGTATGGGGACCATTTTAAACGCTGGTCTATTGTTATGCCCAGGTACTTAATATCGGTCTTGCTTAATTGTATACTATAAAATGTGACCATACAAACCATGCGATCTTTTTTGGCGTATACTCCAACGTGACGATATCCTGAAATGTGGACAATGTACTAGTATAAACAGTAGTACAGCATATACACAATCAGCATTTCGCCAGACGAATCTAGATATTACCATGAAGACAATGCTCACTAAACGCAGTGATGCAGTCGCAAAAGATGCAATTCCATTACGGGAGGTTTGCACTGCACTGGAGATTGTTTCTACCTCCTTCCCCTGCCTGCCCCTACCCCGACCCGTGAAGGTGTCTTGTCAGAACTCATGAGAAGATAACTGCATTTGGTTAGTTATATCTGCAATCTTCAATTTGTTTGTAAGTCTAGAGAGGAAGGTTTTACAAAGGACGCTTCCAAGGTTTGCGAAAGTGCCTTAATTTCCCTAGTGTTTTCAAAATAATCTGTTGAGTCTGAAGGTGCTAATTTGAGAAAAAGGTAAAATGCTCATCCTTAAATTTTATTTGAGTACCAACTGCTTCCAATGACCTGGACGCATTGCAATAATAGCATCCCCATATGTGCTAAAGGGGGTGGGGAAGGAATGGTATGGTAAATAGAATGATTGATAATTGCCTGGCTCTTCACATCTGTTCACCAAACATGACTTACGCTGTTTTAAGCAATGC
This sequence comes from Limnephilus lunatus, assembly GCA_917563855.2. Classification (NCBI taxonomy): domain Eukaryota; kingdom Metazoa; phylum Arthropoda; class Insecta; order Trichoptera; family Limnephilidae; genus Limnephilus; species Limnephilus lunatus. Next base: position 36,612,374 of record OU830602.1, on the reverse strand, counting down.
CAACCTTTCGATTCTGAAAGGTGGTTTCACCAGATCTATTCTGAGAGTATATACCACCCAGGAAGTCAAGCATGGTCGGTCGATAAAACCCATACCAATACGGTATTGACCAAATCCGTCATCAATGGTCAGTTATCAATATTTGCGACCACGGTCTACCAACGATTGATGAATTTTAGCGTAGCCTCAATATTGACGACCTCCGTAGTCCAGTGGCTAAGACTCTTGACTCACAATCCGGAGGTCGCGGGTTCGAACCCGGCGTGCGCAAATAAATTTTATTTGATTAATTTGTGTTATTTCACAATTAATTCATTTAAAATAATATATAGTATATTTGCGGCACGTTCCAGAGTGGAAGATACTATCAGTATCGCCCTGGTGTAAGACCACCATTCAGAATTGAAACGTTGCTTGAAAATGGCTTTAGCCGTGTTTGGCGACCAGATCTGAATAGCCAGGTACTTCCCAACCTTCATCTTCCCCACCTTCTTCCCCTCCCCACTACCTTCAGTCTCACTGGCTCCAGACGGGAGCAGTTGAGATTCTTGTGCGGTATTCACTGTAAAAAAAAAAAAATATATCGGTTAAGCTTCGGTTAACTATCAATATATATATATATATATATATCTTTATACATAATATAGAATACTTTATACTGGCTTATTTAATGAACGAATTGAGCTAACGGAAGTCTTAGAAATTAAAGAAGTCATATACGCGATCCGTGAACGTTCGATATTAGAGACGAAAATGGTTGAAATATGAATAAACTCATTAACTAATTAACTCTAGTACAGAGTCAAAGGGTTAATTCGAACTGCCAATGCACATTAAGGTCAGTTTTAAATTTATGAATATTTTGAAATGAAAACTTCTTTAGCTCCGTTTTAATTTGAAACTCGATAAAACGAAAAATAGCGACACGAAAAAGAGACAAACACACACATCTATAGGATTTAGCCTGCAAAATAATGATATAGTATAATCGGTCTCCTCTTAGTGCGGTGCTTCGTAGCTTCCCCACTATTGTCTACTATAGTTACATTTAGTGTTACCAGCGTATATTGATTTCTTATTCATTCCCTGCCAACATCGGTTCGGCTGTCAACAGTGAAAACGTACAAGGTACATCGGTAAAAAATCATCGAAATTTTCATCTATCGATCCGATATAGTAAAGTTATCCATTTATTCAATTCGTATAGTGATTTAATAACTCAAAATGATTATTTGTGCTTGGATGACATATGGCAGAGGCGTTGGTTATCCAATAAATGGTTCCCGGACGGCGGTACCCATACCCACCTCCTAAATTGTTATGCTACCTATATTTATGTAAAAGCCCTCTGGGTGTAAAATAATACAAGTAAATAAATAAATATACTCGTAAGAATATAATATAATTATCATTCTGTCTGTGTTCTGTGGATCGAATCCCGGGTCCCGGGTCCCGGGTCCCGAGTCCCGGGCGCGCATAGGTAAGAGCTTTTTATTCATTATGCATACAATCCCAGGAAAGCGACGGCTGCCCGAGATTACGGCCGGGATTGTCGGGATGGATTTTGAAAAAATAACTATTTCATCTGCAATTCAAACGTCTGGGACCTCGACTGCAGAACAAATGAGATTGGTGAATGCTGGTAAAAAAATAACCATTATTATTTTCCATGGCAGAACAGGATTTTTTTTACATTACTCCACACAGGAGGCCCTGAGGAAAACAATTTCCCTAATTTCTATCATCTTTGGGGATGCTGTGTGGAGGGTATTTTTAGGAAAGGAAAGAGTGGAAATTCTGGGACGGAAAAGGGTAAAGTTCATTCTTATGAATCCATCCCTCCCACTGCGGTGTAAGGCTATATTCCGAGAGATTTCTGCTGGAGAAGTCAACTGTCGCGTAATAAATAATTCGATTAAAATTATAGTAAACTAGCTGGGGTACCCGGCTTCGCTCAGGATAACCTTCAAGAACTTTCCGGGTTCTTCTAGACTTCTAGACTCACCGACACACTCCGCCACTTTCTAAAACTTTCTAAAATTTCTAAAACTTTCTCCTTTCATAACTTCCTAGAGCATAAGCGAACCTTCCTGAACGTTCTGGAACCTTCTAGACTCACTAACATACTCCGCCACTCTTTCTAGAACTTAGAATTTTCTACAGCTTTATCGAACCTTCTAGAACTTTCCGGAAGTCTGTTCCGGAAATTTCTAGAGGGCGAAATTTCCAACCCTTACATCTTCGATAGCACGCCCTTTAGGTAAAAACGAAAACCGTTATCCTGGAGGGGGGGTAGAGTTCGATCGTAACGGGACTCGTTTCTGAGTTTTTGTGGGACGAACGTTTTTTTGTACTATATTTTATAAAATACATATATTGAGTATTTGTTATACCTGCTTTATGTTTATATAAGTTTACTTTACTTTGTTAGTACGTGATGAAACCTTTGAAACCATATTTTTTTACCTGCCCACTGTGCCATCTCAACGCCCCATTATTTTCTCTGGATCTTCTATTACCCCCTGAAAGTCTCAAACGCCCACAGGGGGGCATTATCGCCCATGTTGAAAACCTAGATGTATGTTTTTCTATTTTTAGTGTCGCTATTAATTTCATAGATTTTCTAATCATAACAGTGCTAAATTCACTAATTCCTGAAATTTTATCGAATTCTCTATCTAGTTTCCCTCATGTCAATGGTTAGTCTGAGATGATTCGTGTCTTGTGAAGTCTTATAGAAAATGTAAGTAAGATGCAGATATACAATGGAATACTTCTTCTTCTTCTCGAAGTTTGTTAGTAAATGTAAACAAATGTGCCTTATAAATATGTAATTCAGTAGCACTTTGCATGGATTGGAATATGCATATTTTCGAGTGGTCTTTTGTCATTTTCCTTTGAATGCTTAAGGCCCATTAAACAGCGGCTGAGAATTCAATTTTCATCGAAAGATTGCCTTGCGATCTTTCCGTTGCAACTGTAGAGGGCGGCTCCGATAAAAAAGATTGATTATTCTCTGTACCATCATTTTTAACTAATAACTCAATATCGATTTAATTAAATTCAAAATTTGCTTTAATATAGACCTACATTCAAGTTAGCAAAAAAATGCTAAAACACGTGGTGATGAAATTATTAAAATTATGTACTTTTAATAATTTATTATTTCTTGACCATAAGTATTTATAATCTTTCAACTATCTAAAATATTTTAGTTTGTAAGACCGCAAATAAATAAACAAGCTGAAGTATTTTCGTCGCAAAACACATGCGTGGATTTTTTCAAATAATTTTATTTCAATTAAAATTAAAATTAGCTTTCCTAGATAATTCATTGTTTTATTTTACTGTGTAATTATATGTTTTGATACTTGTGTTGTCTAATAAATCATTGGGTTTAAAAAAAATATATATATATACATTTTATTAATATACACTTCGTGAAATCCAATTTTAAGGCGCTGTCAGACCCATTAGCAAAATTCACCTCACTGTGAAAAAATATTAGATATATACCTACAGAGCTGTCATTTAACTTCTACTTATTTTTAAAGACGGTAATTATAGAATTAATTATACTTAAACAAATAATTGTGATTAAAATAAATAAAATATAAAATTCCCGCGTCACAAAATATAGTTAAAAATTATACAATTTACTCAGAAATAAATTGGATTCAAATATGCACCATTAGTTTGTTAAATATAAGTAAATGTGCCGCGTAATAAGTTTGTTTTACATAAAACGTGCCGCGTAAGGAGAGTCGGATCGAATGGACGAGGAAACGTCTTGCAGCATCCCTGCTGCTTCATCAGGGTTGCCAAGAGAACAAATAAATTGCAACTCTCAATAAAAGTATTTCGCGATGGTATTTTTTTGCCATGATGTAATGGAGGCTTCCGACACACATTATTTTATATTGAAATCTGTTTTTAAATTAATTTCTATTCGTTCATTTAAAACGCCTACCTAATTACGTCTAAAAGGGATCGAAATGAATACCTAATCTCCTTCAACGAAAGCAATCTTCCGAACTGGCCTTCCATTGATAAGCTTGGTGTAACTCTAAGTGACCAGCTCAGGTACGGGGGCTCCATCGAAGCCAGAGTTAAGTTAGCCTGTTAGAAGCTGGGCGTAATGTGTAGGGCCCGCCTCTCCGTAATTCATTACGAAAAAAAATATTTTTTAGGTGGATAAAAAAACATACAAATAAACAAATACGTAGTTTCATTTCACCCGTACCCGCCTCCAATTTGGGAGGCGGGTGTATGGACCAAATTTATTTTTATATTGTTGGGGAATTCGTTTCAATTTTTTGATGCAGATAATTTCAAATAGTTAAACGATTCAAGTCCTATTTTATATTATCACGGTTGGGGCAAGAAAACAAAAAGGTTAGTATAGATAGGGTTACGTTAACTAATGCTTTTTTCTTCACCTTGCACCTATGTACTATTGGGTCATTAACATGGAAAAGAATGAGGGAGCGGGCAGCGATCGGCAGAGACGGGGACGATTGAATGAAAAGACGTCAGTCGATGTATGAGTCAGTCTTTATTGCTGCTACGTAGCGATGGTAAGTTTGGAGTAACAGTGTAGACAGGAGCGATGATGATGTGATGCTCTTAAGTGATGCAGTGATGAAGGTCGGTGATGCAGTGGTGTAGCAGAACTCGTGTCTGCATGTCGCCAGCATGTTGTTCCGCACCGTGGTGGTGGAGAAGACCTTGACGTCCAGGATGGATGCTCGACGCGGTGTCGCGGAGATGGCTGCGGTGAACCTGAGGAGTTGCCGCTCACGTGACAAGAAGGCCCGCCGTGGGACTTGTCGTGGGCAATTGTGTCGCTTGTTGCGTTCTCGAAGGTTGATGATATGATGATGCACCGCCACAGGTCCGGCACGTCGCCGTGGACCTGGCGGTTACCGCACTGGAATCGTTATCACTCGATGCACTGTCTATGTGTGTTAGTGATGTTACTTGCACTAATGACTGGAACTGACTGACTGACTAGCGCGGTGTCGCTGCGCTTTATATAGCCGACCGTTGAGTACCCGGAACGCCAAGTAATGTTGAGCCACCGCGCAAAGCGGAGAAGCCTCTGGAACATTCCGCGGCCGTAAGAATGTGACGGCTGTTGTTTCGAGGCCTTTCGCTGCGCTTCCCGAAATGTTTAGCTGTGTGCGGCGTGAAACACTACAACTGTAGGTAGTATGTACATTTCGAGAATGTGTTTGCTATATCAGTGGCGGCGCAAGGATTGTGGCAAAAGGGGGCGACCGTTCTGGTCGCCACACACCCCCTTTCCAGTGTACGGAGTACAGGGTTGTAAGATGCCAAAAGTTGCAGGAATGCCGGGTTGATGCTGGTCGGTGCGTCCATGAGGATTGCGTCCATGTGCTGCTGATGCGTCTCTACCGATTCCCTCAGTTGCTGCTTTTGCGTGCTGCTGAATGCTTGTTGCATGTTGTATGTTGCATGTTGCTGAGTTGCTCGTTGCAGTGCTCATTGCTTGTTGTTCGTTGCTCGCGTGTTGCGTGTTGCTTGTTGCATATGGCTTGTTGCCTGTAGCTTGTTGCTTGTAGCTCGTTGCTTGTTGCGCTCGTTGCGTGTTGCTCGCGTGTTGCGTGTTGCATATGGCTTGTTGCCTGTAGTTTGTTGCTTGTTGCTTGTTGCAGAGTTGCTCGTTGCAGTGCTCATTGCTTGTTGTTCGTTGCTCGCGTGTTGCGTGTTGCTTGTTGCATATGGCTTGTTGCCTGTAGCTTGTTGCTTGTAGCTCATTGCTTGTTGCGCTCGTTGCGTGTTGCTCGCGTGTTGCGTGTTGCATATGGCTTGTTGCCTGTAGCTTGTTGCTTGTTGCTTGTTGCAGAGTTGCTCGTTGCAGTGCTCATTGCTTGTTGTTCGTTGCTCGCGTGTTGCGAGTTGCTTGTTGCATATGGCTTGTTGCCTGAAGCTTGTTGCTTGTAGCTCGTTGCTCGTTGCTTGTTGCGCTCGTTGCGTGTTGCTCGCGTGTTGCGTGTTGCAGCTTGTTGCTTGTCGCTCGTTGCAGGAGGTTGCGTGTTGCTCGTTGCAGAAGGTTGCGTGTTGCATATTTCGTGTTGCATATCACGTCGGGGCCTCCAGTTGAGGGAGCCGGCGTGATCACGTCGGGGTCACCAGTGAGGGAGCGGGCAGCGATCGGCAGAGACGGGGACGATTGAATGAAAAGACGTCAGTCGATGTATGAGTCAGTCTTTATTGCTGGGCTACGTAGCGATGGTAAGTTTGGAGTAACAGTGTAGACAGGAGCGATGATGATGTGATGCTCTTAAGTGATGCAGTGATGAAGGTCGGTGATGCAGTGGTGTAGCAGAACTCGTGTCTGCATGTCGCCAGCATGTTGTTCCGCACCGTGGTGGTGGAGAAGACCTTGACGTCCAGGATGGATGCTCGACGCGGTGTCGCGGAGATGGCTGCGGTGAACCTGAGGAGTTGCCGCTCACGTGACAAGAAGGCCCGCCGTGGGACTTGTCGTGGGCAATTGTGTCGCTTGTTGCGTTCTCGAAGGTTGATGATATGATGATGCACCGCCACAGGTCCGGCACGTCGCCGTGGACCTGGCGGTTACCGCACTGGAATCGTTATCACTCGATGCACTGTCTATGTGTGTTAGTGATGTTACTTGCACTAATGACTGGAACTGACTGACTGACTAGCGCGGTGTCGCTGCGCTTTATATAGCCGACCGTTGAGTACCCGGAACGCCAAGTAATGTTGAGCCACCGCGCAAAGCGGAGAAGCCTCTGGAACATTCCGCGGCCGTAAGAATGTGACGGATTGTGGCAAAAGGGGGCGACCGTTCTGGTCGCCACAAGAATACAAAAAACCACCCCTTATAATATTATCTTTAATAATTAGTCGGAGACGTTTCACATTTTTTTTAAATTTTAAAACACTGAAGACCGGGTCGGTATGTCTCTCAGCTAGGTTTAAGGTACGGTCAAACGCAGCGTTAAAAGGACGAGCACTTATCTGTTGAACCGCGAGGGCTTATCTGTTGAACCGACAGGCTACACCGCTAAAGATATTTCTTCCTATGGTAGGAGAGGGGGTCATTTGAATTAGAAAGCTACCGCTCTCTTCTTTGTACTGGATCTGTCAACTTGACAGCTGTCATCGGCACGTTTACGCAGCTTGCCATTAAAATGACCCCTCTCCTGTTCACGGCGGAGAGGGGGTCGCATACCTTTTCGCATATCGCGTGAGTAGCGGTTACAGCGTAAGATATGTATTGTCTATGATTTATCTGCGCATTATCTTCTTACGTGTCACGGGTCTGTATGGGATTGTATGGCGAGTGATATTGTGCGTGCGATGTTTTTTTTCTTTTATCTCTACGTTTGACAAACACTACATTAGTTGTTTCATATTTATTTTATAACACCTAACGGCCTCATCGCGTGTGATATTTAAACTATTCCTATTATTAATAACACAATTGAAGAGAACTGGCAACCCTACCCCTGCTGCATCTGAATATCGGGTTGGTACATCTACCAGTTAGGTTTCCTGCCGTGAATAATTGGCAAGTAAAACACCCCGGCACCGCCCTAATTGCAAATTGCAACCCTTGTAAAGTAAATATTTATCCACTGCGACAATTGTATTAGACTTCATTTGACTGACTTCACTGAACAACTTCTCATCTCCTCCTACGAGTAACTTGTCGTGGATGCCAGAAGGAGAACGTCTTCCACCAACCGAAATATTATTATTTGTATAAATTTTAAGCATCATGCACTAAAACATATTTGTGCCATACAGGGTGAGACACACAAGTACTATATCCCGATCCACGGAGGCGCAAGATGTCGTTCTGAAGGGAGAATATAGTCTATCTTGCCGTTATGGAGCTGGTCCGAAATGATGCTTCTTTTGACGTAGCCAAGTCTGATCCTGACAATGTTAGATTTGAAAATTAGTGAAACAACCAAACCTAAGATTTTAACTACCTCTCACAGATCATCTCAAAAAATGTTAAATATACAGATTTATAACTTTCGTGTCGTACTTTCATTTGAAAATACATGGATTTCCTTTTTGCAATTGCTGGTGTTAATGGCTTTGCGCGCTAGTTTTATTCAATGAATTTTAGTTATGCATTCATTTTGTAATGTGATTGATTTACTAAAAAAAATTATTTTCATTTTAAAAATTGTTAATGGCATAACAGACAGCCCTGATTTATTAAGCCTAATTACGTTTCACATACTAACAAGAACTACTCGATCTAATTTTTTTAAATTACAAAAACAATTTCAGGACTGAGTCATTTAGATACTCGCTTGCACCTTGATTGGTGTGCAATTGGCAATACTTTCTCAGAAGTAGTGGATGTGTTCAACTGCACGGAATATAGCTATATGAGGGCTATAACAATAATCCTCAATAAAAACAATCAATGTTAGCATAATACTATTCTTCTGCATGGGTTCTACATTCATAATTTAAATAGCATATTTTATTACATAATTATTACGTATGTATATAACCTACTTGTAATAGCCCGTACAGGCGGATAATAATAATATAAATAAATAAATGTGATATTTGTGTTTAATCTCATCTTTCACACCCATTGACGGCCACCGTGGTCTAGTGGTAAGGCTCTTGACTCACAATCCGAAGATCGCGGGAACGAACCGAATCAAATACATTTATTAATTAATTTGCCGATTAATTTGTGTTATTTCACAATTAATTCATTTAAAAATAATATTATATATTATATTTGCGGAAAGTTTCAAAGTGGAAGATATTTTCAGTTTCGCCCTAGTGCAGGACCACCATTCAGAATTGAAACGTTGTTTGAAATTGCTTTAGCCGTGTTTGGTGATCAGATCTGAAAAGCAAAAACATACCGGATTGTGGATGCCATAGTCTCATTGGCTCCAGACGGGAGCAGCTGGGACTCTTGTGAGGTATTCACATAAAAAAATATTCCATGAAGTTTTAATGGTTTTCAATGAATTAATAAAAAGTTGCTTTTTGACGTTGTTTAAGATTTTTCATTCGCCCTGTTTCGTTGTGATGTTCTTCAAATTAAAGAAGTAATAACTTCTAAAGTGTATAAAAAAGTATATCTAAATTTTTCAAATAAGTCCGCAAATGATTATTAAGCATCAAATATAACGTTTTATATCTGCCAGTTTTAATTCAGGTATACGGGAGACCTTTCAGCTCCTAGGCCCCAGGCAGGTCGTTGAAATTGATTATCTGTCTAAGAAAGAATACTGATATTTGAAGATGTTTAAACAAGAGCCAGAGCCTGCAGAAACCAAGTTTCCTACTGAGTCAAAGATTATAAACTTAACTACTCCGGATATGAGAAAGAGCATGTAGGTTAGGATCAACGGATCAACTGCAAAAGGATCTCTGAAAACTTTCTAGTGTGCAAACTCGGCTATCCTGACAAATCGGCAATCGCCTAGCACTAAATTCACACCGACCATTACATTGGATTTGTTTCAGAGATGACCCAAAACGCATAAATACGGAGGCATTTGAAATTTACAATCTTTTTTCAATAATTATAGATATTCGACTGGGCTAAGCTTAATAGTTCTCGGTATAAGGTAATAATTGATGGCTACACCAAAACTAAACGCTAAAAAAATGATACTTTAACTAAATATACTGAAAATTAAGACCGTAAGGATTGGAGCATGGTATCGCTTCTACGGCCATAAAAATGCACACACTTCATCACTGTCTACAAGTCCTATGATGGACACTTAACGCTGTCCGAAACGTTGGCTAAAGAAGGAGGAAGCGCAACAGGGCAAAAAAACCCAAAAATTCACCCAAGATGATATTTGAACAATTTCAATAGAATGTTACGACCAAATTGGTGCATCATCTTAATATATAAAACAAAGTCGGGTTAGTTACACTATTTATAACTCGAGAACGGTCGGGCCAATTTTGATGATCTTTGATTTGTTGGATTTGTCTTTGCCCCGGAAAGGATAATAACTATTAAAACATCACAAAAAATAACTAAAAATATAGTTATTAAGAAAATTCTTTTCCCCATACATTTTTTATGGAACGAATTCTCATATTTGAAAGAGTTGCGGGCATTTTGTGATAAGTACCTAAAATGTTGAATAGTGAATAAGTTCCAAAAATTCAAAACATCAAATGTCAATACACTGATTGTTTTGCATTTGTTATAATTTTTTTTTTTAATTATTTATTTGGCTTTCACCCATTAAGGATGTCCTTGGAAATTTCTTTATTTTAAAAATGATTCAAATTTTAATTTTTTTTACATTATCAGTGTTTTTAAAATTAGTGACATTTTCAGGTTTTTTAAAATTAGTTACATTTTCAGTTTTTTACGTGGAATAGATAAATTATATTCGCAAATATAGACAATGGGCTAAGACAAATATTCATATGATAATGCAAGTTGTACTAACATACAGAGTTGGTATTGATAATAATTACAAAATAGTAGAGTAGGAAGATGTACAGGTTCCAAAAAATAGGAACCTGTACAATTGTACTAATAACACTGCAGGAACAAATGCATACGTATGGAAGAGAAAGATATGTGATTGATGCTTAAATGTTAAGGCCATTTTTACAAATAAATTTTGCTAACAAATAGTGAATTTCAGGAGAGTTGATACTAATAAGGCAGGGTACACTGGTAGAGAATTCAATTTAAGGTTTTACCAATTCATGTAGGTATGTAGTTTGGAAATTGGTAATTTATAGGACACCCAAAAAAATATGGTCTAAAGTGTCCTCTGAACCACAATCACAATAAGGCGAATTGACTATATGGAATCAGACCAGATGGCTAAGACAACAAGTATGACCTAGAAGCATTCGAGTTATGGAAGAGATGTATTTTTTTTGGAATGGAAGTGTATTTGTGAAACCAGGGCTTGACAGGAAGAGAAGGTTGAATTAATGAGTACTGGTGACCTCTTATCAGACAGGATGATTTCCATTCAGAGGACTATTGGCGTTGTCCCTTATTTTTTAAAATAGGGAAATAGTGTCTTACAGGAATATGTATACTACTTAATGGAACATGGACAATGGATTCCTTAGCAATAGAATCAACCTTTTCATTTCCAACAATACCAAAGGGTCATGGGATCCAGGCCAAGACCACTAACACGCTTGAGCCAGCGACATGGAATGCAGGAGGTCTCGGATATAGCAGGTTAGAGAGTCACTCCTGGAATTGAGAAGGGATGCGCTTATTTTTTGTAGTGAGCTAAGTGAGCCTGAAAGGATGAGATCATTTCTAATGTTGAGAGATTTGACGTGTCGTAAAGCTTCTATGATACGAGAGCTATGCATTTAGCAGAGAAAATGGAACACTATTTGGGAGGTCTGCGTGGGAATCACAATTTCCTGTAAGGTGCATAGACACTGGCTCACAATGGGAGTTCGAACTGTGTTTGGAACCATCTGTGAAAATTTTTATATAATTTGGCCAGTTATTTTCATAATTTTTATTTTTTTATTTCTGCATTACTGGATTGAGCTGAGTTTTTTAATTTTTTTTTACATATTCCTATAGATTGGTGCACCTTTGGATAGAAAGTAAGACTTTCATAGGTATATGAGTATAAGGGGAGAGATTCATTGCGATAGAAGTTTGTGGATGCATTCAGGAAAGAGTTGAAAGAGTTGTTGATATTGAACATATAATGCTGCCCCTCTTTCTTACACACTATATGTCAACAGTAAAAATGGGACAAACGGTGAACGTATGTCTACGTCTACACCTATCCAAAGGAAAAATACAATAATTATAATAAATCTCCGTCACACGTATAAGGAAAATGAAACGCGATTCCCGAAAGTTAGTCTAAAAGTAAGAAAATCACATAAATTATAAATCCGTACACAACGCCAACTCTGATACTGACAAAAACAAAACGCGGACAGTTACGCATCAATAATTGCTTCATTGAGTAATTTTTATCAAAATAAAAAACTTAATTTAATTCAGCTAATAAGTTAACATAACAGTTATTGATTCTGATGCGGTACGAAGTTCGCCGGGTCAGCTAGTATATACATAAAGAGAACCACAGTGTCAAACACCCCTTGCAGTCTATTCAAATGTGCATTAAGCAGGCCAACATACAAAATTTTGCAGTAGTCCAGTCTGAAAAGCAATTAACTTGCAATTATACTATGCAACTAATAATACAACATGCATTTAGCAATCTGCAGTACCAATAATTGAGCCTTTTAATAGGAATTCTTATCGACATGCATGTTAATACTAGTTGTACACAACTAACAACATGTGAATCATTTTGATTTACTGAAAAACCATACAGCGAAAAAGGGTTAAGTTGCAACACAAAGTTTTCGATGGCAAACCAATCTTTTATTTATTTGTGTGTGTTTTCTTATTATTCATAGTGTTTGAGTTCTTAATAGATAATAAAATATAAACAGATATTCAAATTTGTTTTATAATGACTGATCGATGTTTCGGTTTCAATTTCAGCTGATGAGGGCTATCGGCCGCGGTTTCGGTTTCGGCCAAAAATTTTCCGAAACTTTGACTCAGCCGAAACCTGCGTTGTGTCGGATCACGTTCTGCTTTACTCGGGCGCATTTACATATTATATGCCTTTAGATTAGCTTAATTATTAGTTTAAAATAAGTTCTTATGTAAAAGTGTTCTAATAAATCAAAATTTGAAGAGATTTAATTTTTTTTGTGTCAAAGTTTATCGATAATAGTGGACTGATTTGTTTATTATGGTTAGTAGTTCTAAGATATTTGTAATTGCTTTAAAGATATTTTAGGTATTCAACGTGGCTTCCTGAAATAAAACAGGATGATACATTAATTTATACAGAGACTGAGGATGACAAACAAAGATATACAGCAATATTTGGCGTGCTAAAATAAGTTTTACATAACCGACAACAACATGCCTTGGCTTCGAACTCTTAATTATGAAAAAAGCATTAACTCTTTTTTTTTATAAAAACCTAAAACGAAAGATGCTGTATGTAAGTTTTGTATCTGTGTGAGTAAAGATACAAAACTTACATATGAAGATCTGTTAAATACCAACGAACCAAGAAGGGCTAAAAAGAACAATATAAAATATATGATCTTTACATATATTTTATATTATTGTAATTTAATTTAATGAAATACAAGTTTAACCATCAAAACGCCTAATTTCGTGATGTAAAGCTTTAGAAATAGTCTGAAACTAGATAAGAAGCCGAAATTCGGTTGCGGTTTCAGTTTCGGCTAAAAAACTAGTTTCGATCGGTCACTTGTGTCATTACTATAATCGGGTCTAAATTTAACATGACCTTAGCTGAAAAATAAATTAGAAATAAAGTCAGAGAAAACTTTAGGTGTCGTTCGCCAAGTAAATAAATATTCACCTTGTCAAGGAACGGAGTTAGTTCGTTAGTCAGTAAGTTGATTAACACTTCGTACGAGGACATACGAGTATTTCTTGGAAGACGTGCATAACACACTCGCGAATGAATGACGGGAGTGCATGTTGTTAGGGATTTTTTAAAAACTAAAACAAACAGAAGAATTGTAAAAGGTATAATTTGAAATTAGGTGATAGAGAGGAAAGTTATTCAAGATGGTAGAGACATTAAATTGCATAGATAAGATGTTGTCAGAGCACATCTTAACTCTTAATTAATCTTTGTACTATCTAAAATCTACACCATCTATAAAATTTGATTTCGAAAAACTTTTGATTTGAAACTTTTGATTATTTAAATAAAAAATGGTCAAAATTTTTTTTAAATTATTCCGTTATTGGCTTTTTCCATAATTTGGCGAATGTGCCACATTATACAATTTCAGAAACTTTTTCGAAGTCGTTTTTGTGTTCCAATCTTTTAATTTTTGAAAACTATCAATACAAATAAGAAGGAATTTTCCCGAGCATTTTAAAAAAAGGTCTGGTTATTCCTATTTATAAATCAGGAACAAAAAACAATGTAAACAACTACAGACCCATTACATTATTAAACAATATGTCAAAAATTCTTGAAAAAACAATAAAAGTACAGCTACAACATTATCTGGAAAACAAATTACTTTCAATAAACCAACACGGCTTTAGAAAAAATTGGAACACAGAAAACGCAATTGCCACTATAACTGAGTTTATTACACATAACCTAGATGCTAAAAAAAAAGTTATATCAATTTATTTAGACTTATGTAAAGCTTTTGACACAATTTCTCACGAAAAACTCTTCAATAAACTAAAAATTGTCGGAGTTAGTGGCATAGAACTAAAAGTTTCATGTCGGGTAGAATGCAACAGGTTAAAATCAACAACATGGTAAGCGAGCCACTTCTATCTAGATACGGTGTACCACAGGGAAGCGTTCTTGGTCCCCTAATGTTCCTTATTTACATAAACGACCTGTGTGACATTGATATCGACGGTAAAATCGTAACATTTGCTGACGATACAGTACTTCTCTGCCAGGCAGAAACATGGAATGATGTATATAGAAAGGCCGAAAAAAGTCTATCTGTGGTCAAAAATTGGCTAAATAACAACATTCTTACCCTGAATACAACAAAAACCAATTATATTACACACAGCATCACACAAAGAGGCCAACCTCCACCGCACATATACCTTATCTTACACGACTGCGGACAAACTTCTCGCACATGTCTATGCGAGCGTATTGAAAGGGTTGACCACACAAAATATCTAAGAGTTATAATAGATGCTTACTTACGCTGGACTGACCACATAACTTACATCACAAATAAACTGAAACGAGTCATGCATCTGATAAAGACAATAAAAAACATATTTCCAATAACAATCCTCAGAACCATATTCTTTGCACTTTGCCAATCCATTATTACATATGGCATACTTGCTTGGGGAAGTGCAACGAATATAGCAATAGATCCATTAGAAAAAATTCAAAAGGCAACAATTAAATTAATCCTCCAAGTTCCTCGCTACACATGCTCGAATATAATTTACGAAACACTAGACATCATGACAATAAGACAACTCTACGCCAAAGCTGTACTACTATACTTCTTCCAACATAAACTTTACATTCAAATGCAACCTCAATTAGCAATTAAAACCAGGGCCTCTACTAAAAAAACACTTAACATACCGATAACTCATACCTCACACGGGCAAAGACACTTCAATTATTACGCAATCAAACTATATAACCTCATGCCCACCACACTGAAACAACTACTAACTACAAATCCATATACAATTCTTCACAAAAAACACATCAAAGACTGGATCAAACAACAAGGTATTCAATTTACTCAAAAAATCATAACACCTAACCAAACATAACCAAAAACAAATATTAAAAATAATTAGTAGGCAATTATATCTTTGTTTTAAGACAAAACATTCAACAAAATCACAATATTATTCATTCCATTGGCGTGTGGTCCCTACAATAATATACCTACCTATTTATCAAAACTACTATCTATCTTTTACATAAACTAGATGCTATGTATAACTTTATGTATAGATCCTAACTGCAACTAATCTTTTATTTTATGTATACGTTACTGCCGCCATAGGTCGACCCACAGTATCCTTCTTGACAATATCAAGGAGGATACGGTGTTTCTGCTTTTGTCGTCAGAATTGCAATTATTCCAAAACATGGGAACACCTCAGCACAGGTCCGCCTAGTGAGGTGTTCACAAAATACTACTAGGTACTTACCTATATACAGTTACAGATCAGTAACATTTTATTTTTTCTCCTTATTACTTAACTTAATATCTATGTATACCAATGTAATTATCTGTAATATGTATGTATGTTGAAGAATAGAAATCTTAATATATAAAACAAAGTCGGGTTAGTTACACTATTTATAACTCGAGAACGGCCAGGCCGATTTTGATGATCTTTGATTTGTTGGATTTGTCTCCGCCCCGGAAAGGATAATAACTATTAAAACATTACAAAAATCAACGAAAAATATAGTTATTAAGAAAATTCTTTTCCCCATACATTTTATATGGAACGAATTCTCATATTTGAAAGAGCTGCGGGCATTTTGTGATAAGTACCTATAATATTGAACTGTGCGTGAATTCCAAAAATTCAAAAACGTCAAATGTCAATGCGCTAATTGTTTTGCATTTGTTATTAATTTTTTTTATTATTATTTATTTGGCTTTCACCCATTAAGGGTGATCTTGGCCATTTCTTAAAGTATTTACATTTTCAGTTTTTTTTTAATTAGTTACAATATCAGTTTTTTCAAATTAGTTAGATTTTCAGATCAGTTTTTAAGCATGTTTTTTTGCATATTATATTAGCAAACATAGAAAATGGGCCAAGACAAATATTCGTATTTTTATATAGTTGATATTAATTGTAATTACAAAATTGTAGATCAAGAAGATGTACAGGTTCCCAAAAATAGGAACCTCTACGATTGTACATAATAACACTGCAAGAATAAATGCATAATTATGGAAGGGAAAGAAATCTGATTGATGCTTAAATGTTTAGGTCATTTTTACAAATAAATTTTGTTAACAAATATCGAATTTAAGGAGAGTTGAGACTAAGAAGGCAGGGAACACTGGTAGGGAATTCAATTTTAAGTTTTATTAATTAACGTATGAAGTTTGGAAATTGGTCATTGATAGGACACTCAAAAAAATTATGGTCTAAAGTATCCTCTGAACCATAATCACAATAAGGCGAATTGACTATGTGGAATCTGGAGAAATGGCTAAAACAACAATTATGACCTAGACGCATTCGAGTTATGGAAGAGATGTATTTTTAAGGCATGGAAGTGTATTTGTGAAACCAGGGCTTGATAGGAAAAGAAGGTTGAATTATTGAGTACTGGTGACCTCTTATCAGAGATGACGATTTCCATTCAGAGGACCATTGGCGTTGTAACTTATTTTTAACATTATTTACACAGGGAAATAGTCTCTAACAGGAATAGGTATACTACTTAATGGACCATAGACAATGGATTCCTGAGCAATAGAATCAGCCTTTTCATTTCCAACAATACCAAAGTTTCCTGGGATCCAGGTCAAGACCACTGATACTTGAGCCAGCAAGATACAATAGAGCAGGTAAGAGAGTCGCTACTGGAATTGAGAGGGGATGTGCTTATTTTTTGTAGTAAGCTAAGTGAGTCTGAAAGGATGAGGGCATTTCTAATGTTGAGAGATTTGACGAGTCGTAAAGCTTCTATGATAGCTTTGCATTCAGCAGAGAAAATGGAACACTCTTTGGGAAGTCTGTGTGGGAAACACAATTTCCTGTGAGGTGCATAGATACTGGCCCCACAATAGGAGTCCGGACTGAGTTTGGAACCATCTGTGAAAAAAATTATATAATTTGGCCAGTTATTTTCAATAATTTTGTTGAATTCTGCATTATTGGATTCAGCTAAGTTTTTCATATTTTTTTTTTACATATTCCTATAAATAGGGATACGAGTATAAGGGGAGAGATTCATTGCGATAGGAGTTTGTGGATACATTCAGGAAAGTTAAAAGAGGAAAGAATTATTGTTATTAAACATATAATGTTGCCCCTCTTTCTTACACACTCAATGTTAACAGTTGAAAATGAGACAAACGGAGAACGTATGTCTACACCCCTCCAATGGAAAAATACAATAATTATAATAAATCTCCATCACACTTATGAAGAAAATGAAATGAAATTCCCGTAAGTAAGTCGAAAAGTAAAAAAATCACATAAATTATAAATCTGTATACAACGCCTTCTCTGATACTGACAAAAACAAAACGATGACAGTTACGCATCGATAATTGCTTCATTGTGTAATTTTTAACTTAATAAAAAACTGAATTTGAATTTAAGCTAATTAGTTAACACAACAGTTATTGATTCTGAGGCGGTACGAAGTTCGCCGGGACAGCTAGTAAATAAATAAAAATAAAAAAAAAAAATCACACACTTTGTAAATCTTCGCGAAAAAAAAACATTTTAGCTATTGTTTATTATTAATATTTTCCTGAAAATCACGAATTTTATGGAATTTGTTTTTTTTCACATTATTTTTCTTGTAATTTAAACACACATTAAGGTTAAGGCTAAGTTCGCAGAAAGTGAAATAAATACATACTTTTAAATATATGGTGATACTAAAATATTTGTACTAATAGTCAATTCAGAATGATTTCAAAACTGAGATAGTACGGAGAAGAATTTTTTAATTTATTTATTTTTCAAGGTAAAACAAATAGTTGAAATCATTATCTGACGCATTGGCAAGAATAATATAGCAAGCCTGCTAAACTTAACTCTCGACAAATAAAGTTACCATGGCAACCATTAATGACTTATAGGAGGAATTGAAAAATACAGAACTAGAAAAATTACGTTTTATTATAATTTGACCCAATACACATTTCAGAACTAGAAAAATGACGTTTTATTATAATTTGACCCAATACAAAAATACAGATCTAGAAAAATGACGTTTTATTATAATTTGACCCAATACAAAAATACAGAACTAGAAAAATGACGTTTTATTATAATTTGACCTAATACACATTTCATAAGGATTTATCCCAATTACTCATGATTGAGTTATGTTGCAAGCTGAAAACGTTTGCTTATACCTGGAAATTTGACATCTTGCGTAATAATTTATAAAATAGTCTTCTGTTAGCTTTTTTTAAATGTAAATACTTCACAAGAATCCCAGCTGCTCCCATCTGGAGCCAGTGAGACTATGGCATCCCCAATTATGTTGTGAAGTTAAGGTAGCAAAATAAGCAATTTTTAAATTTTGAATGGTGGTCTTACACCAGGGCGATTCTGAGATTATATTCCACTCTGGAACGTGGTGCATTATATATATATATATATTATTTAAATGAATTAATGTGAAATAACACAAATAAATCATTTTTTTTTTTTTTTTTTTTTTTTTTTTTTTTTTTTTTTTTTTTTTTTTTTTTCATAGGAAGCAATTACTTTGTGGTTAGACATTATATTATAAAAATAAAACACAAACACTTTGTATTTAACCACGAATTTATTATTGTATATATCGACCGGTTTCACTTCGACCAAGCTTCTTCAGGATATAAATAATAACAGTTATTATTTATATCCTGAAGAAGCTTGGTCGAAGTGAAACCGGTCGATATATACAATAATAAATTCGTGGTTAAATACAAAGTGTTTGTGTTTTATTTTTATAACAAATAAATCACTTAAAACTTTTTTGCGCACGCCGGGATTCGATCCCGCGACCTTCGGATTAGGAGTCAAGAGCCTTTCCCCCGTTCACGGAGACCGTCTTAACAGTAAAATAACAGATTTTCAAAATGTTAATTTTTATTGAACAGTTGACCGCAAAATCAAAATCAAACGTCAAAACTGTCAGAATGTTGAATTTGACACGTTAACCCGCATTATTTTTTTTTATTATAAGCGAAATGGTCTCTCATTTCTCTTTAATTTAATTTATACTCCGCGAGCGAACACAACAATAAATCATCTTTGTTTTAATAAGCGCCGGCTTCGCACGAGAAGCGCGCCGTTCTTCGCTCGCCGTCCGCTAGATGTCGCTAGTTGCTAGTAGCGAGTTGCTCCTCGCGAACAATGAGCGATGGCAGCGCCATGGATTGTCACAGATTCAGGAGAGGAAGACGGAACACTTCTGCGGAGCCTCCATTAATTAAAGGAAGACCACCTGTCGGGGGTGTTAAAGTAGACGGGTGCATTCTCCCCGATGCGCGATGCTCCGATGCTGAAGTGGCAACAAAGGGCGGCGAAATGTAGTTCCTTTGTCTGCGATCCTGGCATTACCTCTCACTGTTGTTCACGATGATTCGTCATGTTTTAAGCCTTAAACCCCGTGGCACCCTTTCACAACTACCTTACTAACACCCCACACAATGTTATGCTAACTTTGTAAATAAGTAGGTTTCATCATTAGGGGTGTTCTGTACCGTAAAGTAGTGTTTATTATGTGTATTTAACCGTGTTCCTCGTTCATACCGCGAAAATTTGGGGGAAAACATGATGATATAAGTAAAAAATCCTAATAAAGTTAAAAAAAACGTTTATTCTAGTACAAAAAAAAAAGTGCGCAATTCACAAGCGGTAGAAGGGAAACCTTCAGAAAATTAAAGTAAACAAGTGTGGGGAGATTCCGAAGCACCGCACAAAGAGCAGACTGATTATACTATATCATTCTCTCGCAGGCTAAATGTATATGTTTGTCTCTTCAGTGTTGCTATTTTTCGTTTCGGTGATAAAGAAGTTTACACTTCAAAATAATTGTTGGTGTACTCATTTTATTTTTTACATAAACCTATTAACTTAGGGGCTATGTCAATTTGGGAGGCGGGTGTGGTTACCGTCACCTCGGGAACCATTTATTGGATAACTAACAACCCTGCCATAGGTCACCCCAAATGGTTCGCTACGTTAGGTGCCCGGCTGACTGCAAGGTTGCCCGGGTTTATGGTGTGAGGCTTGTCTAGGTTTTGGCGGCCAAAGCGTTTACCAACCCACTACGTGCGGACCGAATCGAGAGAGATTGGTTTCTGAGAAACCTAACCTTAACCTCTCCAGCCGGACTTAATTTCTGGGTTATGCATTTTATTATTAGAATGCGTACTGTACTTCAACAAGACCCCCCATCCTACCCCCTCCCACATCTTTCTTTTTCTGTAATCTTTCAATTAACATTTTCAAATCTCTAAACTCACTTACCTATTGTAAAGTCCATGTAGAAACCTGTAACCTGTAAAAAGTATGTAACCTATATATTATCATGCTTCATTTTAATATTATTTAAACTGTTGGTATCCCAAATAAAATACAATAATTAAAAATTAGTTGTTATTTTAGCTGCAAACTGTTTGTGTTATATACTGCATCTAACACTGGAATTCCTAGTGAGATAGGCACAGTACTTCACCAATAAATCAAAGTGTGCAATTCACACCCAGTAGAAGTGAAACTAGAAAGTCGCTAGATGTCGCTTTCTTTTCTTTTGCCTGTTATATTGATTTTACAAAGAATAAACAAGTTTATTTTTTTTGGATTTCGTAAGGTCCGAACCTCCGTTCGCTGGATGTCTCTCTGGGCTCTGAGAGTCAAGCGCTTTATACCGCTGCGCTATCGGAAGCTCGCGCGTGGACGTGAATTTACTTAATTATATTAGAACCGAGTACCGTCAAATAATACATTTTAGTGACGCACTTCCGTTTCATACGAATTTCAAATCAAAACGATGATGAAAAAGTTTCACTTCAAAAATATCACCAAGCAGTAAGAACTAATATCATCCAGCAGGATGAAATCCAAATGGAATAAAATGTTTTTTATTATATTTTTAATAATACACAATCAAAAAACACTTTAATTTTCTTTTGATGTAATCAGAATAATCTAAATATAAGCCGATTGTAAGACGATTGTACCGCCGACTAATTCCTTAAATTGTCATCTGACTACAACAACTTGAATCAATTTGCCGGGCGAGCTTTCCGTGTTCACTGTTCACTGCTACGAGGGTCCTTTAATTCTAATAGGCGATATAATATTTAATAAGCAATGGAAAATCTCGCTTTAAACAATGCTGCCGGCCGCAAATATCATCAGACGTTTGACGTGCTACAACTGCTGGTAAAGGGTTTACTAGATGGGCCCTTTACTTGGAAACAAGGAGATAAAGTCAGCTTCCGATATCGAGGGATATTTTGTTCCGTAGGATGCTACCTTGGTTCAATCCCGATAATAATATGTTTAAAAAAAATTCTTGTTAATTAGAATACCGCACGAGAATAGAATACTCCGTCCGGAGTCAGTGAGAGTTTGACATTCCGTATTGAAGTATTTTGAGAATAGAGAGAAGGGAGAAATGAAGGAGATGGGGAGAGGGAGGTTTGTAAGTTCTGGAACATTTAAATCTACTCAATATCGGAAAGTGAAAATATATTCGATTTATAATAAAATCCTAATAGATGTAATATTAATTAATAATTTGAGGTGTTATGTCGTGTAGCGCTACCTCCTTCTTTAGCAAATGTTTCGGACAGCGTTACGGTGTCCATCATCACGGCAGTGTAACGCTGTCCGAAACGTTGACTAGAGAAGGAGGTAGCGCAACACGGCATAAAACCCCAAAAATAAATAAAACTGCTGGTGATACAAAGTAACCAAATGCAGTTCTTACTTATCGTGATTCTAGAATTTCTTAAAACCGTCATAACAGCATAAATAGTAAAATTTTCAAAATTTTAAATAAATAAATAATATCTAAGTAAAATTTTCAAAATTTTAAGGAACCCCCGACACAAAAGAGAGCTGATAACCTTGAAATACCTGAATAGATTTTCATAAATTGTAGCTAAGAACCATCTCAGTCACATCAACTTTCAAAAAAAAAAAAACCGCATCATAATCGATCCATTCGTTTAGGAGCTACGATCCTTGTTATATCCTTGTAAGAACCAATATCGCTCCTTGCGTCGTCGGGGGTTAAAAATGATAAATACAGTTTTTACTGTAACTGTTGTATAATAAACTGCATACTTTCCAGTGCAAGTAAATTACTTCAAATTTACATTTATATTTACCTACATAAAAAAACCGAGACAAAATGCTGATAGGAAAACGATTGATTTTAGCAATTGCAATCTCCAGCCTCATGTGCTCTATGTCATCGCCATTTGCCTAGAATGATTAATTACTCCTCTACAATAAAACAACCCTCGCCCCCTCCAACAACACTGTTCCCCCTTTAATAACAGACTTATCTGGGCGATACTGTAATAACAGAAATCGTTGTGTTGTAAGATTATTATGTAATCATTTAAATAAACAATAGGTATCTACCCCTCACTTCCAACTTAACATTTCAGTACAACTCTATCCGATCGAAGTCACCAACATTGTTTATGGTGGTACATTTATGTCATAATTACATAAAGTAACCCATTTTTAATGTGATTTTTTACTGTAGACTTGGGGAAGCTGTTTAAAGGGTATTAGGGAAAGGTAGGACATAATGTTGTGTGAAGGAAAATTTATGAGTGGTAGGTATAAATCCGGGGGCACTGGTGTCCATGAGTGAAGGACGAATTAATCCGTTCCTCCCACTGCGGTGTACAGCGATAGATCGAGAGAGTCTGGCTAGAGAGGTCTAGAATAGGCCTCCCTCAACCAGTCTCTCCCGATCTGGCCCGACACGCAGGAGGTTGGGAAATGAATTTGCCGCTTTAGTGGATGCCGAATATCTCTGCTTACCTCATCAGAGATATCCGGGTTCTCTAAATAAATGGTCACGGAATGTAGTTTATAAATCATAACACTGATTGCTCGGTAGAGTTATATTTTATTTGACACCAGAAGTGAGATATTACAAGGATTCTATCCGCGACAATAATTTGCGTAATTAAAAATAGCTTGCTGACAGGAGAAGCGTTCAGACCGGAATGCTCTCGAAGTTTTTTCCACTCGCGAGCTCAGTTCTGTCATCTGCGCATTTTGCTGCGCAGGCAAGTGTTGCTAGAGTCAAGATGACATTTTGCTCAAAATATAATAATAATCGCGGTGCCTACATACCTCCTCCCCAGCATTTTATGCGACAAACGCACATATGTAAAAAACTTAAAATTAAACAAAAATTACATATATAGTGTTCGATGCCCATTTGATTATTTTAAATTAACACAGTCAGACAAATTGGAATACTGGATCAACCAGTTTGTTGTAAGATCGAGAAAAAAAACCAAAAGTAATAAACTTTAACTATGTTTCTAAAAAAATAATTAAGTGGGCTTGACAAACAATGCTGACTAAAGCAACCTAGTTTGAGTGTAATAAACACTTACTGTAAAAGTGATAAGTGTTAATTAAATTATTAATTAATTAATTAATTTTATAAGTCTCATAAGCTACGGAAAGGGGAAACCACGTCGTGCTAATACAAAAATGTAACCCGTTGGCTAAGTTAAATTACTTCAAATCATTTAAAGATGAGTGACGTGTGTCTTCATTATAATCATACAACTAGGGATAAAAATTAATAAGTGAAAATTTTACACAACTTATAAGTCAAGATTACTTCAAATCTATTTAAGATGAGTGACAAGTGTCTGCATTATAAACATGTAACCAGAAATAAAAAATAAATATGTGAAAACTTCACACAACTTATAAGTCAAGAAAGAAAATACGTAATGGGTATCACACTTCGTAGAGATAAGGAAAGTCCTATCATATCTATAACCGCGTCATATCTATATGAGGTATGATATTCACTTCATAAGTAGAATGTATCATATACATACTTGAGTACTTAAAATTAATAAAGTTCATTTTTTATGTATAGAACATCAGGAAACGTATATAAATATATAAAAATATTAAACGTATATAAAAATAAGATGAACTATATTAAGAAATGTGTTTAGACATATGTCCCGTAGATCGTGGGATATCATAATGAAAAGTTGTAACCTATACAGATCAAAATTTATGTGTAACTAAAATTATATACATACATCATACATTAACTCGTTGTAAGTTTTCAAAACATACATCTAATATTATATACATCATGCTTTTATCAGCATGGAATAAAGAATACAATAGTTTGTATTATTTTTAGATCATATTAATTATGTTCATCTAACGTTACATACTTCATGCATTCATTAGCATGGAATAAAGAATACACCTCAAGAAAAATCTTGGAAAGTTACTTCATGTTATAACATGGTATATCATCTTATGATAATAGTTGAAAAAATTTTTCCTATTTACATTTTGAAAAAAATTGAAAAGATTTTTCATGTTTTGACATTTTTATAAAAATAGATGAAAAAAAAATTTTTAATGCTTTAACAGGTGTACATGGGTGGTCTACGTCATACATTTATAAGTACGGAAAGAGCAGTACCAAATTCACCTATAAATACATGATAACAATATGCTTCACGTTTTGACAGGTGTGGGCAAGGTAAGCAGTCATCACACACCTATCAAAATATGGTAATATAATAAGGAAATGGAGAAGGCAGTTCATTGTACCTTCTACACATATTTGAATTTTCATACAGAAAACGTATGGCAAAACTACATCATGTTTTCCCAGGTATTGTGGAATGATACATCACATACCTACAAAAACATGGAAAACACTCATCACACTTTTGTAAGTGTATGGAAAAGTACATCATGCACTTAAAAAAGCGTCGAAAAAACGAAACGAAACATATTACATGGTATTTTGTTATGTATAAATATACATGTTGACATCATGTTCTATGAACATGAGATTTTTTAAAAACAACCCTTCCTTAAGACAGGATTATTAAATATATCAATTATGACAATGGTTAAACAAACCTAGAGTTCAATTTCTATCAAAAATTGTAGTCTCTAATTATTTTCATTATATAGTGAAATCATGTTCTATGAACATGGAGATTTAAAAATAACCCTTCCTTAAGACAAGGTTATCAAATATGTAAAAAAATAACATAGTTAAATAAACTTAGAGTTCCAACTTCTATCAAAAGTTGATGTCTCTAGCTATTTGTAGTTACAGTAATCTTTAAAAAAATACTACCAAAATTTATGTCAATAATGTGGATTTACTAATGAGATATATATCTGTGAAACGAATTTGGGAGTATATAGTGATTTTATATCGGAAAAAATTATATGGAAAAACTATGTCTCTTTAAGCCTTTTTTCTAAAGGGCCTGGTACCTGTCTGGAAAATGCACTCTTCTACCGAACCTTGTAGTAGTAATTTTGTCCGGGGTCTGTTCTGCGACAGGTTCTTCGATAGTCAACTTCTCTTCGGAAGGAACGAAGGCTGGTTTCAAGCGATCAATAGAGACGCGCTTTGGTTTTCCATTGATGATAATGACATATGTCTTTTCGTTACGTTCTTCCACTTTGTAAGGTCCATCGTAAGGGAGTTGCAGCGATTTTCGTGCGGAATCAGTTCTCAGAAAAACGTGAGTAGAAGAAGGTAAATCCTTATGTATGAAAAACTTTCCTGAACCGTGATTACTGGCAGGAGTAGATTTTATATTTTCAAATCTTCTTTGTAGTCGACCGACGTAAGTATCTGGCTCTTCGCGAGGCGTAGGAGTGAAGAAATCACATGGTAACCTCAGCGTTCTACCATAGGTAAGTTCAGCAGGCGAGCATTTTAAATCATCACGAACTGTTGACCTCAATCCAAGTAGTATAATAGGGAGAGTCTCCAACCAGTTCGGGTCGCCGTTAGCCATAAGTGCCGACTTGAGGGTTCTATGCCACCTTTCTATCATGCCATTAGCTTGCGGGTGGTAGGCGGTTGTCCGCGTATGCTTGATTCCGAATTTTTCTGTGAGTTTCTTGAAAAGACATGACTCAAACTGACGTCCCTGGTCTGTCGTAATAGTTTCGGGGACACCATGCCTCGAAATCCAGTGAGTTGTCAGTGCTGTGGCGACTGTGTCTGCTGACATATTCTTTAAGGGGACTGCTTCGGGCCAGCGAGTGAATCTGTCAATCATGGTGAGCAGATATTGATAATCACTACAAGCGGGCAGGGGTCCAACCAAGTCGATGTGGACGTTCCGGAAACGGTCTTCAGGCAGAACATACGTGGCTCTTGGCGCGACTGTATGTCTGGAGATTTTGGCCTTTTGACAATTTATGCAATGTTTGACAAAGAACTTTATATCCTTCGCCATGTTGGGCCAAACAAATCTCAATTTAATACTGTTGACAGTCCCATTAATGCCTGGATGACAAACATTATGCACATTTTCTATGACCTCTTTTCTCATATTAGATGGTACGAAGGGTCTTACATGACCGGTAGAGATATCACACCACAATGAAGAATTAGTTCCAGGAATCACCATTTGACGTAGAGAGAGAGAGGAGTCCTCAAGTGCCTTAGTAATTTCGTCGTCGTGACTCTGCTCTTGTCTCATTCTCTCATAGTCAATTGCAGAAGGGCTATTTATCTCTTCAATGCAAGAAAGAGTATCTGCAACTGTATTCTGGTGTCCGGAAATATGTTTGATGTTGGTGGTAAATTGAGATATATAATCTAGTTGTCTCTCTTGACGAGGAGAACTTGAGGCTCGTTTCTTGTTGAAAGCGAAAGTGATGGGCTTGTGGTCCGTGTAAATAGTAAAATTTCGACCTTCTAAGTTGCTCCTAAAATACTTTACTGCCTCGTAAACACCGGTTAATTCACGGTCAAACGTACTGTATTTACGCTGTGCCGGGGTAAATTTTCTTGAAAAAAATCCTAAAGGTTGCCATGCTGTACCTTTATTTTGTTGCAATGATGCTCCCATAGCCAGGTTGGATGCGTCCACCATAACTGCTAATTCAGCGTTTGGGTCTGGGTGTGCTAACAATGCGGCAGAAGCGAGGTGTCGCTTGCATTGGTTAAAATCCTCCGTTAATTCCGGGGTCCAAGTAAGGATACGTTTGTCATTCTTTTTATATCCAGAAATGCAATCAAAAAGTGTTGTTTGGGCGCTGATAGTGTTGGGTAAAAATCTTCTATAATAACTGAGCTCGCGAGTGGAAAAAACTTCGAGAGCATTCCGGTCTGAACGCTTCTCCTGTCAGCAAGCTATTTTTAATTACGCAAATTATTGTCGCGGATAGAATCCTTGTAATATCTCACTTCTGGTGTCAAATAAAATATAACTCTACCGAGCAATCAGTGTTATGATTTATAAACTACATTCCGTGACCATTTATTTAGAGAACCCGGATATCTCTGATGAGGTAAGCAGAGATATTCGGCATCCACTAAAACTGGTGACCTTTCGACTAAAAGAACTAGCTTGCTGGCGGGAGGGGAGAAACGTTCCAGGACGGAATCCTGGACAGCAAGTAAGTAAATTCTATTGTTTTATAGCATAACTTAAAGTAAAATCCCTTTTGAAATAAATGTTCCAGTAATTTTTAAAATAAATACACGACCGTGTTATTTCGATAGCATTGTCACACATTTTTGTCAAACACATGTTTTACATCTAATTATCAATTGAAACATTATTATCCCGCTATGTTTTGTTAAATAAATTGTTCCTTCCTGAATGATAAGTGCGTTTTACCCTCTATTTCAGTGAGAACGGATTGGCGCAGCGATGACCGTAGGTGATCATCACCAGGGAACGAGGCATCCCGAGTTCACCACCAGGGAACGTGAATCCTGAGATCTCCGCCAGAGAACGCAGGATCCTGAATCCGTCATCAGGGAGACCAGCATCTACTCCATCTGCATCCAGAATTCATCTGAGAATCGTCGCCGGATAAAATAGGTTCGACATATTTTTACGACAATGACGCCATATTTTTTCTTGAGGTCAAATTAATACAATAATGTTGCAAATCGCACATGTTCTGAATTGTAACGATTTTTAAAGTTCCTTTCTTATCATCTAAAACTATTTAATATCATCGAAAACGAGTTTATCTATACAACAAAAATTTTAATAAATTTAAAAAAAAAAAGTTTTAACAAAATTTTAATAAATTTTAACAATAAAATTTTAGAAAATATTCAACAATTTTAAAATTTTTTAACAATTTTAACGATTTTTAAAGTTTTTAAGCAACTATCGAATCAACTAATAAATAGTGGAGGTATATAATTCCCACTTATTTTTATCAGAATTATTGTTGAAAATTTTTGAAAGAGAAAAGGCATTAGTGTGGATTTTTATTTTTAATTTAAAAATTGAGAATTTCAATTTTAACTAGTTTTATCACAAAGGAGTTTATTTCACTGTCGGGTATTCCATATTTTTGTCTCGCCTTTATTGTCTGCACTTAAATGACATCTACCGGAGAGACACCCTCCATTGAACCAAGCGACATAGCTAAAAGAACTGAAGAAATATTGCGCAAGGAAAATCCAACACCAAACATGGAATCAAACAACGAGGGCTGTTCTTCGGAAACATCCATCCATCACGTTTCTGTGAGGTTACCAAGTTGTTGGAGAAGTAACATTAGTCTATGGTTCGCTCAAGCCGAGGCTCAGTTTACTAACTCCCGCATCAAGGAAGATTTTACTAAATACAACATCATAGTCGCCGCCTTGGACGCTGAAACATTACAATGCGTTAGCGACATAGTGATAAACCCGCCAGTGAAGGACAAATATTGCACACTCAAGGCATCGCTGATAGACAGACTTCAAGACTCCGAAGAGAAGCGTTTAACACGACTATTGACGGGATTACAATTAGAAGACCGAAAACCTACAGGACTTCTACGACACATGCTGGAGTTAGCTGGACCCGCATTAGCGGAGAGCGCCATCGTAAAAACATTATGGCTCCAACGGCTTCCTCAGCATGTCCAAGCCATACTTTCAGCACTCCCAGACAATAACCTAAACCAACTAGCACTAGCTGCCGATAAGATAGTTGATGTGTACCAGGCAACAGAATGTGGCGCGGTAGACCACGACACCAAACCCGGAACTTCAAGATCCGAACGTAATGATACGTCAATGCAAAGCCTTTTAGAGCAGGTCGCAGCTCTTACCCACGAGGTGAAACTTTTGAAGATGTCGCAGGTCCATAATCGTGACCGCCCATCTACCTACAGCGAGCACAGAAGCCAGAGTCCACGTCGCAATAATAGTCGTCAGAATAACTATCAGAATCCCGCTGGAAGACCACGTTCCAGGTCCCGCGGTAGATCGCCCAACAAAGCACCGAATGGGTACTGCAAATTACATGCCAAGTTCGGTGAAAATGCCTACCGATGCCAACAACCGTGTACCTTCCGCTCGAAGAGGTCGGGAAACGACGGAGGAATTCCACAGTAGAGACATGTGAAATTCCTACTCAGACTCGTCGTCTCTTCCTTTATGACCAAGAAACAAGCCAAAAGTTTTTAGTAGACACAGGCGCAGACATTTCTGTGATCCCGAAGACATCGAAAATAGCGAAGAATTACATAACTTCCGACAAGTGCCCCACAACTTTATACGGAGCTAATGGGAATTCCATCCGAACCTACGGCACAAGGACGATTGAACTTAAGTTCGGCCTCCGGAGAACAATGAAATGGCGTTTCATAGTGGCTGATGTGAATAGAGCCATACTTGGTGCTGATTTTCTCCATCATTTTAACTTGTCGGTCAACCTAAAAAAGGGTACACTTACAGACCAGTCTACAGGCTTACGGATTCGAGGCGCAACATCCAATGGACCCTCATCCGGTATCTCCAGTATTTCCTCATCACAAAAATACAGGGAGATTTTAAATAAATATCCAGGCCTGACGCGACCGAATATGCAAGCTCTAAATAACAAAAAACATACAGTGACGCACTGCATAGAGACCAAGGGTCCACCTGTAACTGAACGAGCTCGCAGACTCGCACCAAAACTGTTAGAAGCAGCCAAAAAGGAGTTTAATTACCTTATGGAGCAAGGCATTTGCAGGCCGTCCAAGAGTAACTGGGCGAGCCCTTTACACATGGTGAAGAAGCCTAATGGTGAATGGCGACCGTGCGGTGATTATCGTCGTCTCAACGCCAAAACGATTCCCGACAAATACCCCATTCCGCAGCTCCAGGACTTTTCACATAAACTCGCAAAAGCAAAAATCTTCACAACAATAGATATGCTGAGGGCATACTACCAGATCCCGATGGAACCAGAAGATATACCCAAAACGGCTATTATAACACCATTTGGCCTTTTTGAATTTACGACTATGCAATTTGGATTATCCAACGCTGCCCAAAGCTTCCAGCGTTTCATGCATGCCGTAACCAGAGATCTGGATTTTTGCTTTGTTTATCTTGATGATATCCTTATAGCCTCCAGCAATGAAGAGGAGCATAAAAAACATTTGGATATTCTATTTAAAAGATTAGCAGATAATGGATTGGTAATTAACATTAAAAAATGTCAATTTGGACTCCCGACTGTTAATTTTCTAGGTCATACCATTTCACCGGAAGGGATGACTCCAATTAAAGAGAAAGTGAAAACTATTATTGATTTTCCTCTCCCCAAAACAGCCAAAGGATTAAGACGTTTTTTGGGAATGCTCAATTATTATAGAAGTTTTTTCCACTCGCGAGCTCAGTTCTGTCATCTGCGCATTTTGCTGCGCAGGCAAGTGTTGCTAGAGTCAAGATGACATTTTGCTCAAAATATAATAATAATCGCGGTGCCTACACCGCCAAGACCTAGATAAACCTCACTCCGTGAACCCCACCCCTGATAAGTCATCAAAGGGAGCAAACCACTTAAAGTGACCAATGTCGGGGGTATTTGATTCGTCACATTATCCAATAAATGGTTTTTCAGGGCGGCTCCGTACCGTTCCCAAATTATAAGAATTTGAAGGAAAATATCGTCAATAATTTATACAGACTGCTCACCTCGCAGATCCAAAACAGATAATTGATTTTTTTTTTGTATAAATTTATCCAGAAACTATCTAGATAGCATTTAGTTCGGGTTGAATCTTGCAATCATATATAAAGATAATAGCCAATAATATGTGCGTTAAGAAAATGAAGATAATGTTGGTAGTTCTTAGTCGAAGTATGATACAGTTAAAAGTGACCGAATTGGAAATCGGTTCCATAGCTCAATAGGTAGAGCACTTGCCATGTAAGCAAAGGGACCTGGGTTCGAATCCCAGTGGAACCAATACCATTTTCTGATTTTTCTGTCTCCAGATTTTGATTGAGTTTCGCTAATATTGTCTTCATTTAATTAAAAAAAGATAATTGAATATGTTAGATCATTTTACGTAAGGAAAAATTGAAATGACTTCGGCACACCGACACACCCACAACACACTTTTATTGGATTTTCCCTTCAGTAATTTCCACAATAAAACATCACCAGTTCAGGAAAATGACATTTGATAACATTAATAAATTCGACGAATGCGTTTTCCATTTGTTTTAACGACATTCATTACGATAATATTATCAGTAAAACAAACAAAATTAAAATAAATTTATGTAATTTAATGACATGAATTAGAACGATCATTAATAACGCCAAATTATGCCATTTGCGTGACGATAATGAACAACGATCGAAATACAAAATACAATTAATTACGAACAACGTTTAATAATAAATATTCGATATGACGATCATTGCAATTTCTCAATACTCAATCATTTACGTTTGGCAATTGAATTCACGTTGTGAATTAAATTTTATCAAAATACCGTTAAATTTTATCCGGTGCGTCCATCGCTGATATCGTATGACATTTATGCGTGCAGGGGAAATATAGGGCCTATAGTTATATTCATTGCACAAGTTAAATCAATAATTGAGCGTCGTTGTGCCAAATTACATTCCAATGTATTGGCGCCAATCACCGGCCGCCATGTTGTGGACAGTGTCGCCATATAATCCGACCTCCATTGCTAAATTGTGCGAAAGTGGCGGAAAATCTACGTTACGGCAAATGAAATTATATATATATATATATATATATAATATATATATATTAAAATCTCGTGTCACGATGTTTCTTCGTGATAAACTCCGAAACTACTCAACCGATTTCGATGACATTTGGCTTACTGTGTATAATTTAGTCCAACAAAAGATAGGATAGTTTTTACTTCGATTATCGACCTCAATATTTATTATTGCAATTTAAATGTCAATTAAATGTTTGTTATAGGACAATGCTTTTCAATTATTTATAAGTTCCATACGTTTCTAATAGATGGTGGTGTGAGTTAATTTATCGACACAACACTTGGTTATCTAGGTTGGGTAACCATCCAGTAGATGGCGTTGTGTTTCGTAAGCCACAGCAACACTTGACCGGTCAACTAGTTTATACATAAAAATATCGCATTACGGTATTTGTTCGAGATAAACTCCGAAACCACTTAACCAATTTTTATGAAATTTGGCTTACTGTGTGTAATTTGATGCAACTGAAAAGATAGAATGCTTTTTATCTCGATTATTGACCTGAATATTTATTATTACGAATTAAATGTTTGCTATAGGACAATGCTTTATAATTATTTGTAAGTTCCATAAGTTCTTAACAAATGGCAGTGTGAGTTAATTAATCGACACAAAACTTGGTTATTTAAGTTGGGTAACCATCCAGTACATGGCGTTGTGTTTCGTTAGCCACAGCAACGTGTGGCGGGTCAGCTAGTTTTATACCGGTCAGTGGTTGAGTGGACATCGCGTTTGGGTCCCACCCAGGCGTTCCGTGTTCGATTCCTCGGCTGGCTAAGTCATCCATCACGACTCAAGCAACATTTTCAGCTTACTGTGGTGGTAGTTGGAGATTTTCTAATATTGTCGGGTTATTCGTAACCCGGGAATGTTTGTTTGAACTTTTAATCCTACTTTTAAGTGATACTCCTGCCGACCATCTAAGCATTTCTGCTGTTTCGAGTTGCCTAGAGTAGGAGTTGTACATAATCCTGCATTCGCAGCCATACATTATCGCGGGTCTAACAATAGTCTGGTATATCTTTCTTTTAAGTTTTATCGGCATTTTCGGATCACAAAAGTGCGCTTAACTACCAACTGGAGCGATTTCGGTCGATAAATGGACCACTTTTATTTTTTTGTACCATTCGTAAAATATTTATTGTAATTATTTAAAAAATTTCCCTGGCCAGCCGTTTATTTTAACACAAAGCTATTGAAATGCTTTGTCTATTATGACCACTGATGTCGCAAATCCAAACTTCGTAGACTATTTTAGAATAATTCGAAATATAAAATTAAAAAATATTTTTTCCCGGCGAATTTTTTAACAGCTGTTTACGGATAAAATTAAGTCACTTTTCCATAGATTTGCACCTTTCATTATCATGTATACCACAGACAACATACAGAAACCGAAAATATTCTATGTTGACCCGAATGAGTAGTCCTCACGGCAATTTCAAGAAAAAAATACCCAGGATTCGCGCGATTATAAATTTTACGATCTTTTTATATTTTTTTTATAAATCTTATAAATATGAGATAAACAGCTAAGGCTCCGTTAGCGGCCTCAAAAAGAATAAGATGGAGAGATACGAAATTACGAATGTTAAAGGAGAGCGCTAACATTTACAGCGCCAAAATCGATGCAAAAATTGCGAAAATCTTTAATAAAACACAAGCAAAAATTTCTTGGGGGCTGTCGAAAACAGTATTTAATGAAACACTGAATTTTTTCATTTGAAAATTAAAAAAATTTGGAGCATACTTTGCGAATTTTTTCTACGGAGGGAATTTCATATAATTTGCGTTTCGGCGTGGGGAATGTGTAGATATTATCTTTAAAAATAACACATATTTTTTTAAGAGCTTAAAAACTTCAAATGTTTAAGGGAGGTTTGCAAGAAATCGGTAGAAATTCGGATAGCGGCCTCTTAGATACAGGTTAATTCATTGGCTATATAGCACTGCAATAAGTTCTTATGTTTTCATGTTAAAATTAGAAGGTTTGATTTTTTTATTGTAATTTTTTTAATGTTAAATTTTTTAAATGACCTTCTGGAAAATCTCGAGCAATCGAGGCAAATTTATTTATTTCGCGTGATCGCTTCAGTGGCTACAATAAACTTAAAATTAATCCTACAGTTTTCCTTACGAGTCCTTATAACATATTAACAAAGAATATACAGTATTTAAAAACAATACCAAGATAATATTAACAATAGCAGTGCTGCGTTAAAGCACGGAACAACACACAATGATAAACAATAGCGGTGCTATTAAAACAGGAATCATTAAAACTAAAATATAATATAAAACAGGAGGCAGTTTACCTTCACAAATAAGAAACATTCTGAGTGCGCATTAAACATAAAAGTACAGTACGGAAGAAACCGAAACCAAACAACTACCAAAAACTTGAGAATATGGCTTATTAGAGTACCTATATTGAAAAAGAGTTAAGATTCGTGAATGGTATGATTTTTTAAATAAGTTTGTTTAGCCCTTTTAAATTCAGCCAAGTTCTTGATATTAGTAGGAGCTAAGGTAAGTAAAGCGTAAAGAGCGGGCCAGTTACAGAAACAGATCGATCATAGTAAACGGCTCGATTTGACCTAGAAAGTTCAAATAAACGATTAGTAACATCTAGATCTGCCGACCTCAGAGTAAGTTGTCTATCGCTCAAATTTTGTCGGACACGTAATTCCGTAATTGTACCTACCTACACGCAATGCTTTGTAATTTATTAAGCAGATCTTGAACTCTATATTATGACATATTGTCGTTGCACGCACAGTGACGTCTGTGGCCAAAATGAGAGAAAAGAATAGGGTCGGTGCCTATCCAGAAAAGCTAAATTTTATATTCATTTTATATATTTTAATACGCATAATTATTATAGCCCAGTTCGGATGAAATACCATTTCCTTATAGATGTAAAATGGTAACAAAGCTTTATGTCACAGTACAATTACATGGCTACATCTATGACTTCTTACACACTTGTAATTTTTTTGGTGAGGTTTTTTGTCTTTTATAAACTATATATTTCACCCCATCATTAACAAAATAAATTAATTTAATATTGCAATATTTGCCTTAAAAAAATATATATTTTTCTACCCCTCCACGGCCAAAATCGTTATAAATCTGCAGCTTTTAATTACATTCTCTTAGCGTTCCTCCATGCATTAGTTCTGGAGTCCGGGTAACCCATTTCCTCGGAACCGTCAACGGGCAGAATTTAGGGGCTGAAGGAAGTCAATTACAGAGGAGAAACTCCCCCCCCCCCTTGCCTATCTCCTGTACACGGGGGAGGTCACAGGGCAGGGGGAGGGGAAGGTGGGCTTAATCAGGTAATATTACCATAACGACCAGAGGACTTAGGCTCCTTCTTCTTGTTCTCATCCTTGTAAAGTAGAATCCTTTCGACGTTGAAGTGCCATACGCTTCTTTCATACCTGTTTCTCTTTCTAAATTGCAGAAAAGTTATGCTTTTATTATTTAAAAAAATATGCACATACATATATTAAAAAGATATTCTAATGTGCGTATTCAAAAACCAGAGGAGCGATTCTGTATCTTTTGTGGATTCGGAGAAGATTCCATAAGTAATAGGCTGTCAAATTTGTGTGATTTTACATAACTTTCAATTGCTTTTTCTATGAGTGTCGTGAGCCAACGTCAGATGAGAACTGTCGCATAATTTGGTTTAGAGCATTTAATACACAAATCACTGTAAGTATACACGATTATTTATTCATTTAATGTACGCTATTAGGAGTTACTTACTTTGCCCAAACTAAGAACCTATTTTATTGAAATGTTAATCCATGGTATACAACTTTAAACGGACAATAAATGAATGAATAATAATCTATACTTACTAGTATTTCGTGTTCTAAACTACTCGTAGTTAAAATCGACGACAACACCAATAGAAAAAGCAATTGAAAGTATTAGAAAATGACCCATATTTGACAGCTGATTCCATATATCATTTCCGCACCTGAGGATAACTTAACACATACGAACTCGAGTTGATTCATAAGATCCTCATTATAACATACATTCCACCAACCTACAACTAAAACGTCTTTTGGACAAAAAAATATGCAACTTTTCTCTATAAAATTATTTAATATCCTCACTCTTACAATACAAACCATTAAAAAATTACAAGTGGTGCTGTTTACACGCGGTAGAAGTGATAACCATAAATATACCAAACCACCCATGTATAACTGAAGTAAACATGAGTGGAGAGCCTACGAAGCACCGCACAAAGCGATTGAAGCGGAGACCGATTATTTTATCTCATTCTCTCGCAGGATAAATCCTACAGATGTATGTGTTCATCTTTTTTTGTTGTCGCTTTTTCATTTCATCGTGTTTCAAAATGAAACGGTAGGTACTAAATAAGTTTCACTTCAAAAATGTAAAGAATAAAAATAGGTACTTTTTTCGGTAATAAATATATATTTTTTTAAATATTTATATTGAGGGATCAGCAGGATTTATCGGTCCAGTTAGGAGTTCTACCGAGCCGAACCCTCTGATATGAAAATATCTGGAGTCGGTGAATTATTTTCCCATTTGGTCTCTGGTTGATTGACGTATTGTTTTTGTATTGTTTTGTATTTATTTTACTTATATAGTGCACTTACATAGCGTGGATTGACTAGATAAACATTTGTGGAAAAGTCTATGGAAGGGTTTAGTCTTTCCTGTGGGGAAGATTTAACCTGGACATAAAATCTGAAGCACCAAAAATAAATTTCGATGGGTAGGATTTAGATTTGGGTAAGTTGACTATATAAACGACCTTTGTGATTTGAAACTCGATGAAACGGAAACGAGTGACACTAAAAAGAGACAAACACATAAATCTATAGGATTTAGCCTGCGACAGATAGATAGTAAGAAATCTTACCTTCGTACTTACCTACGCACAGTACCTACGAAGCGCTGCGCGCATTGGACGCTTTACTTATGAGCTCACTTTTCAAGGCTCCTATTAGTTGAGATTGTGTGGCTGAAGATTTCACCTCTACCACGTGTGAACTGACCTCGATTTTTAAAAATAGTCTTAATTAATTTTTATACATTACGTAGTCTTTTATTTAAAAACAAAGCAATCATTCCAGATTACGAATAACCTGACAATATTTGAAAATCTCCTACAATCACCACAGTAAGCGGAAAATGTCGCTTGTGTTGTGATGGAGGACTTACCCAGCCAAGGAATAGAACATGCGTCGCCCGGGTGGGACCCAAACGGGATGCCAACTCAGCCACTGACTAGGCAAATTTGAAATAACAGTTTTCAATGTATAATTTCATGCAATATTATTCTTTCCTAATGTAAGCTAACGTTTGGCTTTAGGAAATGAGTACTAGTTTAAACTTAATACATAAGTTCATAACGTTCCGAGGGCCAAATAGCTACACGAGGCTTCCAGAGTTGTTCTGTGTTTATTCATCGAAAACTATTTCTTTCATTCCCCAGTTCAAAGGCTTGTACATAGGTTTTGAAACAAATCAGTTCCGTTGATGTTTTCATTTATTCCAGACTAAAATTTAAATGAGATATTTCTAACATTTTGTACTGCTACTAACTTTTTACGTTAATATTTACCATAATATTCGTTACTAGCTGGTACCCGGCACGCGTTGCAATGCCATTCAAAGAAATAAATTGTTTCTCCCTGCAAGTCTTGCGTTCCCCTTCCCCGCCTTTCCCCACCCTCGTCACCCTTTCTGCAAACCCCACCTCCTTCGGTACCCTTCCCCTCCTGCCTGCCCTCCCTGCCGCTAAAATAGAAATACACACATTTTCGAACCATTCGCGCACCACCGCAAAAAATAGCGATACTAAAAACGGACAAACACATACGTCTAGAGGATTTAGCCTGCGAGAGAATGAGATAGACTAATCGATCTCCGCTTTGTGCAGTGCTTCATAGCCTCCCCACTTTTGTCTACTTTAGTTTTCTGAAGGTTTCGCTTCTATCGCGTGTGAATTGCACATTACGATTTTTTTTCTTTTAATGCTTATTTTTGCTATTTACTCTAGACAGGTACTAATATTTTTTCTCTCATATTTTATTTGTTGTACTTTCGAGTATATTTTGAATTTATCTAATACATATATTTATATTCTCTTCTTTGCTAAAGTGTCAGTATGGATAAATTGAATTGAATATTTCGCATTCATATAGCTGGGATTATTTTTACGGTGCTCCAGATTTTATGTCCGGATTGAATCATTCCCAAATGAAAGACTAAACCCTTCCACACACTTTTCCACAAATGAATATCTAGTAAATTCACGCAATGTAAGTGCACTATATAAGTATAATAAATACAAAACAATACAAGAACAATACGTCAATCCACCAGAAACATAATGGGAAAATATTTCACCGACTCCAGATATTTTCATATCAGAGGGTTCGGCTCTGATGAAATCCTAACTGGTCCGATAAATCCTACTGATCCCTCAATATAAATATTTAAAAAATCTTTCGTAATCCTACATGTATTTAAAATGACCGACTTTTGCATTTTTATGTACAAATTTTTTGACAAATCTAATACGCCTAAATTTTGAACAAGAGAGCTAGGTATAATGCCAGTAGCCGAAATAACAAATGGTAATATTTTTATAGTCTGAGAATGCCAAATTCTTTTAATCTCATTTCCTAAATCTGTATATTTTCTTATTTTTTCAGAAACAGTTTTCTGAATATTACAAGAATTTGGAATAGCGACATCAATGATATAAGTTATTTTCTTAATTTTGTCATGTAAAACTACATTACGGCAGTCAATCAAGTTATGCTTAATTACCAAACTTTGGTGAATTATTTTTAAAACTTGATTTTGCCTAAATGTATACTCGGACGGCGCTAATACAGAACATCCCGATATAATATGTTCTATAGTTTCCGGAAAAGCCAAACATTTTCTACATAAATCATCAATTTGATTTGCATCTTTGATGATATGCTTCCTATAATTTTTAGTATTAAAGACTCTATCTTGAATGGCAAGCATAAAGCCTTCTATTTCTGCGCTCAACTCTCCAATACTCAACCATTTGTTTGACGAAAATTTGTCAACATATGTTTGGTTGAGATAATTGAAGTGTTTTGCGTGAAGAATTTTATTTGACCAGGAATCTAATAATTCCTGGTTGGTATTTATAATTCTCGTCGTATAAATTTAATGGCGAAATATTTCTATCTGCCTTGCAAATTATTTTGTGCATTTCTGAACTATCAGCTTTCCTATGGAAAAAAATTCTTAGCATTTCTACCTGATTATGTTTTAAAGATGTTATTTTCACTATACCTCTACCTCTTAAATTTCTAGGTAAATTAATTCGTTCTATAGCTGAATTTGGATGATGGGAATGAAATTTTGTTAATGTAGTTCTAATTAATCGTTCCAAGCTATCTAAATCTGTATTAGACCATTTAATTATGCCAAATGAGTAAGTAAATAGAGGTATTGCCCAAGTATTTATCGCCTTTACTAAATTTTTAGCAGATAGATTGCATTTCAAAATTTTTCTGATCCTAGTTTTAAATTTAATCCTAATATTATTTTTAATACTAGTATGATCTAATCTATTTGATTGCGGATATCCTTATATATATTATAATAATTATTATAATTTTTAATTTCTATTATTATTATGTTACATAATTTTAATGCACTAATGAAATTTATTAAGACTTAGGTATTTTCTGTATAAGCCCTAAGGGCGAAAATAAATAAACATAAAAAAGCCAAATGAAAAAAAATATTTATAAAAAAGGAAAATAAAAGTAAAATTACATACTAAGGAATCTAAGGATAAATCGTAAACAAATTAATAACAATTTTAAAAACTACAATATAATACATGTAGGATATACCCAGTGAGACAGGTACAGTAAAAGTTAGGTGTAAACCTTGCTTATGTAGATGTAACTAATATAAAATAATAAATAAATACAAAAATTAAATTCAGCTGTACGAGAAAACATCATTCACTGAAAGAATGTTATTATCGAAATATATTTTTTTTACTTTTATTAATAAGTTTGTTGTATAACTTTAAAAATCCCATGGAATATTAGTTACTCATTTGAACAAAGCAAATTCACTTAAAACTGAAAGGTTTAAGATAACTATTATTTTATTATTTATTTGCATCGAGAAAAACAACAAAATTTCAAATACAAATGTATTCTCTACACTGTACATTTACAAATGAACGCTGGAGGTCATTATTTTTCTTAAAAGAAGGGGAATCACGAAACTGTTGAGTTATATATCACAAAAACATAAATTTTCTTTACGGCTTAAATTAAATCCTTGGTATTCATCGAATCAAAGTATTTAAATTTCACGATCGCTTGGAAACACTGGCGAAGAAAATACTAGGTTTGCCCTAGTAGAGTGCAAAGTATATAAATATTATAGCTGTTGAGTGTTGTGTCATCCTATTTTAAATATTTGGCGTCATTTTCGCCAACGGACTCTTTTACTTTCCATTTATCGACTGTGTCGCATTTTATCTTAATTTTCACAACAAATTTGTGTTTGTATCATTTTGTTTACGCTTTGATAAGAGGAAAACTCAAACATTCCATTTTTAAAAGTCTTACAGCAAGCACTTAAAATCATTTTATCGTTATTGATAGTTTATCTAAACTATATATAAGCACGCAATCAACAAACATACCAGTAATTAAACACAAGTGTTTTATTCCGAGTATAACCTTCAAAAACAAAATAAGTCATACAAGGAGCTCGATTTACGACTCGACCTACTCCTGGCCTTAGGAGACCTTCAAGGGACCGCAAAACGCAAACACTGTAGAAATGTTTATTTTTAGCGAATCGAGAAAAAAATTGCAAAGTATACTCCTAAAATGACCAAAAACAAATTACGTTCCATAACGAGTATATAGCGTAGAAGTGAAAAAATTCACAGTGTATCTTTTAATTTCAATTTGTTGAGACGCGCCATGTTTTATTAAATATTTTCACAATTTTCCTTAAATTATAATCGTTTTTAACACTAGCGCACTCCCTGACATTCGTATTTACATATCTCCCTTTTAAACTTAAATATTTATTTTTTTAATCTTATTTTTCTTCCAAGATTAAGATATCAAAATTAGTTTAAATTCCTGCCACCTCGGAACAGGCTCAGCCTAGTGAGGTGGTTTATACCAAAAAAAAAAAAAAAATGTACATTGTATTTTGTATATATGTATTCCAATATCTTGGTCAATAAATAATTAAAAAAAAAAAAAAAAAAAAAACAACAACGCTTACCACGGGATCTAAGTCTTTCTCGAGATTCTTGGATGTGGCATATTGCCTTACAACCGAGGAAAAGGAAAATGGGATGTGTAATTGAGACCTATCATTTATTTTGCTTTGCAGGAATTACCTAGTGACTTCTTTATCAATGCTGCGAAAGTTGTGTCCCGGCCCTGTTCCATAATGCGAAAGAAGGACTCGTTAGTTATGGAAATTAACGCCAGGGGTTGGGGGTGGGGAGATTGGGTGGGAAGGGCGGGAAGGGCGGGAAGCTGCGTGCAGAGGGCAGATTTGTAACAACCTTCCCCCATTTCCTCTCGCTCGAGTACAGCCAGCCGGTACCTATGTAGGTCATGTAGGTACTACAGTGCAGGCAACTTAACACGTTTAGGGTAGGTACGTCCACCCCATTTTATTCCAAACACGGAACAAAGGGAACGTAAACTATTTACTGTATTGACGACAGAGTCTTCTGGGAACGGGTATTTGTCATCGTTACACATTTTTTAATATTGAATACTCATTTGTTTTTTTCTGACCATTCTGCTGTAGCATCGAGGTCAGATTTAATTTTTAAGCAGTCTTGACACGAGATTATTTCCATCAAAAGATTGAGGTCATTCGCAAATAGAAGATATCTGCCATATTTTACACAGACCTGGATGTCATCTAAAGAGTATAAGGAACAACAGAGGACCAAGGTTTGACCCTTGGGGAATACCTGATAACGCCGGGAATGGTTTAGATTCATGTCCATTAATTATTACATATTGAATTCATTCACTCAATATAACTCACTGATGCATGGCAGTGAGGCATGGAACTGGCAGACGGAGGATGAAAGTTGACTGAATGCTGTAGAAATGAGATCCCTAAAGCGCACGTATGGTAAAACCATGTATGATCGCAAGGCTAATGTAAGCGTAATGAGTAAGATAAAGAAAGGGTCCCTCAGATGATTTAGGCATGTAGAGCGAATGAACGAAGAAATGAGTGTAAGAGAATATATGACGCAAATGTGAAAGGTAGAAGCAGTCGGGGATGCCCGAGGAAAACATGGAACAATCAATTGAATCTGATACTTGAGCCGGACGATGTCAAGAGTCAGAATAATTTCGACTCTCCGAAGAAGCATGCGTGAATAATAAAATACGACATACTTATACGTGCAGTCGGCTTAGCAAAAAACCGTAAAGATGCCTACTTGCATATAATATAACTTTTTATCTGAAATTAACACCATCTTTTTAGGATGAATTGACTAATTTGTTAGGTTAGGTTAGGATAGGTTAGGTTAGGTTAGGTTAGGTTACAGCGGGTTTCCACTCAAGATGCCTTCGAATATAAGTATATCGATTTTGGTTGTACGGCAGTATATCCTCTTTGCATACTTACTTGAAGAAAAAATCTTCTAAATGATCAGGCCGAATGAATTGTCGCCGGATGAATTGTCGGCCGGATGAACTGTCGGCAGGATGAACTGTCGGTCGGATGAACTGTCGCCGGACGAACTGTCGCCGGATGAATTGTCGCAGGATGAACTGTCATGGACCCGTTGTTATGTAGGTTGCCTTTTTCATATGTGTTACAAATTGACTTACTAAAAAAAATCGGTGGATAAAATTCGATCACGTCGTTTTCCGTAGGGGTAAGCGGAGAGCATGGACTTCTAAGTAACTGAGTTTTGACACTCATTCCTTGCTTCATCCACATACATCAACATCTCATACATACCGGTATTTTAGAAATATGTATTGCATATTTAGAAATATGTTTTTGCCTTATCAATACTCTGAATCATTTATTTTAACTAACCTATATTTTTATTACTTTTATCTGTATTTTCTCATTAAATCACTATTATTTTTTGTTAAATTACTAATATTTTTTGTTTTAATTTAAACAAATGTAATTTTTTTTTAGTTGTCCTCTCCTAAACACAAGCAGCTGCTTTATTAGGAGAGTGATTAAAATATTAATTGTATATATTATGTTGTAAACTGTAACTTTTTTATACTTTTAAATAAATAAATAAATAAAAAAAAATAAAAAAAATAATTCTAAATCTTGACACCACCTGCACATATTTGGTTGATCAGATCATGACATGTCTTCCTCGGGTGTCCCCGTATTCTTCTACCATTTACATTCGCATCATACATACATTCTACTACACCTCCCTTTTTAGTTCATTCGACAACTCAAACCATGTAAAGGACCCTTTCATAAACTTATTCATTACGCTTACATCAGCCTTGCCCTTTTATTCGTCATGTAAAGGTTTATAGACACCTCAGGAATCTTTTTTCTACAGGATTCAGACCGCTGTAATCCTTCCTCTGCCAATTACTTGACTCACAGTCTTACTTCGTTTGAGGTACTAGAACTCCATTGTGGACTGCTATCTTCGCTATAAAAAAAATTTCTACACAATATTATACTAGTATGAAAAGTAAACACTAAGAATTGAAGCTAAGTTATTTAGAAAAACCTATTACCAAATTATCATACCTTACCATTTTATTATTTAATTTAGGGATTCTTTGAATTTCGTTGTTTATTTCAGTTATTCGTCTGCTACGAACGTGAAGAGAGCGCCTGTACGCTAGTACGTGGAATATAAAGTGAACATACAATACTGTACGTAACACAGGTAGAGACTAGAATTACCTTTGGTTATCCCTAGAGCATTTGCTTTAAGATATGTATGCAGACGCGCATTATAATAATATTGCTCTTCCACACAATATCATATCACCATATTTCGGGGAATTCTCATTGCACTTCTAAGGATTCTAAGGAAACTACGATCGTAATTTGGAGAAATTCAGATATTTAAACTACTACATACATTAAACTTGACTGGAACCTAATTCAAGATTACACTTAGCGCAACATAAACTGAGCTTAAACCGAACTTAACTTTAAACTAAAAGTTAATTGTAGATAAAACCCAACTTTACTAATGTTAAAATTAAGGTTAACTTTGACTAAAACTCAATTTAAGTTAAAAGCTAATATTACTTGAGTTTATATTAAACTAAAATTCATTTAAAGAATAATAAATTTTATCATATGTTTGCACTGTATAATTGTTT
This sequence comes from Limnephilus lunatus, assembly GCA_917563855.2. Classification (NCBI taxonomy): domain Eukaryota; kingdom Metazoa; phylum Arthropoda; class Insecta; order Trichoptera; family Limnephilidae; genus Limnephilus; species Limnephilus lunatus. Next base: position 36,567,429 of record OU830602.1, on the reverse strand, counting down.
AGTAATCCAGTTTTATGTAAAAATAGTTTTCTTTATTTAAAGATAGTTTTTGTGATTGTATAGCGCCATTTTTGTGAAAAAACACCCCAAGAGCGCTGAGTTCGTAACGAAATGAAATATTGTGTAAGTGTTGATCTCAAGCGAGGTCTCCTCAAACCGTCAACATGAACATTTGCTTACACATTTGCGTAAACATTACTATAAACATTGGCAATGGGGGCGTGGCCTTGCACATTTTTGTATGCGTCTGCAGTAAGGCTACGCCCCCATTACCAATGTTTATAGTAATGTTGAAGCAAATGTGTAACCAAATGTTCATGTTCACGGTCGGAGGAGACCCCACTTCAGTTGGGATAAATAGTTTGTATAAATAAAGTGAGGTACACAAAATAAATAATTATGAACATATTTACAAGAACGTTAGTAAAACGATTTGACAAATAAACAATTTTTAAATTTTATACTGCAACCTTAAAGGAGTGTACATTATAAACCATTAAAAAATGAGATGCAAATTTACAAATTAGGTATGCAGTTATTGCCTAAAATTAGATGTATTAACTCAGGAAAAAGAATTTCTCAAATAAAAAGCAAACGGGAAGTTAAAACCCAATTTGAAAAAACTTATCTGAAAACTCGCTCTAATAAAATTTAACTCAAACTTGAATTAATTTTACCATGAAAACTGAATTTATTTCTCTTATGCGTAGGTTACACTTAATACAAAGGTTTCATAAAAGTTTCCCACAACATTTGACTTAACATCATTAATGACAGTATCTTAATGTTTAATACTTATTATAACAATGTTTGCTTTTACATAGCGCCGTTTTCGTGGGGATATCACCTAAAGGGCAGTGTACTTATAACATAATTTATTTACCCAATAACTTATAACTAAGACGTACACGTACAGCAAGTGACTTACAACTGTGGGAGCGAACAAAGCAACAATTTCAACTGACAAATATCCACATCTTCGCACGCCAATAGCGATCAGGGGTTTTTTCATGATTTAATTTACAAAAGAAGAACCATTCTGTTCCTGATTATTGATTAACTATTATGGTTAAAATGTAAATTATGGTAAGGATGTAATTGTTTTAATAAAGTTGTAAGTAAAGTGCAAATACTTATTTGATTTATCCACACTCATACATAAAACCCCCATACAAATAATTGTGGCTTACAACTAACTGTAACTAGAAATTCGTTATTTTCAACTTATTTTAACAGCTGCACGTGCACGGGCAACTTCGGGCAGCTTCTCGGGATCGTTGTCGATGCTCGTTAAGGGGCATAATGCACCCAAGTAACAAAGATTAAAAAAATCAGCATTTCAACAACTTAACCTTTTTTTCCACTCAGATGATTATTTACAAGGCAATTCTATATCTACTTGTGTTACTCGAAAAGGGGTCAAAGAGCTTACTGCTCAATTTTTCATTGTGGTATTCAGGTTTTGCAGATGAATACGCGTAATTTGATATCCATGACGTCTACTTTCTTGTTCCAAAGAAGACTTCTAACATTGAGTCACTTTGGTCGCCGATACTCCTAGCCTAGGGAGCTTATCGCTCAATTCAGTGCCCTTGCTACTGAGCCCCTTCGGTCCCCTGGCTCAAGGCGTTCAATATTTTATTTGGAAAACGAATAACGCCTTATCTCACTAAAAGGAGTCTAGGAGCGTTCTGCTCAATTTTTTTTACTGAGAATAGCGACTTTATTAACCCTTGAAAAGTATCCTCCGTAATACAGGTAACCTCTTAGCCGGTGGAAAAAATACAATCTCTGTAAACAAACAATATTCATTTTGACCAAAAAATTAAAATCCAAATTCTCAATAGTTCTTTCCTCGTCAGTGAACAGTGAACAGTGAACATGCATTATGTTGTACTTCCTGGGGAATACAAGCATTCAAATGCTAGTGCAAGAAGTGCAGATGGTTTTCGAGAACCGTAATCTACATCTTAAGATCATTACTGAAGTTATGGAGATTGAGCTAGCTCTCTCCGAACACTAAGACAGAACACCTGCATTCGGCGCTCTCAACAACACTGGTGCAGCGATCCAACGTTGATTAATTGATGGTGGTTTCGATAGAGTAACAAGGAGATATGAATTTGTAATAGTTTGAAAAAAAACATGAATTTATGCAATTTTGAATTTTTGACTACGCATAGAAGATTTCAAATTTTTAGAAACATTTACGGCCCCCCGCTCATGGAGAAACTGAAAAAAAACAGTTTTCAAGGCAATCGCAATCAACCTCCTTAACAAAATCGATATTTTTCTGATCTTGAAATTCTCAAAACTTGACAGTTCGTGAGCCGCTACCATGGAAACCTGTAAACGATGCAACTGAAAACAATGCATCTGAAAAACTAATAAAAAATTAATAAATCGAATTGGAAGAAATAAACAGAAAATGTAAATCAATGAGAGAAATAGAAAAGAAAAGAAATGAGAAGAGATGAAAATAAGAAATAAAATTATTTGAAAAGCAGGGCCTAGTAGTAATAACTAAGTCATTTTATACAACCTTTTTGAGACTGATCGGTGTCTAGTAATATTTTTTAATTTTTTTAAAGATTAACTCCACACCCCGAGCCCCGAGGAAAATAAATTCAACTTAGAAGATGCTGTGTGGAGGATCTTTTTGAAGAGAGGAAGAAGTGAACATGTTGTAGGAATGAAGAAATATATAGATCGGCAAATCGTTCCACAGTCGAGCAGTTGAGCCCAAGAACAAGTCACAAAAGCGATACGTTCTGATAAATGAATGAAAATGAAACGAAAAGTGAATATAGCGACTTTTCTTTCTGTTTTAGGAAGAACTATAGTTTTTGTTATTATTTTTAAAAACTTCTTCCCAGTTCTAAATAATGCCTTTACTTAGAAGTACGTCGTATGACATTAAAAGAAACAGCAAAGTTGGTGAAAAAAAAACCATAAAATCCCAAAAAGTTTCTCGCAATAATACAAACATTATACATCTTTACAACTTGCTATTTCATGCCCTAGTTGTGTAAAATAATGCTTCAGCAGAACACAGCGCGGTATTATCTATGGATTAGTAAGACAATACTTTAAACACACTATAAATTCACAAGAAGTTTGTCCTCGCAAGGATATTTGTATTACCGGAATGAGAATTCAACGTAAGTAATGTATGCGATAAATACGGCGGGTACTAATTATTCTTGGAGTGCATACAAAACACAACACAGATGCTGGACTCTCTAACGTAAGGAACAAAGTTGTCGGGGACCCTATTTCACTGGACCAAACATAATTCCAAAACAAATTCTCTACTGCTAGAGGATTTCTGCAGCGACATAGGATAAACTAGATGTCTATGGGGGGTATGAATGTATAGTTATCGTATAAGTCAAATAAACATTTACCATTGTATTTACAAGTTTATTATAACAATTTACATCCATGCCATTATTTATAAAAAGTGGGAGGGAATAAGTGGCGATTTACAAAGCTGTTATGTCTTCGGCAGTCTGAAACAGAAATGGCTCCTCTTAATTTGTCCTGGCCGTCGGTGACTATGTGGAAATGTTGAGGGATCGCTATTGGCGTGTGAGGAGCTAATAAAAATGATTCCGCGATTTAAAATAGCTGCATCGTTTGCTACCACACGTCTTAATAAAATGGCTACGGAAGAGGTACCTTCTTTCAAAATTATCATAAGCATCATAATACATTAAAACCCATCAGGTCTAGGTTCTTCTCTATAAGAAGGTCAGTAAATTTCCGCTTTGCTATAAAATCCAAATAAATGGAACAATTCCTGACTGCATCCGAAAACTAAAAACTGTGTTTGAAAGGTGATAGAATACGATGTGTTATGAGTATTATCATTACATAGTATAAAATTAAGTCGTTCAAAATATTTGTGCGCTTAGATCTTTTAAACTACGCAACGGATTTTCATGCGGTTTTCACCAATAGATAGAGTGATTCAAGAGCAAGGTTTATATGTATAATACATGCTTATATAATAGTAGAGAAAAACCGATAAATTCAAATATCCAATTCAGGCAGCGGGCAGCTGGCAAGCGGGTGGTGTAGATTTTATAAAGGTTGGGTAATGGCGAGTTAGCCACAGTAACGTGTGGTCGGTCTGCTAGTAAAAAAAAAACAAATAATTTCTGAAGTATTAAAAATTTTAATACAACAAGTTTAAAAAAAGGCTCATCTTACGTTTTTTCTGTCTGAAATTACTGACAATGAAAAAAAAGAACCCTCACGAAGAAGACCTCACGTTTTAGTCGTTTCATAAAAAAATAATTAATAAAATTTGCCATGATAGTAGTCAACCTCCTACAAAAGAGGGCACCGAAAGAAAAGACAAACACGAAATAAACACTATTGAAAACCTGTAATTTTCCCGCAATATCGTGAAAGTTGATGTTGGGTTCATTTTTTTTTTTCAAAAATCGTATTGCATCGACGGATGCTTAACGTTCCTGGTAAAACAGTATTCCTGAATAAAACTGATGTTATACTCGACATGTAAACAAGCAATATTTAGAATTTGTCTCCCCATTTTGGGAACAAACGCGAAAGGACAAATGAGCTTCTCACAGATGACTAGGTTTGATTGAAAATTATGATATGCGACAAATAACATTCGGCGATGTACCTCATTTCCGAATTTGCACATGAACAATGTTTGATCATTTAAACATCAAACCGAAAATACCCGCCACACTTCTGTAGGCATTGTATCAGTGAGGCTGTTGTCAGTCGGGTGAAATCACAAATTCAATTCATTTTGAAGTTTTTTGAATTGTACTTTGATTTATATTTTTCTATTGTAGAAAACTTCTAAAGAATTGAAATTTTAAAAAAGATTTACAACTGATCGCACTAAAAGGATACAGAAGAGTAAATTGATGAGTTTATTGCTTGTAATAATATTATTACACTTGATTTAAATTAAATAAAAAGGATTTTCTCGGCCAAAATTAATTTAGTTATTTATTTTTGGGGTGTTATGCCGTATTGTGCTACTTCCTTCTTTAGCCAACGTTTCAGACAGCGTTACGGTGTCCTGTAACACTGTCCGAATAACACACCAAAAAAATAACAAAAAAATTTGGCTTACATAAGAAGTTCATCACGTTTGCATTAAAAATGTTACACCCTAGACGCTATACCCTCAATGCCTACGCATCTGCCGTAGGCAACCCCAAGTGGTTCGCTACGTTTGGTGACTTAGCCGTGACATTAGCGAAATTTTCCGTTTACTTTGGTGATAGTAGGAATTTTCAAATATGTATTAGGAGGTTATTCGTAGCCGCGAAAAATTTGTCTAGGTTCTTGTTCACCTCTTAAAATCTTAATAGGTTCTTGTTTACCTCAATCTCAGTCGGTTCTTGTTCACCACTTAAAATCTTAGTAGGTTCTTGTTCACGTCTTAAAATCTTTATAGGTTCTTGTTCACCTCTTAAAATCTTAATAGGTTATTGTTTACCTCAATCTTAGTCGGTTCTTGTTCACCACTTAAAATCTTAGTAGGTTCTTGTTCACGTCTTAAAATCTTTATAGGTTCTTGTTCACCTCTTAAAATCTTAATAGGTTATTGTTTACCTCAATCTTAGTCGGTTCTTGTTCACCACTTAAAATCTTAGAAGGTTCTTGTTTACCTCTTAAAATCTTAGTAGGTTCTTGTTCATGTCTTAAACTCTTAATAAGTTCTTGTTCACCTCTTAAAATCTTAATAGGTTATTGTTTACCTCTTAAAATCTTAATAGGTTCTTGCTCACCTCTTATGCCTACAATACACGACATTTTTTTCAGCCGATTCTTCTTTACCTCTTAAAATCTTAGTATGTTCATATTTTTTTTTTTTTTAATTTTTTTATTTTATAAACTTTACAAATACAACACAAAAAGTCCCGATAAACTACTTTTTAGCAGTTTGTCTAACGGGTTCTTTACGTTAAAGATCTTATTATAGTGATTCAATAGTTACGTTTTTACAATTATATAAAATAAAATTTAATTTTTACAGAAATAAAGATAAAAATAAATTTTTGAAAACATAAATAACATTTTTAAAGTCTTTAGAATAATATGTCATTGTAAGCTAATACAAATTAATTCTTTTCGTAAGCCAAGTCTTCAGTAAATTCATTACCTAATTGTTTGTTTTGGGCACAGTTTTTAATTTCAGCAGGTAACATATTTAAATAACTGGGAATCATGTAATTTAAGGTTCTTTGTCCATATTTATTTGTATGCTTAGGTACAGTTAGCCCTTCATTAAAGTTAAAACGAGTATTATGGTTGTGTTCCAGCCTGTTTATATATACAGGATTATTTATGTGCTGAAATATAATTTTGTACCACAGAATTGCTCTAAAACTACCAATGAATTTTGCACTGATTGAACATGGTCTATATTTTGTTTTACAGGAAAATCCCCAAGCTGTTATTCCATACCTTATAACAGATTCAGCTAGAGATAAATAAATTATTCGAAGAGTGCAGATAGGAATAAAAAAAATAGTTTATACAATCTGCTTACAATTGATCTTAGTCGTGCACAAACTTTATTTATTTGTATATCCCACTTGCAAAAGCAATCAATAATAACCCCTAAATAAACACATTATTTAACTAGTTCCATATTTTCACATGTACACGTTGCAGGAATACCATTGTGTAAGCAATCTGATGTATGTGTCTTTATTTCAGGTGTAATATATACCTTAACATTAGGGGATCTTATGTGTAACAATTTAGTTTTTTTGGCATTTATGATTAAGCCAGAGTCAAGAGACCACTTTAAGAGTTCAATGTAGTATTTTTGTAAAAGATCTATACAAGTTTGCAAATCACTAAAGCAGTATGATCCGCGTATACAAAGTGCTTTACATGTCTAAAAAATAATTTAATAAAAGATACATATATTATATCGGACTTATGTCCTCTATATTGACTGTAAAATACGGATGCTGGTTTTCTAGTCGGCGGGCTGCTGTGCACGCTCAGGGCCTGGTCCGGTTGCTGTGAGTATCCGAGGAGAGAAAATTCAGCTGTCCAAGGAAGTGCAAGGTCGGAAGTCAAAGACAATTGTAGAGTGCAGGCAGGAAGAAGCGGTACAAGAAGATAGAGACGGTGAGAGTTGACGCGACGATAAAGGTTCGAATGTGACTGATTTGAACAGAGCTTGACGCTCTATATATACGCTGCCGCGGGGCCGTGCCCAATATTGGTTCGCATTTAACAAGATTATTCCTTGAACGTTGCTGCATTTTTTTTGCAGCTTGTGCATCCTTATACAAGAATGGAATGATAAAATTGAATTATATAAGCAAAACTACTCTCTTTGCCGCTCTATCTCATGTAAACCACTTCATTCTAGCAGTTTTATTAAATTCAGTAAAAATTGTACAATGTTAACAAGTGGGGTTTTAGCCCGATATCAGTATGAAAAAACCCTTATATCTATTTAATGGAAACATTAACATATTTAATTTTATCTTAACAGTATGGACGCAAGTCCAGCCTTTTAATCTATATAATTTTATTTGAAATAACTTTAGCAAAACTTGCGTAAATTCAATATTAATCTTCCACAAAAATATGTCCATATACGGGTGTTACGCAACTGATGGCGTCCATTTCGAAACAAGCTTCGTCATTGGCTGGCCGTTGTAGGGCGAAGTACTGGGAGGGGGTGGGGTCAACCTACGTCCTTGCGGTTGGCGTAGGATGGTCAGAGTGGGGGTTATGGCGTATATACCCGTGGTATCTTGAAGACGCCATCATTGTCCACGCGCCAATCATCACATAACGGTGTTTGTAGAGTGGGAGGACCGTAAATAGGTATGGCGTCTTGAAGATGTTACCATTCCTTCTAGGGCGGCCATTTAAATGACATATAAAGCTGTTTATTGGTAGATTTCACGTTCGATATATATATAATATACAGAATTGGACCTAATATGGAACCTTGAGGAACGCCGGCAAAAAACTTCTCTTTTTTACTTAAAGAGTTTAAGAGTTTTAATTTCATGCATCGGTTGTTTAAGTAATTTTCAAAAAGTTTTAGTAGTTTTCCTCGTATTCCTATAATTTCTAGTATTTTAAGTAATTTACCATGATCAATAGTATCAAAAGCTTTCGAATAATCTATAAATAAGACTAATGTATGTTTTTTACAGTTCAATTCATTATTTATCATGTTGGCAAATTTTTGAAGCAGCAATTCTGTACTCTTTTTTTTTGGAAACCATATTGATTAGTATCTATTATAGAAAAATCTTCCAAATATTTAATTAATTTTATTTGAATATATTTTTCAAGAATTTTTTCTAGAGATGGCAAGATACTAATTGGTCTGTAGTTACCCAATACAGTGTGGTCACCTCCCTTATATATAGGTCTTATGATACTACATTTTATGTCATCGGGGATTTTTGCTTGAAATAAGATTCTGTTTATAAAATGGGTTATAATTGGACCTAGGATTAAACCACCTTCAACCACCTTCACATTAACATTTTTCTTCATATGCGCCTCCCCATCCACTGATTTCCTACTGAATTAAGGATTGGACCAGTGCGAAATAGACTTTATTTATTTTTTAGATTACTTAATTTGAGTAAATTTCTTAATCTGATAAATATGTAGATATATTTCCTAAAGCGCATATGTGACTGTTCTTCATATGTTGATCTTCAATTACACCGAGGTTCATTTTTTTTTGTCGTATGATTTAATATGGTACATGAATTATTACAGACATCTTTGTCACATTTTTTGTTATGTTTATGTTTAAATTAGAGTAAATTCTATCAATGTTAGGGTAAGTTCTAAACATATTCACTGAGAATATAAAGTTTTTTTTTCTGCATTTTTTGTAAGGTTGTAATTAGATTTGTATCACATCAGTTTTTTTTTAGGATTAGGATGTCATTATTTGCATTTTCCATTACGATTTTTGATATTATACATATATATATTTTTAACTTCTAATATAAACGAGTGTATATTAAGGTAGAACCTGCAGACAAGCAGCCATGTGGCAGCTTCGCGGGACTACCGATAAATTGTCTAAATTATATATTTATGTAATTTGTGTTTTTGTTGGAAATAAATAAAAAAAAAAAAAAAAAAAACATGTTTTTTTATATCGCTCATTCTGATACTATCACCTCCTCTTAATATCTTAGTTGGTTATTGTTTACCTCTAAAAATCTTAGAAGGTTTTTGTTTATCCTAATCTTAATCCGTTCTTGTTCACCTCTTAAAAATTCTTATTAGTTTCTAGTTCACCGTTTAAAATTTGATACATTTTATATTTTTCCGAAATTAACCAATTTTCATCTTATTATACAAACATGTTTTCAGATTTGTAATTTTATTTTTAATTTAACCCAACAATATTAGATAAATTGTTGTTGTTGATCTTTTAGACTGAAGTTTCACAAAAGTTGAAAGGGACATTATTACAACCAGAATTATTATTTCATAAAAGCCGCCCACATAACTTACCCACATTCGAGAATCGGAGGGAAACAAACATGAACGTAAAGAAGTTCTCCTTTGCTGTATAATTGCAACTACATACATGCTGCATTTATCGGTTTGCAAGTTCACCGCATACAGTGGGAAAAGCGCAGTGTTCAGACGCAAACAGAACATTTCCATCTAGCAATAATATTTTTTCTCTCCATCTGATAAACCAAGTATCCTTTCAAAGCTACAGAATGACTTCAATATGAAATAAGTAAAGCATTTTTCCCTTTTCCACATCGGCGTAGTTTTAACTTACTTCGTTGCATCTTGCATGGCCATCATTATATTTTCTAATAATTTTAATTCGTACCTGTATAATACTATTGTGGAATTATTTTTACATCAAATGACAAAAAAAGTGAGGTTACAATAACGTTTTTAATTCATTTATCTAATAAAATAGGTGTGCGTTTTTTTTTCGTTATCAATAATTTTAGTTAGAAAAAAAACGAACGGTGAGCCATTTTATAACTTTTCAAATTTTTATATTTAAAACATTGCATGGTTGCAGAATAAATTTTTGGCATTTGCACCAACATTTGGTTCTTTAGAACAGGCAATCTGCCTAGCTAGGAACTAATATCGACCTACAAGACATAATGACACTTGTCAATATTTTTTAAATATTTATAGTTATTTTATATTATATTACGAGTATTACCATGTTATTTTTGTTTTACAGGGTGTTAAGGGACGTACTTGACTTACTTTAACCAGTGATTTCTGAAATTATTTGAAGTAAAAAATGTAAATGAAATTTTGGTCTCCGGTGACATTTTTTATGATTTAAATTATTATTTTTTTTCTTCTATATCAAATTTTTTTCCACCTATCGTCACTGATCATTCAGCCGAGTAATCGACCAACCCAAAATCTCGCCTCCAACCTATCCAACACTTACAATTTTTTTATGTTTTTGTAGAAAAAATAAATGAAAAAAAAAACATCAACATGTCACCGGAGACCAAAATTTTATTTACATTGATTACGCCAAATATTGTCAGAAATCACTGGTAAGTGAAGTACGTCCCTCAACACCCTGTATAAATGTATCTAATGTAATGTAAAAAATAAATTATAATAATAAAGTTTGATAGTCTATTTCACCATCTTTCAAAAACAGTTTTTAGTATTTGGATATGTTCACAAACATTCCATTTATTTGTATTTTATTGTAGAGCGAAAATATTATTACCTTCTGACAAAATACGCCCGATTTTTTTAAAGGTTAAGGTATTTCTATCATCAACTATAAACTCACCGCATTGAAAGCTAATTCCAAACTATCAGAACGTCTATGGAACCGCAAAAATCAACGTGAATAAATTCCAGTGTAAACCTTATCTACAAAAGGCCACCCAGTAATTTTCTCTTTGGTGGAGTTTGTTGATTTTCCGCTCAATCCCTATCCACCATTGCGCAATTAAATCTAAATATGCATTAAATTTCAACCGTAACAGTAAAACCCTCGAAAGTGCTGTAATTTTTGAATTTGTGGGTAAATTAAATTTGAGAATCTCAAATGTGTGATATCAGAAATCTTGGGTATAATTATAGTAAATGAAATAAATATGTGATACTAGCTGGTTCCCGACATGCGTTGCTATGCCATTTAATATAGAAATTGTTTCTCCCTGCGTGTCCTTTTCCATTGATCCTGTTTCCCTACCGCCTCCCTTTCCTCCACCGCGTCCCCTTCCCCTATCGCGTTCACGCTTCGCCTCCTCCACCTTCCCTCTTTTCTCCCTCTCCCGAGTTCTCCTCCCCCCAAGGTTCTCCTTCCCCCCGTGTAAATCTCCTCCTTCCACCCTTCCCCCCACCCTTACCCCCTCCCCTTCCAACATCCCCCATCCCGCATTCCATACATTCAGTTTTCAAACAGCTCGCGTGCCACCTATTGCATTTTTTTATACAAATTTCATAATTCCAGAGCTCACTAGTAGTTTTATACAAAGATTGTCCTAACAATAATGAACACAAAAAAAAAAGAATTATCCAATTTGGTGCAATCGTTCAGAAGTTATACATAAATTTTGGAGATTCATATTTATTTACAAAGAAGATAGACAACTCGCTACTTTTTAAGATTGGATTATGTTTAAATTTATGCTATGTTTACATGTAAACAGATGTCTCTATTTAATTTTTAATTTATGGTGGATTCCTTTTTTACCCTCCGTTACCATTTTTCCTACATAAAATAGTACCATTTTCTTTAAATTCATATTTTATCAATTATTATAAGCAATAATTATTAGCCTGAAACACTCATCAACATTGAAAAAATTTCCCGAGAAAAGATAAATGCCGCCGACGTTTTTTCAATGTTGATGAGTGTTTCAGGCTAATAATTATTGCTTATAATAATTGTTATCCTTTGTGCTATGCATAAAAATCTTGTCTTAAACATTAGTTAACCAATAAAAAAAAAAATTTAAAAAAATCCTATTTTATCGCCTCCACTATAGTTCTTTTGTTTACACAAAATTTTCCTTTTTTGTAATTTATTGCAAATCATCGATAATAATTTGTGACTGCAGCGTCCTACTGTTTTATATAATTATAAATGGAAATGATTCAATAAAGCTTGTGATTGATACACTAAACTGTACCCCTTTATTGGTCTATCTATTTTAGCCATGAATCAGTCATCTTCTACAACAAAACTTATATTTCTTTCTTAGATAGTTAACTTATAGACTTAAAATTTATATAAAATGGGACGTTCCTATTTCGTGTTTTGATGTTTTTAGTTGGAAAAAGTTAGTTTATTAATTAAAACATGAATGAAGACAAGTTGGAACTTTCACCACTGGCAAGGAGGACAAATAGACATCGTGTGTACAACACATTCATAGAGCAAGAGAAATTTACCTTTAGGTTGATGCTGTATTAATGAGACAGACGGAGGTTTAGAAATTTAATGTCCAAGTTAATGGCACAGTAATAATCACGAATGCGCCATGAATGTAGGTGCTTTGCAGTCTTCGGAGTATGTGCATAGAAATGGAGACATATTAACTCTGAAAGGTTGACTGTAGAATGAGCACGACATTACGGAGATATCATAATGTATTGAAGAGGAATATAATACTATGGCAAGGTACTGTTTAATATATTTTGTGTTCTGGCAATGTGAACGCTGGCCACACCGGACAAGGGAACTTTAGTTTCAAATGCTACCACCGCTCAACATTCCGTTCCGAAATGTCCTAGCGTGTCCAGCAGTCAGATTTAGCCTCGCAACTTTCTGAGATATAATATTGCGTCACGCTAATTGTGTTTAACTAATTTTAAACAAAAAGTGGATATGTTAAATTAATGCCTTCTAATCATTTACTAAACTCTCGTGACACACATATGGAAGTATTGATACCTGGTAATATTAACAAATCTATGTAAACGTAATATGAAAAATAACAAGACACAGAAATATATACAGCTTAAGGTCGCAACTGCGACTCTAACCCAGGGTTTTTGTTCCATGAAATAAAATATATTTATTTATTTATTTGATTGGTTTTTCAAGGTTCATGTTTACGTATGTACAAGTTCAATCCTTATACGAGGTACGTATAAGATTCATAAAAGAATTCTGGGATGAATCAAAAATATATTTACGAAATTTAAGTTTAAGTTTGTTTATTTTTTATTCTAATTTTATTTCCTTTGATAATGCACCCGTTGATTCCGTTTTTTCTTTCTTAAGAGCATTTTATTTAATTTATTTTTCTCCCGTCTGTTTTGATGCAGCTTTTCAAATTTTATTAGAAATTCAAATTATGATTACGATACGATACGATTATACCACCCCAGCCAGGAGCACTCCTGTCCCGGTGAGACCGGTACACCAGGGGGCACTGTTTGTTAGGACTGTGCTCTGAGGATAGGAAGGAGGTTGGAGTTTAATCGACCGGTATACATGGAAACCTGGAGCCAATATTGGAATATAGGATTGGCAGGAATAAAGGAAATGATTGAGCTATATATATATAAATATCGTTTCTCGCCATTCGCTTATTTTGAGTCCGGTTTCTTCTCGCTTCCAGCTTATTGCTTTCCGTTTTCATCTTCCCACTTCCCGCTTCCCGCGTATATATGTATTTTTTGGTTGTTGCTTCCTGCTGCTTCTAGCTTCTCGTTTCCGGCTTCCCGTTATTTATGTTTTCCGCCATACGCTTGTCATAGCAGGGTTTTTGTTGTCTCTTCTTGGTTGTTCTTCCTTCTTCTCTTCTGGGTTCTTATTGTCACTTCGTGGCTTCTTTCGCCTCTTCTTGGATCTTCTCGACTCTTCCTCAGCTCGACTCGGCTCTTCTTGCCTCTTCTTGAATCTTCTCATCTCTTCTGGGCTCTGTTTGGCTCTTCTTGCTATTTCCTGTCTCTCATTGTCTCTTCTAGGCTCTCCTTGTATCTTCTTGGCTCTCCTTGCATCTTCTTGCATCCTCTCGCTCTTGGCTCTACTTGCATCTTCTTGACTCTAATTGGATCTTCTCGTCTCTTCTCGGCTCTTCTTGTCTCTTCTGGAACATTATCATCTCTTCTTGGCACTTCAAACATAAACCCATCCCACTCTCGCCCATGAGTGTAATGGCGTTATAATTCTATTTCTTCTTCCTAGAACTACAGTGTAAATTTTCTAAAATCTTGTAAATTGCTTACTCATTTAAAAAAAATCTATATATATATATATATATATAAATAAAAATGTGTTTGCTTAGGGATATGAATATATGAGTTGTCTATGCATTGCTAAACCATTCATCCGATTGCGATAAAACTTTGGGGATTTAATGTGCGCGTGCCCGCGATGGTTTCTGTATAGGTACAATAGCGAGGTTTGGAGTCATGAAAGTATGCGTTGCGATGAAACTTTCGGGATTTGCTGAATGCCTGCCCGCAATGGTTTCTATATATAATAGTGGGCTCTGACATTAAGAAATTTGTATAAAAAAATGCAATAGGTGGTACGCGAGATACTCGAAAACTGAATGTATGGAATAAGGGATCGGAGAGGAGAACTCGGGAGGGGGATTCGCGGGCCAGGGGAAGCGCGAGAGGTGAGTGGGGAGAGGGAAGCGGAGAAGGCGGAGTAGTAGCGGGAAAGGGACGCTGGTCAGAAAAGGGAGGCGGAAGGGGAATGGGACGAACGGGAAAGGACAAGCAGGGGGAAAAAATTTCTTTATCAAGTAATTTTAACAATTTCTTTATGGCAAATTTTGTGGATCTTTTAAAAAACTTATTCTAAAACTATTCCTAAACATATATGTATTATTATTTTTAATTGATAAACTAACGTTTAAACAAGATTTTTATGCATAGCACAAAGGGTAGATAACAAATATTATAATCAATAATTATCAGCCTGAAACACTCATCTACATTGAAAAAATCTTCCGAGAAAAGATACTAGATAAAAGATTCCCGTTGGCGGCCAGTATCTTTTCTCGGAAGATTTTTTCAATGTAGATGAGTGTTTCAGGCTGATAATTATTGATTATAATATTTGTTATATATGTATTCTTGTAAACTTATCAAATCGCTGTATTTTTGTGACTTGTGTGCATTTTTATCTAATTTTATTTTTATAATAATAATTTCTCTATCTATTTAAAAATCATCTGTCATAAATAAATTGTACTACTGTAAAAGCCCTCGGGGCGTTGAATAAATAAATAAGTAGCATAGTAATGCATGCCGGAAACTCGCTAGTCTACTATAAAATAAAATAAATATCTACTTCAAACAGTCAGTTTTAAAACGATGAATTAAATATAATTCAGAAAAAATCGATGGAATCTGACGGAATGACAGCAACGAGCTCCGAGCAGCGTCCTTCGTTATTTGGCTGAGGCGTCGCTTGTCGCGGCGCCCGACGTGACTACAGACTACAGCAGGCCACAAAGGCTGACAAATGACACTTAACAATACACCTTTAGATGTAAAATGAAATGATTAATGGAAAAAGTAACAACATAAATGATAACTTCTTTTCCTAGGTAGCTGGGAAATTATAGACCCAAACTTTCTGCTTTCGAAGCAAATAAAACTTTCTCTCGTCATTATGGCGTGGTATTGAGAAGGTCGTTGAAAGTTTTTAGGAAGGAGATATAAAAGGAAACGAAAGAAATAATAAAAGAAACAAGAAGTAGAAAACGATAAAAAGGTCACCATATAAATTCATTATAATGCTGAAATAACAGAGAATTTTCACCTCGAGATAATTTTTTTCACGCAGTAAAAGAATATTTGAGATGAAATGCGAGAAACGAAACAATTTTGCCATAAAGATATAAGGTATCGCGATGAATTCATTAAGTTATGTACTCTGTAACAATCAGTAACTCTAAGTATCGCCTGGTTCAAAGGCCACCATTCAGAACTGATACGTTATTTGAAATGACTTTTCAATGTTCAATTAAGGCATTAAATACGGATAGAAAGGTACTTCCTAACCTTCCTCTTTCACATTTCTTTCTTACCACTTCCTTCAGCTCCACAACATATGACCCCGGACGGTTGACTGTAAAAATATGAATATAGTTGACGGTTTTATGTAACTTCTCACTTTGTACATAAACCCACCGACTAGCTCGGTGACGGTAAGGAATCGACGAAAAATAACAAGGATCCCGTCCGATCCCGCCCGCCACGCAGTATAAAATACCTAGAAAACTTAGCTCCATGGAAACGGGCACCCCTGCTAAGTTACTAAATGTAGCGAACCACTCGGGGTGACAAATGCAGAGATGTTGGTTATTCAATAGATTGTTCCCGGGGCGGGGTATCCATACCCACCTCTCAAATTGACTAACGTGAAGTGGAAAAAATCTAATTAAAGAAATGAAAAACCGAAAAATCAACAAACTAATTACTTTTCCAGCAGTCGAGGATAAAAGTAGAAGACGTTCATCGTCACTAAGTGCTAAATTTAATTATGATTTTCTAGCAACATTTTTTTTAAATGTCCAACGTAATCAAAATAATTAATAAAACAAGGAGAGTAAAATTAGTTATAATGGCCATCCTGTCTATGTTTGCGCAAATTAAGATTCAAATATTTCGGTAGCTTTGAAAATGAAAGAACTAGAGTGGTATTCACAGTACCAATATTACCTATATCAACTAATCTGGTTAACATGAATAGATTATTAATTGTTTTTGTATTTATTTCGTAGATCTCCATTTAGTTTCTAAAAATGGCGTGATTTCTAAATATTTCGATGTACCCCACGTAATAGAGTATCTACTGCCTTTATTATTTTCTCAGCAAATAGGTTTAATCCGTAAAAAAAAATTTGTCGCCTTCAAAAAATACAAATTTGGAATCAAATAAGTAAGTAGTCTCAAAGTGGTTTAACCACTGAAAATGTCCTTATAAGCCAAAACAGCAGTCACAAAAATAAAAACTAAAATACTTGCAGAATTTAAAAACAACATAGTTTTTAACACGAATTTAAATAAATAGATTAGGTAATAGGTAGGCAGGTATACGTTGAGAGCTTCGCGCTAAAAATGTCAAGCCAACGAAATTACAGTTTTTGTTGGTACTTATAATAATATGTAATTACTATAAATTAAGCCATTTCATTGTTTTCTCTATGATTGTCTATGAAAAACGTAACGTTGTGGCCAAAATGTGGTCCTTACGAACTACCTATAAAGCTTTAAAAATGAGCACATTAGTATTGCCGTCATAAGCAAAAAAGTTGCCGAAAATTTTCAGTGGTTTTTTTTAAATTAGCTCACAGGAGGTCTTGAGTAACATAATTTCCCTTAAGGCCTATGTCATCTTAGGGGATGCTGTGTGGAGTTTTTTTTAAAAAAAGGAAAGAGTGGAAGTTCTGGGAAGGAAATAGGTTTGAGGGGCGGGTAGGGAGTCAGTGTATCCATGAGTGAAGGACGCATTAAACCATCCTTTTAACTGCGGTGCAAGGCGATGGGTCAAGATATTCTGGCTGGAGAGGTCAAAATACCTCAACCCTTCTCTCTTCATCCGGCCCGCCATGCAGTAGGTGGACGTATACATCGACCGCCAAGTCCTTGATGAACCCTCACCCCATGAACCCGGGTACTAAACATATCAAGCTACTTGGGGTGACCTATGGCAGTGGTGTTGGTAATCCAATACATAAATGGTTCCCAAAATGAAAAAAATGGTATGCGAAATTAAAAAAAAAATTTAAACTATTTTTATTAATATTATAACAGAATGTGACCATTGAAAAATTCTAGTTGTCTTTTGGCTTACGACGGCAGAGTAGACATTCTGTTGAATTTGTAACATTACAAGTCAATAATTATATGTAACTAAGCTGGATTACATAAAATAATTAATAACATAAGTAGAGAAAATGATATCCTTACTGAAATCTGCAAGTGCTGGATTTAATTTACATAATACAATTATATTATTTGAATTATGATTATACTGAAATAATATAAAGTTGTTTTTTTTCATATGGTTGAGTATGTTTTCTTCTAATCATCTATATAGCTAATCATTGTTATAATTTCATAAATATAATTAATACAACCCTTTTAAATCGGATATGTTTATACGAGACGCTACCTAGATTACAATCCAGTATTTCGAACATTTGTTTCCATTTAAAAAGGTAGCTTCCAAAAATATGGGAAAAAATTTTGTCAAAGAAAATATTGTTAATTCTGAATTTTAAATATGAGGTTGACAAAAATGAGTTAAATATAAGAGATCTCAGTAGCTGAATTGGTTAAGGTGTTCGTCCCAGTAAGACAAGAGATCCTGTGTTCGAGTACTAATTGCGACTATTGTTTATTTTTATTTTTCTGTGACTTGTTCTTTTCATATTTCGTTTAGATTTGTTAGTCTTTTTTTCTTCTTCAGAAAAACATCCAATATACATCACATACATATCTTCCTTTAATTTAAAAATAAAAATCTTTATGAAATACATCATGATTTTAATAAAAGACAAGCTACGAAACCATAGTTTCACTATAATATTAAATTCTAACACTGTTTGGGCTACCGCGGCATTGCAGCGTTTCGACAATTTGCAGTGCTTCTTATGCTCCAGAATGAGCTGGTCTCAAGAAATTCATAATACAATTATTATTAAATCATTGAGTTGATAACATAATTACTAAGTAGGGCCGACTGTTGCGGTATATTTCAACGCCTGCGGCTCATTTATGAAGTTTCACGCTTTCAGCAGGTGTAATGGGTCAAACTCAAACAGACATTTTCATAATTTCCCGCTTTTCGCGCGTAATTCCATTTAGGATTTCACCGCGAAATACGTCCGAAGTTTGCAACGCGGATCTGTTTTCAGCTAAATAATACCTTTATAATTGTTATACTGGAATTATTTCCACACCTAGTTAGTAAAATACTCGAAAGTAAAGCTAGTAAAAATGTTAGAAAATTATTTTAAAAAAATGACATACTTACTTTTACATATTCCCTAGGGCCAATGTCATCTTTGTGGATGCTGTGTGGAGAGTCTGTCGATCCAACCCGCCACCCAGTAGATGGGCAAACGCATTCGCCGCCAAGACCTAGATAAACTCGAACCCGGGCACCCCTGCTAAATCTCCAGTCGTAGCGAACCACTTGGAGTGACCTATGGGGGTGTTGGTTATCCAATAAATGGTTTCCGGGGGCATGGGAATCCATACCCGCCTCCAAAATTGCTCTAATGTATACGTAGGTACATTTACACTAATACATTTCATTTGTCTTAAATTTTTTTTAAACTAGGTATATTTTTAATTAACACACTAGGAACTTAGATTTGGATTCCTGTTCGCAGTAAACAATTTTGTGTTTTTGTTTTGTTAATTTTTTAAGTCTGATATATTCTATCTATCTTGTATGATGTTTATGAGAAGTCTTTATTGTATTGTAGTTAGTCTCCAAACTAAAGTTAGTAGTAGATACATTGTTCAAAACTTTGTAGGTAAACAGGGATTATAGTGTTACAGAACTTCTTTGTTTAAATATGTCATTACTAGCTGGTTCCCGGCATGCGTTGCAATGCCATATTCAAAGAAATAAATTGTTTCTCCCTGCATGTCTTTTCCCGTGGGTCCCCGTTCCCCTCCCGAGTTCCCTTTCCACCTTCCCCGCCTATCCTCTACCCCTCTCCCTTGTCCCACAAACCCCCCTCCCGCGTTCCATATATTCAGTCCCAGTACATTCGGTTTTCTAATAGCTCGCGTGGCACCTATTACAATTTTTTTATTCCAATTTATTAATCAATCTATCCTACTCCAGTTTATAAGAAGGAATTTTTCCTAAGTCAATTCAATTTTTGTTTGTAATGTGTATAAAGTAGGTATATTTGCATACCGAGAAGTTTTGCAATCAATTTTCTAAAAAACTTATTATTGTGTGAATATTTGACCAAAACCATCAGATATAATAATGGAATCAAAATAAATTACATTATTTCTATTCCGCAAGCATTCATCTGACCGAAGTAAGCGTTCACAAAGTTAATCAAATTTTTCGCAGCAGAAACCGCTCATTCCATCATCAGTCAAAATGTAAATTAAATTTCACCTTTTTAAATATTGATCCCAAAATTAATATAAGTTAGACATTCCGGATCCAGTGTACCCAAAAGCTCGGAATATATTTCGAGAAAAGCTAGCAGGAAGGTGTACATTATACCTTATAGCGAGGGTAGGTACTGGCACTAGGCACCCCCATAATCAGATTTCGCCCCGTCATCGGAATATTGTGAATATTTTTGCGGGAGAACAAGGAGCGCAGACTGGAGCGGCGGTCGCGGGCAACACCCAACACCGACAAATTAAACGGGATAATCCCTTAACTGGATTACAAAGTTAGTGAATAACACTTTCCCTCACGGGTTCTGCGGCCCGGGTAGCAAATTGCTTTTTTTACAGCCAAAATAGAATGATCTTATACTGTCGTCGGTGGCTTAGCCGGGGGAATTGGGCTGTCTTTGTTTGAAAGTGAGCGGTGCGTCGGGCGAGTCGACTAATTTAAATAATTATTTGATAAAATATTAGTAGTTAATACCCGGCTTCTAGTTTTAACAAACTCTCACCAATTTTGTTTTGAAGAATTTCATTTCACATATATATTTGTTACTTACATAATTATAATTTATCTGCTACCGGTTTCGAAACATCCGACAAACTTAAAATTATAAAAGTACATAAATAATTAGATTTTATTAGTTGAAGTGGAGGGGAGGGGAGAAAGAATAGTGGGAGGAGTCAACACAACAAGGAAACATTGTCAATAATGGTGACTTACAGGTTGCTATTATTTTGTTATCTAATAATAAAAAAAATTATCAGTTATTTATTTTGGGGGAGTTATGCCGTGTTGCGCTACCTTCTTCTTTAGTCAAAGTTTCGGACAGCGTTACAGTGTTCATCATCAGAGCCGATGTGTAATTGATAGTGTAATTTGTGTGTAACTTTGGCTAAAGTAGGAGGTAGAACAACAAGCATCAATATCAAAAATAATTATTGATACTCGAGAAATACGAAAAATCTATCAACAAGTTAAGCAAGATAAACAGATTGATGTGCTTGGAAAAATCATTTTGACAGTTGCTTATTATTTGACATTGGTGTTACAAGCTTCCATATTGCAACCAGGAAAATAAGTTTGAATTTCAAATTTAAATGGTTTATTTAAGTTCCCATCGGAAATAGTACGATTTTTTTAAAAGGAATATAGGTAGGTACTCTAAATATTATCTAAAACCATAGGTAAATTTACTAAAAAAATTTAAATACCAACAGACACACCCAGTTTACTCAAAATTTCCAACAATCGAAGGCACACCATCAAACAAAAATGAATTGTATTTTTGGACGGAAAAAGTTCACATGCTTAAAAATTCTAAAAAACATCACCAAATTTAAATCACATACGCCAAAAGTAATCTGGTCCTATTCCTGCAGACATGTGATTGATAAAATAGTTATCAAATGCGTGAAGATGAGAAAACCAACACAAATCAAAAAAATATATTGCGGTACACTTAGATGCATATTTAAATAAATTTGGTATCATTGACGAATGTCAGTACGGATTCCAGAAAAAAAAAAGCTGTGACGCACTACTAAAAAATTTTACTAATTTCATAAACACCGAGCTCAACTCTCAAAAACATGTACTTGTACTCTTCATTGATTTCTCTAAAGCCTTTGACACACTATCACATAAACAAATAATAACAGTTCTACAAATCATTGGAATCCGAGGTAAACTGCTTACTTTCTTTAGTAACTACTTATCAAATAGAAAAATGAATGTAAAAATATTGAATGTGATGAGTAAATCTAAATTTATAAGGTCTGGTGTGCCACAGGGGTCAATTTTGGGACCAAAATTATATATAATTTATGTTATAGCTATGTCGAAACTATTTAGAAAAGCGCGTAGATTCATTTTCGCAGACGACACCGCACTTATTGTATCAAATGAAAATCCACAAATAGCGATGCAAGAATTACAAACCGACTTCGATGAACTGCTGAAATGGGCACATGATGTAGGATTAGTTATAAATGTTAAAAAAACAAAATGCATGTATATCAGATCACCAAGTTTGAAAATATGGAATATTCCGAATCTAACCGCACATAACCTTGAATGCATTCATAGGAAAATAACAATAAATTGCCAGTGTGAAAAAATTGAATTTGTCAACGAGTATACTTACCTGGGATTAAAAGTAGATAACACTTTTAAATGGGATAAGCAAGTTACTAAAATATGTAACCAGCTAAGAGCTCTGGTGAGCAATTTCTATAAATTAAAATTTGTCTTGCCTCATAGCACACTCAAACTAGTGTATTTTTCATTGGTAGAATCAATTCTCAGATATGGAATTCGAAGCTGGGGAAATACAAGCATGACTTATATTAAGTATATACAAAATTTGCAAACCTCTATCATAAAACAAATTGTACCACCAACTATATATAGACAAAGACACAATGTGCAACTCTTATATTGTGCTGAGGGCCTGCTCTCAATAAAAGGTATATTCTGGTTCCTTACTATTAAGGATAACTGGGGAGATAGTACTTATAAAAGACCACTGGTACATAGTCACAGCACACGCTTCACAGAAAAAAAAGGCCTGAAAATACCTAAAATATCCAATAAGTATGGAAGTCGGACGCTGGAGTACTGTGTACCAGTGATTTTTAATAAGCTCAAAAATAATTTTGTTTTTGAGGAAAATGAAAATTTAACCATGAAAATTGTAAAAATGTGGCTTATCAATGAAAAATCTATGTATCTGTAAAATAAAACAGAATAAACAAAAAAAAAAAGAATGATTGGTGATGTTATGGCAGTTAATTTTTTAAAAATATTTTGACTTTTTCTTGAATGATACCAAAACTGTTATTTTATTTTGATTCTTCGGGAAGACTATTAAAATATTGTATTCCTTTGTAAATAAAATTATTGTGTATTTTTGGCCTCAAAAATATTGAAATTTGTTGTTTAGAAAATCGGTTGTTATGTTATGCCTAAATGATGAGTTAAGTTTAAACATTTTAATTTTTATTATTTATTACATTTTCTTTAAATATTTGTAATAATTAATCTTTTTACAGAGGTCTTAAATTTTTGGTAGGTACTTCAAAATTCTGAACAATGATGCTGGAGAGAATGTTGGTTCTTTTTTATTGTTTTTTTTTTTTTGTTATTACTATATTATTTCAACCACCTTCACATTAACATTTTTCTTCATATGCGCCTCCCCATCCACTGATTTCCTACTGAATTAAGGATTGGACCAGTGCGAAATAGACTTTATTTATTTTTTAGATTACTTAATTTGAGTAAATTTCTTAATCTGATAAATATGTAGATATATTTCCTAAAGCGCATATGTGACTGTTCTTCATATGTTGATCTTCAATTACACCGAGGTTCATTTTTTTTTGTCGTATGATTTAATATGGTACATGAATTATTACAGACATCTTTGTCACATTTTTTGTTATGTTTATGTTTAAATTAGAGTAAATTCTATCAATGTTAGGGTAAGTTCTAAACATATTCACTGAGAATATAAAGTTTTTTTTTCTGCATTTTTTGTAAGGTTGTAATTAGATTTGTATCGCATCAGTTTTTTTTTAGGATTAGGATGTCATTATTTGCATTTTCCATTACGATTTTTGATATTATACATATATATATTTTTAACTTCTAATATAAACGAGTGTATATTAAGGTAGAACCTGCAGACAAGCAGCCATGTGGCAGCTTCGCGGGACTACCGATAAATTGTCTAAATTATATATTTATGTAATTTGTGTTTTTGTTGGAAATAAAAAAAAAAAAAAAAAAAAAAAAAAAAAAAAAAAAAAAAAAATAATAGGGCATTGAAAAGGTCATTGAAAAAGTCACTGGAGACTAAAATATATACATACTAGCTGACCCGACGAACTTCGTACCGCCTCAGAATCAAAACTGCTGTGTTAACTTATTAGCTGAATTAAATTCAGTGTTTTTATTAACTTAAAAATTACACAATGAAGCAATTATCGATGCGCAACTCTCTGTATTTTGTTTTTGTCAGTATCAGAGATGGAGTTGCATACGGATTTTGAGATTTTCTTACTTTTACTCATGGGAAATGGGTTTCATTTTCTTTATACGTGTGAGGGAGATTAAATGTTATTATTTTTTTTCTTTTGGAGGGGTGCAGACATACGTTCACCGTTTATCTCATTTTCGACTATTGACATTAAGTGTGTAAGAAAGAGGGGCAGCATTATAAATATGTTTAAGAACAAAAGCAAAACAATCGTTTTTGAATTTTTGGAATTCACTCACTGTTCAATATTATATTTATTACAATATTGTTGGAGCTCTTTCAAAAGATGAGAATTCGTTCCATACAAAATGTATGAGGAATATAATGTTCTTCATAATTTTTTTCTTGTCTTAATAGCTTTTCTGTTATTCGGACATTCGGAGCAGAGACAAATCCAACAAATCAAAGATCATAAAAATCCGTCCACCCGTTCTTGAGTTATAAATGGTGTAACTTACCCGACTTTTATATATTAAGATAATGTTTAAGGAAATGTGTATGTTGTAATTGTGAAAAAATTACCTATTTAAAGAGATAATTTAATTGATTTTCAATTAATTTTAAATTAATGTAAATTCTTCAGCACAAGAAATCCTAATGATGAAGAAGGAGTGGAACCCAATATGTTAATTATTAATAAGTATCGATATTGGGAAGAATATAAGTATCTTGTTAGCAAGATTAACAGTATCAAAGTGATACAGAGATATATAACATCTGTAAAGGGAATGGGAGTTACAGATGGCTCATTTCTGTCGTATTAATATCACTGGTTCCCTGTCAAAGCGACTCCAACCGAGGACGGATGAACCGACGGTATTCGTCTGTGGGATCAACCGTAGCAGAACTACAACAGAACATACAGGAAATAGGAATACAATATATAATCCAATTTACCCGGTGAAGATGTACGAATCACACAAGGGCTTTCATGTTAATTAAGTATGTTTGTGTGTAAGATAATTGTGTGATTCAAAATATTATTTTGTGTTGCAATCGTGTTATGAAACAATATTTCATAACATATATTGTCTACACGTATGAGACCCTGAGGAAAATAATTTTCAATTGGTACAATAAACAAATAAATACATTAGATGCTGTGAATTTATTTTTTTATGGTTCTTTATACGCTAGGTATATTGTTTACAATACAATTTATAACGTCACTAGGACAAGCCTGTGCGGAGGGTCTTTTTAAAGAAAGAAAGGAGAGGAAGGTCTATGAAGGAAAAACGTAAGAGGGGTGGGTAGGAATCTGAGGGTCAGTGTGAAGGACGTAGGAATCCATCTGTCCAACTGCGGTGCAAGGCAATGGGACAAGAGATCTAGCTCCGTTAACCAGTAACTCTTGATCTTGCCTACCACGCACCAAGGCCTGGACAGACCTCACCCCATGAACCCGGGCTTCCCTGCTGATTCATCAAAATTTCGAACCCCTTGAGGTGACCTATGGTTTAGGTGTTGGTTATCCAATAAAAGGTTTTCGGGGCGGCACGCGGCGGTACCCCTTTCCGCCTACTAAAATGTTCATTATTTGGTTTAAAGCAGGAAAATAAAATACAATGTTACACGGTTTGTTTAAGTTTACGTAATGTTTTTCAAAATTTTATTTATGTTTTGTGTAAGGTTTTTGTAAGTTTATGTAAGGTTTTTGAAAGATTTGTGTACGGTTTGTGTAAGGTTTGTATACGGTTTGTGTAAGGTTTGCGTGAGGTTTTTATACAGTTAGTGCAAGGTAAGGTAAGAACTACCTTACGTAAATGATTATTATTAGATTCTGACTATTTTTATTAAAACATATTATTATGATACATTTGTCTTCGTATATCTATAGGTTCCTATAATATTATATCTGATTCTTTATATGTAATAAATATCAAATTTGGACTACCTTAATTAGGCGTGTGCTTAGTTTGGTAGTTGAAAATCATGTAAATGCTTTATTTCATAGATAGTAAACAAATAAAAATAAAGTTTGGAAAGGTTTGTTAATGTTTGGGTTTGGGTAAGGTGAGTTACTTATTTTCGTAAAGTGTGTGCGATGTTTGTGAAAGGTTTGAGTAAGGGTGTGAAAGGTTTGTGTAAGATGTTTATGTAAGATTTGTGTAAAAGTATGTATCAAAAATAAATTATAATGCTAAATTTGGATCGATTTCCTCGGGACAGACCATTTAGCACATTCCATTCAGGGCAAATGGCTTTATGCCCTAGTCAAAAGTAAACAGTTGTCAGGTTCATCGGCGGGGGTAAAAATACACTGAGGGCGAACGAAAAAACCGGACTGTAAAACGTCTTTCCAGATAATATAATTATAAAACGGACACAAACAGGGGTGGATTTTCCGTGGAAAAGAAAAGACTTTTTAAAGCTGTGGCACAATAATAAATAAATAAAAAATGTGTCACGACATTATTTTTTACCATTATTTTTATTTTAGGACAGTACGCGTGGTGACATTGAACCGATCGTTTGCAACAAAAGTATTTGGTAATGTTGTTTGGTCACAAGAAATGTAACATTTAACCCTTCATTGGAGAATAGTTTTCAATCACAGGCAGGATGGTCTCAATTTTCATGTTTATTTTTACACAACTTTTTGCCTCGGTCTCCTGAATTTGTCGGACTTCAATGTGATCACATTTATAAAAGATTTTATAATATCTTGAAGGATTGTAGACCAGCAACTGTACGAGCATTCCAAAATAAAGTTGAATTAATAATATAATATCTACGGGTAGGTGCCTAGTCTGGTAGTCTAAAATCGTAAAAAAGGCTTAAAAGCTTTTGTACAAAAACATTCATGTGAACAAAGAAAATAAAAAAAGGATAAATAAGCATCTTCCGTCTAAACAAGGGTACCCCCTTTTCAGAAGTTGGGTTTAAAATCATAATAACGAAGAAAACAACTCTGTACCGCAGAGCTTTGTCGCCTTGAAATTTCCACAGATTCTTTAGATCAGAATTTCCAGATCAAGGTAACTGTTTCATTAACATCCTTTTCATCTTAACCACAAAAATCCAATTACCTGTTTAAAATATTAATTTTAAATGGAATTTTGTTAGGTAAAATATTTATAAATAATTGTGTTGAAATATAGTTCAATGACTGGCAGTAATAAATATACTAAGTTCTTAATATATTTATTTAAATTACGTTTAAGGATTTATTTCTGAAGGGCTTCTTTGATAGAAAACCACATTTTCTTCGATTTTGGAAATTCGGCTCTGGTAAGAGAAAGATGGTAACTATTGTTTTAAAAATAATAAAAACCCTTAAATTGAGTGAAATTTGAATCTAAGGGTCGATGGTGTAATGAGTACTGCTCCCCTGAAGAAAAAATCTTTTTGAGAAAGTTAATTAATTAATTTTCCTTCAACAAGTTAATTATCTCAAGATTGACGTTGAATTAATTATTTAGAGAGTTTTTTCTGTTATCTTATGGAAATCCATAAAGAAAGATTACAAATAAATCCAGTGAGATTTTTTAAAAGATAGAGTTGTTTTTTTTGTAGGAATGAAGTTGTAACAATAATATAAATTTTTTATCAGAAGTAACGGTAGGGTCTTTATCGGTGCACTCATCCAAATACGAAATTATTAGTAAAAAACAAACAATTCAAGTAAATATGTATAAGAGTTTTTACGCAAATAAAGGCACTACAACTTTAACACGAGAAATAATTGGAATATGAGAAAGAAAAAATATTCAAAAAGTTACAATGGAAAAAAAAATACACACATGAAATAAAAATACAAGCAACAAAGATTTAAAAGGACAGTGAGAAAAAAATAACAATAAAGTTTTGATAAAAAAAACATACCTATAAATATGATTCTTTTCGTCTATGGACTCTTTTGCTTTCAATTTAACTTATGTGTCGCATTTCATCTTAATTTTTACAACAAAATTTGTCTTTGTGAGGATTATTTGGTTTATACTTTCACAAGGGACAATAGTGTCGAATCATTTCTAAACTATTATCATAAATTCCTTGCAAAAACTCAATCATTCCATTTTTTAAAAGTCTTTTTGCCAGCATCTAAAATCATTTCACTGTTATTGCTGTTTATCTGATCAATTTATACGTGAAAAATCAATTTACTAGAAATTTAAAACAAGGGTTTTTATTCCGAGTATAGCTTTAAAAATTACTGTGCGATCAACTCCCTTGTCATGGAAAACAAAACAAGTCATAAAAGAAGCTCGATTTTATCAGGGGGTCAAAATATTTCGGTTTTGCAATAAAATCCAAAAAAATGGAATATTTCTGGATGTATTCGATAACTAAAAACTGTTTTGGAAAGGTGATAAAATACGCTTGCAAATAGATTATAATAAAACAAATAAAAAACTTTATTCCATTTAATTTTATTTGACCGTAACCGGTTTCAGCTCGTCAGAGCCATCTTCAGACTGGTACAAATAATTCTTAGCCTACGGTTTATATACATAATATATGGGGGAGGGGGAGAGGGGTAGTCTACAAGGATTTTAATGAATTATTTTTGTTATTAAGTCGTTTTAGACTGTCGAATTTCTAAGTGTTTTGGTAATTCCAGTGGGCTAATTACTTTGGGTTTGTAGCTCACTTCAATATCTATTGATTAGGGAAAAACCTTACAAGTAATGTGAATTATTAATGGACTAATTTTATTGTCAAATCGTTATTATACATATCTATGTATAATAGGATTTTTTAATTGCTTTTTGAAGGGATGCATGTTTACATTGGAGTGGGAATGGTCAAACCTAAATACATATTTTAATTTCAAAATTATTATGAAAATTATACCGGATAAAAACCTGGTGTTTCAGTAAATGATTCTAATAGCTTATTAATTACAAAGTTACCTTTTGAAGGAATGCATGTTTACATTAGATTAGGAATGGTTTAAACTAAATACATATTTTAAATTTCGAAATTATTATGAAAATTACAATGGATACAAAAGCGGAGACTTAGCAAATGATTCTAATTGTTTATTCATTACAAAGTTAGGGTCTATTTTTTTAGTTAAGCGAGTAATTTATAATTATTTTTGTTACTAAGTCGTTTTAGACTGTCGAATTTCTAAGT
The DNA here is from genome assembly GCA_917563855.2 of Limnephilus lunatus. NCBI lineage: Eukaryota > Metazoa > Arthropoda > Insecta > Trichoptera > Limnephilidae > Limnephilus > Limnephilus lunatus. The sequence goes on along the minus strand of OU830602.1, from coordinate 36,538,210 downwards.
ATTTTGGTAATTCCAGTGGGCTAATTACTTTGGGTTTGTAGCTCACTTCAATATCTATTGATTAGGGAAAAACCTTACAAGTAATTTGAATTATTAATGGACTAATTGTAATTTGTTTTATTATAATCTATTATAATGGACTTCCACCACGAATTATCAGTTTCAAAAATAGAAATATTAAAAAACGCTTGCAAATTTTATAGTTCGAAATGAACATAATTATTGAATACATAAAATTTTGCATGCAAACGCAAAGGAGTTTTAAAAATGGCTCAACTTACGTTTTTTCTACCTAAAATAAAACACCTAAATAATTTTCATTGTTTGTTTTTGGGGTGTTATGTCGTGTTGCGGTATCTTCTTCTTAAGCCGACGCGTCGGCGTCGACGTCCGAAAAGTCGCGACGTTTCGGACAGCTTTGCAGTGTCCATCATCAGGGCAGATCCGGCAGATCCGACGATGATTTGTTCTACCTAAATAATTTATTAGGCAAATGGATTATTAACGTTATCGTCAACTCACTTTTTTGTAGCTTAAAAAAAGTCTCAAGGTTTCTTTTTTTTCAAATTGCTTTTGGAAACTTTGGATTCATAAATGGATAAATTTTAATTATTTTGCGGTTGAGTTTTAGATTTGAAAATAAAGCATGGTATTTTATCTATCTGACACCGTTTAGATCGTAATTCTAACCATGATAGTAAAGGAGACACAACATAGATAGAGAAGATTTCTATGAGACCTGGACGAGTTGTTCCGAAAACAGAACAAATAGACCTGACAGGTTAAAGGACCGCAGAGGGATTTGGCATAAACGATAATTAGTTATTTACGAGTTTTCTATAAAATTGTACTACATCATTGGTTATCCATATGAATCCCAGTAAAAATACTACAAAGCACTATATCATTATAAAGTTCAATTCCATTGGGAAAAATCACAAAATAAATCACAATTGTACATTTGCTGCCACAGTCCAAATAATAAATGCACCCGTACAGTGTACAGCTTTTGTACTGGAAAAAGCTCCCAGATTTCAGAAAGCCGAGGTTGTATGTGTTCTGTAAACTCTCTAGAAAGCTTCGTCCGCCTTCTACCCTTTTTTGCAATGTGTGGCTTTCTGTTTCACGATGTGATTTTTGCAAAATGATACCTGTGTATTCAATTTGTTGGTGGTCTGTCAGAAAATTCAGGAAGAGCTGAAAAATTCCTACATTTTTAAAGGAAGAAAATAACTGTTCTAACAGATTTTTACATTTTCTTGAACAAGAATTTGTTTTCAGTTTCATTAAATTATTTAACGTAAGTACTTATATACTCAGTTATAGCATAAAATTATTTTTGAATTTGTGAAGTAAATGTTAGAAAGACTATAGACATAAATATTTATTTACACTGGCTTTACAAAGAATGCCCTGAGGAAAATAATTTCCATAAGGGTACGAGGTGGGCTGGGGTAGTAATCTGGGGGTAAGTGTGTCCACGAGTGACGGCCTGCCACGCAGAAGGTGGACAAACGTACAAACACGCCGCCAAGACCCAAACTAAACTCACCCTATGAATCAGGTGAATTCCCTGCCCTGCTAAGTCTGCAAACGCAGCGAACCACTCCGGGTGACCTACGACATGGGTGTTGGTTATCCAATAAATGGAAATGCGTTATCCAAAATGCAATATAAATTAAGTCACGCACTTGGGTAGCAAATATCTGCGAATACAGGAGCGCAGGCTGCCACTACATATATATATTTTTTATTGTTTGAAAAATTTTTAGAGTCATAATTTTACAACATAATGTTATAAAATATTTCAACTACTCTCTTAATAAAACAGATGCTTGTGCTTAGGAGAGAACAAAAACATATATTTTTACATTTATTTAAATTAAAAATATTATTACAAAAACAATTAGTAATTTATGAGAAAATGCCATAAAAGTAATAAAAATATAGGCAAGTTATAAATGATACAAAATAATGATAAGTAAAAACATAAATCTAAACAATAAGAAAAGTTATGAGGTGGAAATAGAGATTTTTATTTTTTATTTTTTTTTTAATAATTGCCGTTGTTTTCTTCGTGTATCTTGGAATAATTTATTGCATAATTTTATATCCTTAAATACATAGTGATGCTGTGCTGTTGTGGTTCGTCCTAGTGGTACGGTTAGTCCCACAATATAAATAATTATTTTGCTAATATATTTTTAAGAATTCACCGCTGGCCGGATCCGCGAAACGTGTTTTCAAAATATATATTTTTCAGGAAAATAGAAACTAGCAATACATTATAATAATAATTTAAGCTCAGACGAAACCAACAGCATTTTTTATTGAATTTCATCAAATTGGAAAACCAAATTTCTAAACCTTTATTATTTGTTGAAGCCAGTTGTGCGGGGGCGGCACCTGCGTAACCAACCGTCCCCCAATATTTTTCTTCAAATGCACAAATTCTTTATTTGTACAAGAGGGACCGAACCGGCCAAAGCTCACTATTGGCATTGTGCACCGTTGGCAAACTGCAAACAAAGGATATTGATACACTGGATAGCGATAGCATCATTTTTACCTTTGTTTGATGAAATGGTGTTGGTGGGGCAGATTTTTGACTGTCAGGAGCTCTAGCACATTCCAATCGATAACTTTACAATACCAAATCGGTAGAAATAACTTCCGATACCATGTCGATGTCCCGTGCACGGTTTCACCGTTGACATCCGAACCGATATTGACATGGAACAATCGATAGACTTAGGCAACACTTAAGGCATTTTCTATGAATTGACACTACAAAATATCACACACCAAGCAATTAGGTAAAAATATAAATAAAATGGCAATGTTGAATCGCAATAACCTATAGTTTGAATACGGAAAGAATTCCTTCATCTAGTTTAACGTTCGTTTAGTTTATTCGTTAATTGGTTAACAACATCGGCGACACCAGGAAGCACTGGCCAACTCTGTAAAAACTGCGGATAGCACATCCCTTATATTTAAATATCTTTGCTAAATATGCATTGGTAGTTCGCATTTACTTTGTGACACTAAAAGGGAGTTAGTAAAAGAGGTCATTATTCATATTTCAACCATTTTCGTTTCTTAAAGATCGAACTGAATAAATTGTTTTTTTTAGATACGTTATTTAAGTCTATGGATCTTGTAAACGACTTCCTTCATTACTGAGAGCTTCTTTAGTTCAATACGTTCATTAAACGTGTTGAACTAGTCAGTAATTATAACGAACGACATAATTAAAAAAATTGTATATATTGATAGTTAACCGAAACCTATCTGATATAACACAAAAAAAAAATCTTCGAATTTTGTAAATTCACTTTGTGGCACCATTTTATTGATGAAATAATTAAAAACACTTTGTGTTAAGAACGAAGTGTTTTTAATTATTTCATTAACAAAAAAAATTATCCATCGTCGGTCGTAATATCTGTTAACAATCGTAGACCGTGCTCTCAAATATTGACAACTGACCATGGTTGATGGATTTGGACAATTTGGTATTGATGTAGGGTTTTACCCATGGATGGCCAACATTTTCAGCAGCCGGGCGAGATTTTAGAAATGAGATTTCCTATCGGGCCGCACATAAAAATTTCTTTTATTATTCAAAGCAAACAAGAAATATAATGTTTTTTTAAGAAGATATAGCAAAAATGAGAATCAAACATATTTATTAGAGAATAGTTAGGCAATACAAAAAATAATAATAAAAAATAAACAAAATACAATAAATTTTGGTAAGACGTCTGATTTTGTTTGTCAGAACTAAGTGTATCAATGTTGATAACGATTGATGTTGTTGCTAAATGCAAACAGTTTTCCAAATGCTCATCAGTGATTCGTGTTTTCATTTGAGATTTAATATGCTTCATTCTACTAAAAAGCTTTTTACATGTAAGTGTTTCCAGCGAAATCATTAATAGAACATGTTTGTAAAAAGCAGGATATCCTTGTCCAAATATGTTTTGTAAATTCTTTCAAATCAACCTGATTGAATTTTTCCTTTAACTGTGCATCACAACACTTTTCACAATGTTTCATTGGTAAAATTCCTGGCAATAAATTTACTTCTACGGAGAATGACGTTGCAAATGCTGCACAAAGCACACGATGCTTTTTAAAATCTTGTAATCGGTTATGAAATTTGTGTGACATCTGGCTGCAATAACAATGTAGGACAGTGAGTGAAGATTTTTGTTTTTAACTGTTGTTCCCAAAGCCCAAGTTTCATTTGGAATGTGGAAATAAGATCATATTAGGCTAACTATATCGACCAGAAATGAAAAGTCGCTAACCCACTCCGTGTCTTCAAATTCTGGGATACTTTTTGACTTGCTTGCGAAGAATGATTGTATTTCTTGCTTCAAATCAATCACTCTTTTTAATATTTTGGCGCGGGTCAGCCATCTTACTTCTGCATAAAACATTATACTATGAATCCAAAGAATTGAGAAATTCTTGGAACTGACGGTGATTCAACCCCATCGATTTAATAAAGTACACTGTTTTGATGACCGCCTTCGTGACATATCTATTTTAAGGGACTTAAATTCTCCTGATGAATAATACAATAAAAATTTAGCAGCGAAACATTACCAACTTTGCAGGTCTCATTTTCAATCAATTTTACTAAACCTTCGTGTTTCTCAACCATCACTGGAGCACCATCTGTTGTTAAGCCCGATAGGTTGAGTTGTAACGAAAAGCGATTCAACGTTGATATAACAGCTCTTGACAAATCTCGTGAGCAAGTGGTATCCTTGAGTAGATACAGTGCCGCTAATTCGTCCGTTAAAATGGACATCAACACCCCTACTAAAAATTTCCACTAAGGCGGTATCAGTTAGGTCTGTGCTTTCATCCAATGCTAGAGCATAAAATATGAACTTGTTTTCCAATGTCGTCGACACGCCTAGTAATAGTTTGTCGAGACGGGCTTATTTTTGAGAAATCCGTTGTTATGTACACTAAAAGAAAAAATGTGTGCATATGCCCCGCGGGCCACCAGTAGACATCCGGCGGGCCGCGGGTTGGCCACCCTTGGTTTTATCGTCTATGCTAGACCTCCAGATCGGTTTCGTTTCTTCTCCAAATTAAAATATTTAATAAATGAGAGACATCTGCAAATTTAACGGATTCCACGACAGTTGATCCTCAACAGTTGGCCCCCGGCACACTAACAAATAATATGCAGTCGGTTTAGGGAAAATACGGAATACCTAATAACATAAAATAAAACTAAGATGTACCGCAGAATAATAAAAGTATTAAACATATTTTCATTCAAATGCATCGAAACTGTTTGTTTATATACTATACGTACGAGAACAGCGTATAAATACAAAAAATCGGCACTGTAAATAAATTCGTTTGATATACATGTCGGAGACCGATAGTAAAATCAGAAAGATCATGATGCCCCTAGCCATATCCTGAAATGGCGTATTATTCGATTTTGGGTTTGAAATTGCTAAATAATTCATTAAAATTTTACAATAATTACAACTTCGGGGGCCGACTTTCAGGAGATAAACTATCAGATCAACGTTTTGAAGTACGTTAGAATTGAATGGGGAGACCATCATAGTCTTTAATATAGTCAATTGAAAACCGCTGTTGAATTTGGTTTGGAGCCACAAAATATTTAATTTCAATCCCTTGGCTGTGCAGACATAGGAGGTCTGTTTGATAGATTTCCCTATTTTAACGTAGATACGTTTTTAGATTTTTGCGGCCAAAAGTATTTTCGTTATTTGTTTTTGGGGTGTTATGCCGTTTTGCGCTGCGCTACCTCCTTCTTTTGCTAACGTTTTGGAAAGCGTTGGCTAAAAATGAGGTAGCGCAACAGGGCATAACACCCCAAAAACAAATAACGAAAATATGTTTAATCTTTAGAGCATAGGAGTCACGTGGGAATGCTGTTCGTATTCCATCGGTATTTCAATGGAATCCGATCTGATATGGAACTACTACTACTACTTGATCTCTTAGTGATTTAATATTTTTTCATACACAAGCAAGACTTCTAGTCATAATAGAGGATGATCCAATATATACTTACCAACTAACACCTACCTATTAAGAGAAATGTAATAATATAATTTTTTATTTTACTACATCTATATTATTACTTTTAATTAACTATACTATATCTTTGTCTAATTAAGTAACTGCTAGGTTAGTAAATTTCTTTTTCAATTTTTGTTATCATTCACAAGTTTACCTATTTATTTCTTAATAAAAATATATATATATATAACTTTTTTCTTTATCTTTTTTTTGTAATGGCACGACTCCCCAATTCAAACACGAGAAATGTTTTTATCTTTTAAATTGAGTAGATTCATTAACAAGATATAACTTTATGTGTAATTAGTTTTTAAGAACCATATATTTTCCTTCTGTTAATCTGTCGTATGTATGTATATTTAAAATAAAAAAAAAATGTATTGCAGTTGTGCAAATCGTAATGATTTATGCTCAGCATTTTTTTGTTGTAAAATAAGCGATTTGGGTCGTGTACCTTTGATATAATGGAAATTAATGGGGATGCACAGCAACGGTGACTGGTAGCAGGTAAGCAGAATTGTAAAATCCTTCAAAGAGAAGATTACCATTGATAGCCTGACAATGAGAGGGTGGCATTAACAGAAGATTACGAGAATGCAAAATCAAACCGTATCGTGATTTTCCTGTAATCCAGAGTATGCTGGACTAGAGTCATGACCTACGCAGTATAAGCACAGAGGACACAGTGATGCAGTGGGTGCAGTGCAGTCCCTACCTACCTAATGCAGTTGCCACATGATTGGCTAAATAAATCGCGCTGGTGACGCGTCAGCGAACCCGATGACTGGCGATAATTTCAGCCGGTTAACCGCCAACCAAAAACGGCCACGGTCGCTCCTAACAAAAAATATTTTACGCCCCGTTGAAATTTTCGCACGCAGTCATTTTTGATGTATATATAAACCATGATATAATTTAATCTTTGGTTTCTATATTTTATTCATGAATGAACAACTGCGCTTCCATTTATTATTACATGCGAAAGAGATTTTTGATGCGGTATTTAATACAATCATGTCTCCCCTCTGTCGAAAGGTATATACGAGTATATTACTTAATATTAATTTCGTGATTGTTCATAGAGGGAATAGATTTTCAGTTTTTGCTTCTGTGCCCATGAATCGGCTTTTATTTATTTATTTTATTATTGTTTTTCAAGCTACAATTTCGTTAAACCGCAATTAAGCAGTCTGTCAAAAGGATGCTAATCTTCAATTAAAACACACAAGCAACATATTCGGCTTTCTGTGGTGGTAGTAGGAGATTTTAACACATAGAATTAATATAAATCATCTCTATTTAGTAACCATATTTTCAGTAAATATATATCTTTTGTAGATTTTTTAATATTACTTTGTAACATGTTAAATATTTTGGGCATGTTATATATTCCAGGGTTCGCTGTCCCTAGTTATTGTTAGATATAAGCACTCCTTCGTTCTGTGTGAACCTAATATTATGTATGTTCATGTTCCACTTTTCTCTTATAATCAGACTGATAAATATGCTGAATCAATTTTTGTACCATAATAAGGACTGCACCGGTAAGACATATACCACATACTCACAACAATTGAGGATGCCACAGTATCACTGAATCCAGACGGGAGCAATTGGGATTCTTGTGAGGTATTAAAAAAAAGTAATTTGCAAAAAATATATTATCTTTTATTTATTTATTTAATTACTAGCTTTTACCCACGGCTTCGCTCGCATAGTATTAGTTGGTAATTATTGGCATAATTGTTATTATTCTCGCTATTTTGTCTAATAGAAAATAATTATTGTTTAATAGAAAATTTCAAAATTTGAGAATGACATTTCGCAAATAAAAATTCTATTTTAGAAAATATTTAAATTATAGAAATAGAAATTTATTTTTAGACCCTCTCCCTTTATTATTATTTTATTCATATTTGAATCCAGAGTAACCTAAAAAAATAAGAAAATGACAGTCCACTTCAAATGCTATGCTTTATAGCAACGTTATGCTTTTTGTTCGGAGATTAAACATTTTTAGAGATATGTAGATATTAACTACAACGCCAAAAAAGTACTCTTTTTTATCACAACAAAGTACTCTTTTTAAAGCTAAAATTAAAAAAAAAAATTGTTTCCAAGGTAACAATTTGTTTGACGTTTGCAATAACTCGATTTTGTTAGGGACAGAAAAAGTATGATACATAATTTCATAACGCCACAGCTTATTCATAACGCCAGAACTTACCAATATATAAAACAAGTTTTTTTGCAAAGTTTTTTTCGTCAAGATAAGAAAAAATTTTATTGAACATTTTAATATTAATCTTATCCTGATGAAGAAAAATTTGTTTTCGAAACATCTTGATAATATTGATTATATAGTGGTTTTTACAACGTTTTTTGTTTTCATTTAATTAAAAATGACATCACAAAGTATATTTGCAAAGTTTAAAGTGTATTTATGTGTTCAAATTTACTTCCCAAGAACTTGTAGGTAGTTTGTGGTGGTGCTGTCCTCGAGAAGTGAAGCGATAATTGTAATGGAAGAATTCGGCGGGCTGAATGGAGATTCTTTGTTAATTTTTTCGTCTCTCTCCTCACAAAGGAGGCTCTCCGTCTCGGTAGAGAAAAGCAAACGTCCGGATATATCATTGTCCTGCTTGAAATATGCTTTATGCTCGGCAATATATTTGTGAGTGCAGAGAATTTAAGCTATAAACGGGACAGGGTGAGATGAATGTCTGGGGCGGTTTGTCACGGGAGGGTGGGTGCCCTGGGGTGGGGGAGGGTATCATTGGAGACAGGCACAGGTGCACCCTCCATACCTGGGGACTGTCAGAGTAGAATAACTTACGCTTTCAACACCAGATGACAAGATACAACATTGACAGAGCATACAGCAGATTGGCTACAACGATTTATAGTCCAGATAAAATAGTATAAAAATGCACAAAATTCATGCATTTATAAAAAAATTATCAAAACAATTTCTTAGCAGTAGACATGAAGATCTGTCCGCCCAAAACAAAGTGATGGAACACCCCTCTAGGGGGTTAACACTTGTTATTTCCTGTTCTTTTTATATTTCTTTACTAAAAACCTGTATTATCTCACCAAATATTGATTCCATACATTTGGGAGTGGATAAATATTGATTCCATACGCTTTTTTCTCTGCGCATTCTGCAGATCTTCTTTTATACTGCTGAGATGAATGTATGACCAAGGTTTCTTGAATGTATGAATTTTGTTATTTATCAAACCATATTTCTTCCGCACAATTGGATAGTTACACATCAATCTATCTCTTAATCCTTGTAATACTGAACCGCCCACCATAAAATGTTGCTTTTGCTTTCCAAAATACACTCATTAAAGATTATATTATATATTAATATTGAAATATATTTCAGGATTAAATAACATGTGTTCATAACTTTGTCCTCTGTGTGCGAACTCTATCTCAATTTCTTTAAATAAACAATAAACAGTGTTAATTTCAAGCGACCCCCCAGGTAAGTATGGTCCTGTATAAATTTTTAGGCAGCGTCGCGTTCATTGGTCGAGACATTGTACATATTTTATATTTTCGTATAAGTGATCAATGAACCGGTGGATGCAATTTTTAGCCATGAGTTGTTTTGAATTGTTTGTCTAGTTGTGGTTTTCTAGATTTTAGAAATATATTGTAAGTTTGTACAGCGCCCTTGGGGTGATTTTTAAATCGTTCAAATATTATTATTATCATTAAGCCTACTGCACCCTAATTTTTTCTATGTATCTTTGTTTTTAATGTGCAGTGAAGTAAAGCTTACTTACTATGAGTGTAATATTTGGTTGGGTTTACCTACTTTAGGGGTCGGAGTGAAATTAATGAGTAAATGAAGCCGAAAGTGATTTAATTGTGTATTGTTTGCGTTATTTATAAAAGAAACTCTTTTAAATATTTTTCATGCTGTGGACTCCTTTAGTGCACTCAATATCGATGGCTTACAAAGAAAAAGGTGTAAATAATTTAGCACTACACAAATTTGAGAATTCTTTGATTTTTAGTTCGCGCCTCTCTGCTCTTGTTTTTTTAGACAACTTTTAGTATACATAATTTCGTAGGTATTCTCTTTATTATTTGATTCTGAGTAACTTTCCTTGTTTTTCGAAGAAATAGAATGTTTCTTTACTCAGATTTCGACACAACTTCAAAACAGTTTTCACAAGTTCAAAGCAAATGTTTTACACACATGATAATAAATTGCCTCTGATCGGGCGAGAGAACAAAAAAAAACAGACTTATTTTCATGCTCGGTATTTAGTGCTACGAGCCACGAATTATAGGAAAGGAATGAATCAACCATAAACGCCGCTCATTATTAAGATTTATCCCTTTTGTAGATATTTTATAGTTTGTACATTTCACTTTCAATTAATTTATTGTGTTACCTCTTTACTTTTTATTTTTACTTAATATTTAATATTTTTGACTTATTACTTTTTGCCTTTTACTTTTTACTTTACATTTATGATGTGGCATGGTTGTGATTATTAATATATTTGCGACAATATTAGGTATCTGCTATTATCAAATTTCATTCCTTTTTTAAAAGAAGTTCTAGTTTTGTTTTCTTAGACCCGGGAGAAAAGGATAGAGAGAGCTTAGTAATAAAAAGCGTTAAGTTGCCTTTGATTTATAAGACTTATAATAAACGTGCAAATTATGTAAAAAATGTTAAATATAAATGTCAAATGTTTAATTGCGTTGCAATGTGCAAATTATGTAAAAATTGTTCAACACTGGATTTTTTTTCCATTATATTTCGTAGTTCTTTTAATTTGATTAGGATCGGTTAATGTGAACAGTTGAACAAAGAACAAAATGATGGTTTTTAAATACAATATTTTATCTTTTTAAAGGGTGGAGGGGGGGGGGGGGGTATGTTCCAGGTCGATGATTGGTGTAAAAAATAACATCGCGAAAATGCATATTTTATTTTATTACGTTCAGGCACAAATATATATTTTTTGCGATTATTATACAATAAATTGAATTTGCCACATTATAAAATAAAACCGCATTCGAACAGGGGTTTATAAGTTGGAGAATTTGCATTTAAAAGGTATTTTTATAGACCTAATAGTTTATTTTTTTCTAGGCTTATTAAATGATCAATATTTTATAAGGCCAAGATTTGTTCTACTCGCAGTATTTAATTGAATCATCTATAATAGACAAAAGCAAATAATTTGTTTGATTTTGTATAGTTTTGCATTATTTTGCATGGCTTCATTTAAAAGAGATACATAAAAAGCTACATTTAAATACACATTTATAATTACTATTAGATATAATATTATTTTACTACACATATTGCAAATATATGATTGTAAATTTGAGAATATAATGCTAACGCAGATTATAATTCATTTTAGAATTTTATGTAACTGTAACCATACCTTACTTTTTTCTTTAAGCTTAAAATAAAACACGATCAGAAGGATTCTCAATCCGTCGATAGTCGATAAGTCGCATTAGTAAGTCCTTAGCACGGAATTGTTTCTTTCTTTGGCTAATCACCCCCGTGGGTGTCGCAGGTCGCCAGTCGCCATGGACAAGTAATAATACCCTCACCGCAATATTTGTCAAATTAGCAGGGGCTTAGCCTGGAGGGAGACTGCGCCTGCGGTGCGCTGCGTGAGGGCGGGATTAAATCTTAAGCTTCTGATTTAGAATATGCAAGATTGGGGATTTTTGGTCCACTTTAAGTAACAGTAAAGAACTTTGGCAGTCCACGGCTGAAGTTATTGGAACCGTTTATTCCCATATTTCTGCTCGAAGCCAATTCGAATTACACAACTTGAGGTAAGTATTTCATCACCTTTCAAAAACAATTTTTAGTTTTCGGATGCGTTCAGAAATATTCCATTTATTAAGATTTTATTGCAAAGCAGAAATATTTTGAATTTTTATCGAAACAGGCCCGAGGCCTGAGGGGTTAAGTTAACACATATTTTTGGTCCGCATTTTCTAGAATAAACCATGTTTACTTATGTAATAATGGCAATATAAAGATATTTGCATCACGAGTTAGGGAGCTTTAACTTATTAAATTTTAAAATTAGACATACTCGTATCTGACAACCAGGGGCGGCTACTTCATAAGGTCAATGGGACACTGACCCCTATAATTAAAAGACGACTTTTTAAAAATCTTTTTTTTTTGTAAAACATAATAAGATACGAAGAATTTACACATATTTTTTGAAGTAGAACTTCTTTACGCACGCTCGACTTGGGGGGTTAGCTGGTGAATGCGTTACGAAAAAGCGTAACGCGAACGGTAATCGATGCGAACGGTGATCGATGCGAACGGTGATCGGGCGAGGCGTACATACGGCATAACTAAGGTTAGGCGTACATACTAACAAGGTCGTAGGTCACCCCAAGGTCGTAGATCACTCCAAAGTCGTAGATCACCCCAATGTCATAGGTCACCCCAAGGTTGTAGGTCACCCCAAGGCCGTAGGTCACCCCATGGTCGTAGGTCACCCCACGGTCGTAGGTCACCCCAGGGTCATAGGCCACCCCATAATCATATGTCACCCCAATGTCATATATCACCCCAATGTCATATGTTCTTTTATAAGTTAGTGAAGTTTTATTTTAGTCGTGTGGTCTAAAGCACACTCGTTTTTTTTATTTACCTTCCATTTATGGAACCCTAGAGTTGCCTCTGCTGACAATAGTAGTGATTTCGTAGTGTGGATGACATTATACCGAATAAGTCTTTAAAATACTATTTACCTACCTACTTTTGTAAACTAAAAACACTGGATTAATACTGAAAAAAGAGAAACTTAAACGCAAGCGAAGCCGGTTATAAAACGATGATTTTTTTTCTGATAAATTGTAAGAATCTAATAAATATTGGAAAATGTACCAGGGTTGGATGAGTGAAAGTGGGTCACACCGTTGGCAACTAAGCCCAGTCAATAAGGGGCTTTGTTACACGATGCCGAGGAAGCCTGCTGTCTTGTGTGACGTAATAGTTTCATCCTGGTTGTCATGGTAACAGGGACATGTCTTCTGCCTTCCGGCGGATTGGCAGGTTACATTACGGATATATTCGAACCTGCTAGAGGATATGATAGATCATTAAAAATACTTGATTTGAAATACCATTTTTGTGACAATACTTTAGCACAATTATTGTTCATATGGTGTATAAGATTAGATAAAAGGGAAGAATTCTTTGGAATTGGAAACGAGATCAGAGGTATCAAATGTTAAGTCTTTTGGGTGTCAGATAATCTTTCTTTGGATGGTGGGGATGGTATCAGTTTTGAAGTACGTGGTTGATCAGCTCTGGTAGAAGAACATGCATGTACTTTATGAATTTAATTATTAACACAGGATAGTAAAAATTATACAGTTTTTTGAATTCTTTTTATACGTCACTGAAATGCCCCGGCAATTTTTAAAAAAATATTTTTTAGTGTCTAGCTGGTTTCCGGCGTGGGTTGCAATGCCGTATTAAAGAAAAACATTGTTTCTCCCTAAATCACCTTTCCCGTGCGTCCCCGGTCCTCTCCCGCATTCTATTCCTAGCTAGGATTCATAAATTACAACGTGTATTTTATTCTGATGTATGAGCTATATCATTGTAAGTTTCATTAGAATCCATTCAGTATTTTTGGCGTGAAAGAGTTACAAACACGCATAGATCCATACAAACTTTTGCCTTTATAATATTAGTAAGATAAGATAGGATTAATTGAAGATGTCCATTGACTCGGTAAAAATAATTCCTCCCACTAGTATTCTGGGCAATGGGGAAAAAAATGGTCAGTCCAAGAAATTCTAACTGAAATAAGTATTCTGTATTACGTAATGGAACCCAAAAACCAGGGTTTTATAGAGGGTTCTTCGAAATGAGACTTATACAGCGAAATCTCTTTTTATTTCAAGGCCATGTGTGCAGAATTTCTTCAATCTCGGGAAAAAACTGTAGATTTGCATAATCAAATGCCACCCACCGGTGTTCGTCCGCCACAGACACCCTCATTTAAGTTAATAGATATATACGTATACTCATTTGTAGTGTCCGGCCGAAACAGGACTTTCTACCGAAACCGAATCTTCGGTATCTGTCTCCGTTTCGGCCGAAACCGAAACTGAAATCGAAACTTTTTTAGACACGTTAAAAATCGATTTTTTACTGTTATTTGGCTTATTTTTTACATTTATTCAGATAGTTAACACGTGTCAAATAAAATAAATAAAAAAAAAACAATAATTAAAGTAACATGTTTTGTTATTTAAAAAAAAAATTGTTTGTTTTATTTATTAATTTTCAGGAAATCGACAGTTTACATTTATTTCAGTTTGTACATAATATTAAATAGCCAAAATAAAACCAATTATGGATTTCCTCCTTGTGACTTGTACTGAGATAGCATAATAAGAGTAAGTAAAGTAAAATCATATAAAACAAAAAAACAAAAAAATTTAAAACAATTTTTTTCTTACATAAAACGAAACATTAAATTTTTTTTTTACATTTTTTTTTATTCTTGGCGGAGATGGTTTACGATTAGTTCCCGTGAGCACCTAGGCCATAGTCCCATTGTGCTATCTCCCATTTTACCTCAATCCTTTAACAACAACCCAGTCCCTTTAATAAAGTTAAATAAACGAAACATTACTAAACAAAAAATCTATCAATATATTGGTTGTACATATAAATCAAAGCATAACAGAAATATAAACAATAAAAACATAACATTATTCACGAACCATCAGAGAAATATTCTTTTACAGATCTCTTATTTGGTAAGTTCGCAAATGAAAATGTCCTCATTTATAGAAGTAATATAATTTTTTTTTTCACATACTTCAATTATTGTTTCGTTTTCGGCAGATTTTCTGCCGAAACCGAAACTGATGCCGATTCTAGATTTTTTTGCCGAAACCGAAACCGAATCTCCGGTCGGTCACTACTTATTTGCCCACCATGGAATTTGTACAGAACAGTTAATGTTCATATGCCAAAATAACAAACGCCATGGGTCATGCGTTACCACATAATGTTATATAATTAGAAGTCAGACACAATAAAAAAATGATGACTTTAGGCAGAATATAAATCCCTTAAGAAGAATCTTGCACTTCTTTTGTTATTTTTTATTAGTATCAATGCCAAAACTTGTACACGATGTAAGTAAAAATATAATACGAGGAGGACTGAATCTGCACTATTTGCGAACGTTTTCGCACTCATACACGGTTTTCCGTACACTTTAAGTAGCTGAGAATGAATTTCTACCGTGGTTTTGTTCTTCGCATAAAAAAACTAATTATAGAGCATAATTCACACCTAGTGGGTGCGGCGAGCAGAAGCTTCATCGCGAACGGCTGCCACGCCGAGACTAAGTGTCGCAGAGGGTGCAGCGTTGTTGGAATTTGGCGTAGGGAAACCAGGCTACACGCCAGTTTTCCCGAATCACGTGTAAAATTGTTCCTCGCGACCGCAGCACCTTGGAGAACTTATTTTACGGACAGCCCTCGTATAAGTCACTCGTTGGTCACTACAAGTGGTTCGCTACGTTTGGTGAATTAGCAGGGATGCCCGGGTTCATGGGGTGAGGTTTTTCCTGGTCTTGGGATATGTCTGCCCACCAGCTGCATGGCAGGCCGGATTGAGAGGGAATCGTTGAGGGAGTCGCTTTGACTTCTCCAGACTCCTTCTCTCGGGACATCGCCTTGCACTGCAATGGGAGGGATGAATTCATACATCCGTCACTCCTGGACATACTAACCCCTTAGATTCGAACCCACCCCTAACACGCTTTTCATTCCCAGAAATTTTATCTCCTTCCTTTCATAAAAAATATCCCTCTACACAGCATCCCCAAAGATGACACAGGCCTTGAGGGGAATTATTTTCCTGAGGGTCTCCTGTGTGGAGCTAATGAAAAAAAACGTTTTTGTCGTTTCAAAAAAAAAAGGATAAAAGTTTCTCAAAATTTAACACATTTTTCTCGAATTGCCTACGGAAAATTTGGTGTCATAGTAAATTGTTCAATGATTAAATTCTAGATTTGAACATAAAGCGTAAAGTTTTTTTTTTCTAACATATGTCTCATCAAGCAAGGGAGATTTAAATACGACCTATGTGAGCTGGAACAAATTTTGTCTCCTGTGATTAAACAGGTTTAATTAATCGTGTTCCAACATCTCGGTTGGAATATTTCATCTCAGTGCTGAATTCCGTACAGATCTTTGATCCGCTGTATTGGCAGACGTAGGCACGCTAGATTAATGAACTCGAGATGAATTTAATTTGTTTTCATAAGCGATTACATCAGAGGCTGTTCGTTATCGCGTCGGATGCACGACTATTCCTATACATATTTGCCAAATGTTACGTTTAATTAAAACATATTCCTCGGGGTACAGAATTCGTCTTGGGACATAGCTATTGAGCAGTGGGGGAATTTTAAGGGTATTTGAAATTAATGAATATTGGAATTTATATTAAATTAAATAATGTTATAAACCTGAATGTACGTAGGTATGTTTAGGACAAATAATCGCATTGTGATCTTAATTTTATCTTAGCGCTTCCGGTACTTATTTATTTAAGAGGGTAGGTATAACCAGAGAAAACCAGAAATATGTCATTTTTATATCAGATTTTAGACTTATTGACTCTTTTTCACAAAAAATTGTAAATTGATTTCGAAAGATTGTTCTTTTATTTTTAATTTTATTTAAAAATTACATATTTCCGGTTTTGTCTGGTTATTCCCTCTTAAGAGGGGAAATAATCGTCCTATTAATCTTTTATTAATTATAATTTCTATGAATTGACAATACGAAACGTGAAAAGCCAAACAGTTAATTTTGAAATACTAACCTAAATATGCATTTGCAGTTTCGTATTTACTTTTTGAAGATATACGGAGTCCGAGCTAAAACTTATCAATCGTCGCGTCGTCGGTTGGAATATCTCTTTCAATAAATTTCAAGTGTAATAAATAAAATAAGGACTGAAAATTTGAACCTACCTTAAGAGCGTATAACCAGAGAACACCAGAAATATGTCATTTTTAAATCAGTGTTTAGACGTATTGACTCTTTTCCACAAAAAAATTATAAATTGATTTCGAAAGATTGTTCTTTTATCTAGTAAACGTATGTTTTCAATTTTGAGAAAAAATGTTTATTTTTGGTATAATAAGGTTATAGCATAGGTCGTCGGCCGATTTGTCAAATTAAAAAAAAAGATTTTATATTATACAACACCCATTTCACATCACATAATCACGCAGTAAAATAAATCAATACATTATCTGATAAACGTATGTTTCAGAATTTTAATTTTAGTTTGAATAAAATCATTAAAAAATATATACGTACATGTGTTTCTTGACGAAAATTGGTCCCTTTGTGTATTTATTTGCGCACTTACAAATTAATATATTTCCGATTTTTTTTACAATCTTATTTTGCTTAGACATTATTGAAAAACGATAAATACTTATGATCAAAAAATAATTTCAAAAAGTAGATAATTTTATAGTTTTATCGTCACGATTGTCAGAATTTTTGGATATAGGTATAAATTAAAGCAAATTTGAAATGAAATAAAATCGATATTGAGTTCTAATTTTAAAAAGCTGGTACGGAGAATAATTAATCTTTCTCATTAGAACCGCCCTGTATGATCGTAAAAACATTTTTCGACGAAAGGTAGATTTTCGTCCACTAGCTGGTTAAACGCCCTTAACAGCTAATTCATAGAATGCAATGATACGTAATATAAATTACTTCTCAACCGTTAAACCATGTTTTGGTTACATATTGTACAATGACCGTGCAATTATAGAATCGATCTGTTAATGGTAAAATATGTAATAAGAAAAATATAATTTAAACGGGCAAAACACAGTGGTTCACGACCGGCATGGTCTAGCGGTAAGGCTCTTGACTCGCAATTCGAAGGTCGCGGGACAGAATCACGGCGTGGGCATTAAATTTTAATTGATTAATTTGTGTTATTTCACGATTAATTCATATAAAATAATATATAGTAGGTATACTTGCGGCACGTTCCAGAGTGGAAGATACTCTTAGTATTGCCCTGGTGTAAGGACCACCATTTATCATTGAAACGTTGCTTGAAATGGCTTAAGCCATGTTTGGTGACGAGTTCTGAATTGCCAGGTACTTCCCTACTTTCCTCTTCCCCACCTGCTCCGCTTCCCCACTATCTTCAGCCTCAAAAACATACCCAATTGGTGCAATAGACTCACTGGCTCCAGACGGGAGCAGCTGGGAGCTGGGATAGCAATAAAATTTTAATTTATTTCACGGCAAATTTTCAAAAGTGTTTCGTAGTGTCCCTACTCTTGTCTACTTTAGTTTTCTGAGGGTTTCACTTCTACCGCGTGTGAATTACATACTCTGATTTTTTGATCACATGTGTTCTTTGAAAATAAAATATAAGTTCTTCAAACACAGCAAAAGGATTAAGGAACATATGAAATCTTTAAACAATAACAGTTTCTCGGAGTTTGCCAACCATTTGATGGAAACTAGTCACACATTTAACTTCAATAGTGGAATAGAATTAATACATTGTAATGTCAATGGCATTCAGTTGGATAAACTAGAAATGGCAAAGCGAATTAGTAAGACGATTCAATACTTACAAGTTTATTAACACTATTAACAGACACATAAATCTCCAATTTAAATATATGCAATAATAAAGAAATGTGAAGGGCGAACAAATATTATAGACCAGTGACTCCTGACCGAGAGTTAAAGCAGAATCATAAATATACCAAACCACCCACAGCAGAATGATCGTTAGTTTTTGATGCAACGCGAGGCAAGTTGCTTGAGGAAAGGCTTGAATCCCATTGGTGCCTGGGGGACCAATCGGGTGGCCAGACGGTGCGGATCAGTGTCCTTTGTTCACATAATCAAAAATTGTTTTTAAAGGACCCAATATTAAACCTATTACCTTTGTAAATTATTCCATATTGCCCCTCTTTCTTTTACCCATTCTAATCTTTCCATTGTCTATGTCTATTATTTTTCCATTGACACCAATGTGTATGTCTATTTTTTATAATTAGTTTTATTAAAACCCCAAAGAAGTGAGCCTAGCTCACGAAACATGTTGGTTGTCATGAACAATAAAAGTGGTAAAGTATTTTATTATTTTGAATTGGAATAAAATATAAATCAAAATTTAACGAAAACAAGTAACATTTGTTTAAAAGTACTGATACCTAAAATGTATGCACTTTCGGTGAAAGCAATATAATTAAATTTCTGCAATTACTCTTTATAATACTCGACACAGATGTAATTAAGTCGTCTCATACTCATTCACATAATAAAGTGATACGAAAATACATAAAGTTTCCGAGCAAGGAAAAAGACGACGGTAACGAAACGTAATTAAAACGCGTAATGAGTTTCCCAGTGTTTAGTCATTTGGTGTCCGACATTTCCAAATAGAGATGGCTAAAAGCTTTTACTGTGACTTTCTAGAGGAACACGATAAAAACTAATTATTAACTAGCACCTTAACAATAACCGCTGGGTTTTACAATTCTAATAGTTATTTTGATGAGTTTGTGCACCTGGGTAGTGTGTTTACGAGAGATGGGAAGGCTGATAGAGATATTGAAAGAAGGGTAACTCCATTAATGGAGGACTGAATGCCGTTGGCGCTAATAAAAAAAAAACTGCCAAAAGAAGCGAAGCTAGCAGTCCACAATGGAGTCCTGGTACCTACCTTGATATATGGCAGTAAGGCATGGAACTGGCAGAGGAAGGATGAAAGTAAACTGAATGCTGTTGAAATGAGATCCCTGAGGCGAATGTGTGGTAAAACTATGTAAGATCGTGTGAGAAATTTGGATATCCGCAAAGAATGAAAGGCTGAAGCATAATGATTAAAATTAAGAAAGGAACCCTCAGATGCTTTGGGCATGTAGAGCAAATGAAAGAAGAAAATAGTGTGAGAAGAATATATGACGCAAATGTGAATGGAAGAAGAAGTCGAGGACGCCCGAGGAAGACATGGTGCAATCAAGTGAATAATAAGTTAAGGAATAATCTGAACTAAACCTGTCAATTTGTCTCTCCTGGAATGGGAAACTTTCCTAGTTGGACAGCCAAAACTTCCTAATATGTAATTTGTACTTTGTTTTTTGATCTACATATCTATAGTAAATAAAATTTTTTAAAAAGATACTTGAGTCGGGCCATGTCAAAAGTCAGAATAATAGAAGAGTATGTATGAGACGATGTATGAATATGAGTGAAGCAAAGACTGTGTGCCAAGACCGAGTTGTTTGGCGGTCCGTCCTCTCTGCCTACCCCTGCAGAGAAACGGCGTGATGGTTAGTTAGTTTTACAATTTTTTTGTGAAAATTTCTTTGGCACCGTTGTGATTTGAAACTGGATGAAACGGAAGGGAGCGACGTTAAAAAGAGAAAAACACATACATCCATAAGATTTAGCCTGTGAGAGAATGAAATAGCAATAATATATTTATTTATTTCACGGGTACTTGGCTCCAATATAGTACGAAAAATCCATCCATCCACGCAAGCCTCCTAGTAGTATAAAGCGCCTTAATAACCTCAGCAGCCAGATATTTAGCAGAACAAGAATCAAATTTTACGAAATCCAAAAAAAAAAAAAAATATATATATATATGTTAAATGAAAACCAATAACTTTGTAAAAACCACAAATATGTTTATATCTGCAAAGTTTGACGAAGTAAATATTTTAATTTTTGTAAAAACAATTTCCCATCTTCGAACCATTCTAAAATGAACAGGCAAAGAAAACACAAACAAAAGTGACATCTTAGGACTCCGAAGAAGAAAACACAAATAAGATGACCAACGGCGTAGAAAAAGGTGAACTGGAATTCGACGACCAAAATATGGAAAAAATCATCTTTCACATTGATAAAAAAGTGCTTCGTAATCTCCCCATTCTTGTCTACTTTAATTTTCTGAAGGATTCACTTTTCTGAAGTATTATTATTTTTTTCTTAAAAGTATAACAAACATTACGAATTACGAAAATATATGTGAAAATCTTCTTCTAACACCACAGTAAGCGGTAAATATGTGATTTTAGCATTCCCACGTTTACGAAACGAAGCATGTAATAAACGTATGTTCCTCATCACAATAATGCTGGAGCACTTTCTTATACATACATTAAATAATGGTGAGAAAAAATATGAGATACACAATGCACCTATGTCTGTTTCATCCAAAGGAAAAAGAAGTACTTTGGAGGAAACAGACATAGGTACATTGCATATCTCTTCTTTTATCTCACCATTATTTAATGCGTAAGAAAGAGCTGCAGAATTATTGTGATAAGAAACGTATGTTAAATGCCTTTTTTGTATCGTCGCCGCTCCGTAAATGTGAGTATAAAATCAATCCCTCCCGATCTGGTTGAGGGAGATCTTTTGACCTCTCCAACAGGACTCTCTCGGAACACTGCCTTACACCGCAGTGGGAGGAATGGATTTATACGTTAATCACTCCTGAACACATTGACCCCAGATTCCTACTAACCCCTCATACTTTTTTCTTTCCAGAACTTCACCTCCTTCCATTCTTTAAAAAGACCTCTACACAGTATTTCATAGACCCTGAGGGTAATTATTTTCCACAGGGCCTTCTGTGTGAAGTTAACGTAAAAAATAGAAATTAGTTTCACCCGAAGAAAGGAAAAATTAACGTAACTTTGGGTACATTTAAAAGTTAAATATGAGAAGGCGCACAATAATCTCAAGTATCACTACTGAAAATTATTTATTCTACTACAAGACAAACATACGTTTAAAAAAATAACAAAACATTAAATCTCACACTCTACTAATAGTACAAATAGAGTTGGATTCCTGGATTTTATATTACATTTTGGCGCTGATAATTTATGAGAAAAAAAAGCTGAGTCCATGTACGAAAATTCATTCCCTGTTCTTAAAATAATTTATTTATTTACCATTGCCAAAAGGCAAAGTAGGTACCACCAATATTACTTTTGGACGCTAATTTAAAAATAAAGTTTGAATATAATATTACGGTATATATACGGAGCTGTTATACTAGGGTGATTACGGATTGCCAGAAAATAAGAAAAATATTTTTTATTTATTTATTTACGGTACAAATGCCTTTAATTATTTATGGAATAAAACATTTTTCTTTACATAAAAATGAATCACAAAACAATTATTTATTGTAGTCATTATTTTAAATGATTTAAATGAACTAAAATTTAGGATAAGGCTGTTGGAAACAAAATGTAAACAAATAACTGCATTTAAAAAAAATCTGAAATTCTTTTTGTAAGTTTTTAAATATCTACTACTTCTGCGTATTGGTTACCTAAGCTGTGTGGTATAAGGGAGTTCATAAACGAATTGGTATTTTGACATGATTGTTGCTGTGAAAGTTATTTTTAGTTAGTGTGACTCTATTAGGAACATGAAATGAAATCAATTGCAATAATTCATGGCTGAAAATAAAGAAATTAATGATTTTAAATAGAAAAATTACATCAGATACCAATATTCCGTCGGAAAGCTTTATTAATTTGAAATTTTTCATAAGACAGTTATAGTTTTGAGGGAGCGGACGCGCGGATCGGCAGAGACGGGGACGTGTAAATGAAAAGGCGTCAGTCGATGTGATGAGTCAGTCTTTATTGCTGCTACGTAGCGATGGTAGATTTAGCGTAAAGTAACAGTGTGCAGACAGGAGCGATGATGATGATGAGGCTCGTAGGTGTTGCAGTGATGAAGGTCGGTGATGCAGTGGTGTAGCAGACCACGGGTCTGCATGTCGCCAGCATGTTGTTCCGCACCGTGTTGGTGGAGAGGACCTTGACGTCCAGGATGGATGCTCGACGCAGTGAGTCGCGAAGATGAGCTGCGGTGAACCTGAGGAGAATGAAGTCTCAGTGGCTGAGAAGTTGCTGCCTGCGAGACAAGAAGGTGCGGCGGGCCTTATGTCGCGGGCAATTGTGTCTCGTGAGCTAATGGTGCGATGGACCATGTTAGCTGCGAGATGTTGCGTCCTCGAAGGTTGATGATGCACCGGCACAGTCGGCAGTGAGTTGCCGAGAGTCTGGCCGGTGCCGCACTGGAACGTTATCACTCGATGCACTGTCTATGTGTTGGTGATGTTACTGATACTAGAGACTGGAACTGACTGACTGAGTAGCGCTGTGTCGCTGCGCTTTATATAGCCAACCGTGTGAGTAACTACCCGTAGCGCCAAGTAATATTGAGCGCCCGCGCAAAGCGGAGAAGCCTCTGGAACATTCCGCGGCCGTAAGAATGTGACGGCTGTTGAGTCGAGGCCTTTCGATGCGCTTCCCGAATGTGTAGCCGTATGCGGCGTGAAACACTACAATGTAGGTAGTATGTACCTTTCGAGAATGTGCTTGCTATATCAGTGGCGGCGCAAGGATTGTGGCTAAAGGGGGCGACCGTTCTGGTCGCCAAAGTTTAAAATTTCAATATGAGTATTAAGTTCGTAATTTATATCAGGGTGTCCGGGGGTAAAGTGCATTAACTTCGGGAGGTGATTCTACATGATATTATAAGTAAAAAAGATTCGTAACTTTTTTCTAAATTCCAACTTTTAGGGCTTGTTTTGTGGTAAAAAGATCAAAATAGACCGGCGTGTGTCGCTAGCTTTATTATTTTCCACTGTTACGATACGGGCCAGTCACAAACATGCTATGTTGCCACAATAGTGCCCGACGGGCGCTCAGCAAGTAAGATCGTACCTCACACTAAGGATTTTTAGTAGGTACGTCTTTTTTTATGGGAAAAAAAATGTTGTAATTTCGAAAAAAGTTATTAATCTTTTTTACTCCTACCATCATATAGAATCACCTCCCGAAGTTAATGCACTTTACTCCCGGACACCCTATATATATATATGGATATTATGTATACCTACTTATTATTTTTCTATATTTTTTACATCTTTATGTGTGATAAAAGTTTAAAAAAAATAATAAATAGGTATTAAAAATCTTATTCGTAGAACAACAAATAACCTAAAAATGCAAGCCGGGAGTGTTTCGTGTTCAAAAAGTCTGACAATTCTTTACACAAATTTCAAATACAAAACTGCGTTTCATCACGAAATTTTCATTTCGATCAAATGGAGTGGCGATATACGATGTCAAGCAAATTAAGAGAGGCAGAGCGCGTGCTAAATGTTCTGCAACCAAAAGGTACTGACTTAGTAACGAAATGGGTTTCCTAACTAACTAACCATCACGCCGTTTCTCTGCAGGGGTAGGCAGAGAGGACAGCCGCCAACAATTCGATCTTGGCACACACTTCTTGACTGGTTCATACATTGCCTGATTCATATATTGTCTCATACATGCTCTTCTGTTACCCTGACTCTTGACATGGCCCGACTCAAGTATCTGATTCACTTGGTCGTGCCATGTCTTCCTTGGGCGTCCCCGATTTCTTCTTCCATTCACATTTGCGTCATATATTATCCTTATATTCTTCATTCTCTCTACATGGCCAAACCATCTGAGCATCCCTTTCTTAATCTTACTCATTACGCTTACATCAGCCTTGCATTCTTTGCCGATCTCTACGTTTCTCACACGATCGTACATGGTTTTACACACATACGCGTCAGGGATCTCATTTCCACAGCATTCAGTCTACTTTCATTCTTCCTCTGCCAGTTTCATGCCTCACTGCCATATATCGGGGTAGGTACCATCACTCCATTGTGGACGGCTAGCTTCGCTTCTTTAAAAAGTTTTTTGTTGGCGCTAACGGCTTTCATTCCATTAACGGAGTTACCTGCATTCACCCACCTTTCAATATCTCTATCAGCCTTTCCATCTCTCGTAAACATACTTCTCAAATACATAAAATCATCGCCTGCTTCAAGTTTTCATCATTCGCAACTATGTTGCATGTTGTTTTCGTTCTCTCCCTTTCAAATACCATGACTTTAGACTTAGACTTCGACTTGAATTAGAATGGGTTTCCTTTTATAGCTGTATGTAATGTATAGCTCTATATGACTTTAAATTCTAAAAAAATCTATTATTTACCATTTTTCATTAAAAAACAAAAAAACCCCTAAAGAAATAAACATAATAATCCACTCTGTGACAAATACAGAAATCCACAAATGCAATATATTATATGCAAACATAGAAAGCAAGACCGATATTAAGTACCTGGGCATAACAATAGACCAGCATTTAAAATGATACCCACACATAAATATTCTAAACAACAGAATAAGGAAACTAACATATATATTTAGATGTTTAAGAGATATTTTAAACGAAAAATTACTTAGAACCACATAGTTCGTTTTCTGTCAATCAATTATACAATACGGCATTATAGGATGGGGCGGTACATATACAGTCAAACACAAACAATTTACATATAACAAAAACGAATAATCAAAAACAATTTTAAAAAAACCCAATCATATTCGTCAGAACTTTTATTCAAACAATTTAAGGTCAGAAAATAAAGTGCATTATACTTTTATCATGCAACATCACAAATTTATTTATGTTCAACATTAAAATTTGGAGAATATATGACGCAAATGTGAATGGTAGAAGAAGTCGGGGACGCCCGAGGAAGACATGGCATGACCAAGTGAATCAAATACTTAAGTCGGGCCATGTGAAGAGTCGGAATAATAGAAGAGCATGTATGAGACGATGTATGAATGTGAACGAGGCAAGGAGTGTGTGCCAAGATCGAGTTGTTTGGCGGTCCGTCCTCTCTGCCTACCCCTGCGGGGAAACGGCGTGATGGTTAGTTAGTTAGTTAATATTCAAAATAAAGTTGCACCCTTTAGAAATAACAGAAATCTTAGACAAACATCAATACTTCCTACTCCAAAATGTAAAAACAACAATAGGACAGTTAAATCATAAATATCTCTGAGTTAATTTTTTTAATTCACTGCCTGAAAAAATCAAAAACATGAATATTAATATAAAAGAATTTTAAACTCATCTTAAAAATTATACTGAATACTAAAACTGAATCATGTAAAAAAAATAAAACAAAACGATAATACCCCCCCATACACTTAAGCCCTGCTTACTTTCAAATATATCTACCATGTAATTAAATAATGTATAAAATTTATTTGTTATTTATGTATCCATTTGTAACATTTTTTTTTAACGTGAGTTATCTAGTGAGTGTAAGTATAACTTCAACGAGAACTCATAAAAGATCCTCAGAAATCGTTAATTTCATTTAATCGCTTTATTGGAAAATGACACAAGTAAAAATTTACGTGTTTCAGTCATGCATTCTCCTTCTCAAATCCGCGAGCTCGCAAAGTTTTCTATGAAAATTGGTCGGCCTTTCAACCATTCACGGAAATAAATTCATTATTTTAAGTGTTTTTTTTTGCTTCATGAGGGAATAAATATTTTTCACGGGGCATTTTAATTAACCTTAATGGGCGATAGGTCTCCTACAATACGTACGTTTGTAAGTATGTCTCGCTGCCTTGGAAAATAATGCATTAGAGGAACATTTTAAGATGGATTTCGACCTAGAGATCTTGAGTTCAAAACCCGGTATCTGCAAAAAAATACCATTTTGTTTTATTAGTGTCAGTAAACATTTCATTAACTGAAAGCCAAGATATTGCAAAGGAATTAACCACTGTTTAAAGAAAAACTAAGAAAAAAAATATGAACACATTTGGTATCGCGAAACTGCGACTCCACTATAAATTGGCGGTTGTGCTGCAGAGCAAAGCCCTAACGCAACCCTCGAAGGACCAGTCCCGAAAATTACGTGGTCGCTAAGTTATACGGGACGATTAAATAGCATACACTCGCAAAACCTGATGTATAGTCAGTCGATGGTTCAGATCTGGGCTTTTGGACAATAAGATAAGCCCAGAACGGAAAAGGAAAATAGGGCTCACCAGTTGCAGATGGGGCCTCACTGATCTCCAGGTTATTGGTGTGCACTTCACAAGATGCTTCGTAAATCGCAATATTATTTTTGCAAGAGTTATAGTACGTGCTTCCTGTCTGAAATATTATTTTATACTGATCTTCAAATGAGCATACTGTCACCTCTGCTTCTTGCAACAATTGCCCTTTTTAATGGTGACATTTTGGGATGGGAATAGTAGGTAGGTGGGATAAATCAGGATTTTGACATATGCTGCCCACCAAGTCTGCGAATGCAATACCTAACCAATCCCATATAATAACGCGCGAACAACATTGAAAAACATAAATATATTTAGAATGCTGTGAGTTGGAGATGACATATATCGATCGTCCAGTTGATTAGTCAGACATCACCAAATAATAAATTTTGAGATAATGATGAAAGCAATATTCCAATGCTCACCATATTTCATTATATTATTTCCATGTGTCTGAGTTTTACAATTAAATATGCTATAAAATAACACCGGGGGCATAATAATCTAGAACATTAGTATGACATTTTGAAATATCCTACTAGTGACTCGAAATCATATTGGGTAACTACAAGTTATTCTGCATCATAATTGTTTGGCGGTGTTTATCAAACAGTATCAATAGCCTTGCGTCACAAACACTCGATTCACAAATATATACAAACGGAAGTGCTGCTGTCTATATTATTAATACGCTAAAAAGCTATTTTTGTAGTTCGGTTTTGAATTCAAGAATTCGTCAAAGGATGGCGCCACTTACATTAGCAGGTCACACGAGGACGTGCCTCCCTAGGTATAAGTACCTACTATGGATTTGTAGAATTTGAGTGTCTCTTCGGATACGGAA
Organism: Limnephilus lunatus; assembly: GCA_917563855.2. Taxonomy (NCBI): domain Eukaryota; kingdom Metazoa; phylum Arthropoda; class Insecta; order Trichoptera; family Limnephilidae; genus Limnephilus; species Limnephilus lunatus. The sequence goes on along the minus strand of OU830602.1, from coordinate 36,510,254 downwards.
AGATTGACGGTAATACTTAGAGTTGTGAATAAAAGTATCACGCAGCTATATATTACACGTAAATATTTTTTTTTAATAAAAAATAAACATATATATATTTCACATATTGCCGCGTGATACTATTATTCATGACGTCATTGCCTGTCGCAGTTAATTTGTCCCGGTGACTAACTGTCACTGGATCACAGTGGATCCGAGGAATCGGCTATTTTGGAAGCAGTTCTTATCGCATTTACCAAATGGTCACCAACACTCAAACTGGGCGAAGCCGAAACTAAAGCCGCCCGCGTGAGTAATTTAATATTGTACCAGATAGAGGGTACACTTTTACACATTAATTTTGTTATCACTATTCCCAATCTAGTAAATTTCGTGTCAATGGTCTCTGCGTATTCAAAATGGCTCCTTTATTCACATCGCTTATAATAAGACGTAGTTAATAAGAAAGGAAGTTAATTTCCTGTTTCGCGGCACTTTAAGGCTAAAGTACGGACGCCACTGGCGGAATATGAAAAATATAACTTTAAGGATTTTATTACGAATCTACTTGACGATTCTGCAAAAAAATCATTTTATATTTTTTGTACAATACTCTTGATGTGAGAATTAGATTTTCCCTTAGTCAAACCTCTCGTCCAATCGCACTATGCTCGGCTCGCAAACGTAAACTGTTTCCAAGTGCTTCCATCCAAAATGAGGGGAGCGGAGCGGACTTCTTTACATTTTAAGTATGTGAGTCGAGCACTGTTTGGTGACTAGACCTGAATAGCCAGATACTTCCCCACCTTCCTCTCTCTCATCTCCTTCCCTTCCCACTTATCTTCAATCGGGGATGCCATAGTTTCAATGGCTCCAGTCAATTGGGAGCAGTTGATACAAATGTGCGGTATTAACAATAAAAAAATATATTTTTGAGTGACTGCTGGAAAAAAATGGTTAGGTTTAAAATTAATGGATTATTGTTTAAAAAACCAACATGTTTCGTACGAAATACTTACTTCCTCAGGGTTTATTTAAAGTTTAATTAGAGTTTATGTAAACCTTAAGGTTTTTTAAAGGTTTACTTAGGGTTTTAAGTAAACCCTGGTGAAGTAAGAATTGCTTATGAAACATGTTCGTTTTTTAAACCATAAACGTGGTAAAAACTGTATTCTACTAATTTTGAACTAAAATGGTGCCATAGAATAATTTTGCTGTGTTTGAAGAAGAACATGGCTAGGTTTCAATGGTTAGCCAAGCACGCTAATATACGGGTATATATCGATTCTGCTTGCTCGTATAAATTATGTCTAGCTCTTGAGCTAGACATAATTTATACGAATGCATAACAACTGTCTGCCTATGGCGAATGCTATGATGAACACGTTACTCGCCAAACTGAGAACTGGAATCTGAAGAAACTGACGATCACCAACAAAGTAAAAGACAGAAGAAGAATATGAAGATCAGCAGTGCGTTTGTCCAAGGCCTTCTTCGGTTGCAATTCAAGGAACCTTGTTTACCAGGGAAATTGGGTGGAGGTCACGATAGGCTGCAATGAGGAAACGACTTATTCAACTTATCAGCGAACCGGTTTGTTGTTCACAAACATGTTTCGCGATGTATTAACGGGTAACGAGAATGGTTCAGACATCAATAAAAAATATTCGATTGCTAATGCAGACTACAGACCTTCAGTTTTAAGTGTGCAATTTAACTGTACAGATAAATCGTTAGGTGTGTAGGACAAAAAGTCGAACTGTACAGTTTAAGTGGGATCTAATCAAAATATGAATAAATAAATCTGTACAGATAGAACTGTACAGTTAAAACTAACAGTGTGTAGTCGAAAACTGCGCAGTATCGTCAGTTTTGTCGCAGCGAGCGTGAAGCGCAAGTGAACGCGTATTTTTTTCTTGCTCTCCGCCTTTGCGAAAACTCGTCGACCATGGCTCAACGCGAATGGCTGAATGAGTTTATACAACTGTACCAATCGGAGGCTTCGTTATGGAAAATCAAAAGCAAGGAGTACTATAATCGAGTAAAAAAAGTTTATTTTTAGTTAGTAATTATATATTTATTATTTTTTACATTTTTGTATGAAACATGTTAGGTATATATATATAAAATAGATATTACATTCGTTGTCCTCCTCACTAGGAGATTCTGTGCTGAGGGGGACTATGCTTTGGATAAGTTTTCAGTGACTTCTATGGTTTAATTTCATGGTTTGGATAAGGTTTTCCAGAAACTTCTACGACGCGTTTTAAGTATACTAGTTTTCCAATAGTTCCTCCAGCCAACATTTAATGTCCTTAATATAGCTATTTTTGTGTTTTAATTTGTTTGATACTGAGTGGGAGTTTGTAGGTATCCTCATTTATTCTCAAATAATTATTGTAATCTTTTGGAGTATTCATTTATCAAGGATGTGCGTGAACATGATTTTCTCAACAGAACCCAGCGTTTACAACACAATTCACGTTTTTCCGTTTTCTTATACTTTCTTTTAATACACACATTAGCCCTACACAATGGCTAAAGCGTCGTCTATGGAGGCCATGTTGATAAACACTGAAAGATCTCGCAGTTTTACTTGAATGTGTGTAGGCTGTATGGACCTACGATTTATCTGTACGGTTAATCTGCTTAGTTAAAACTGAAGGTCTGTAGCCTGCTTAAGGTAAGCGTAATTTATTACAAAACATTAAACAAACGATCCAGCTACACAATAGGGATGGGTGACTTGCAATAAATGTTTCAAAATAATTGATTGTTCATAAAGTTTACCAACAGGTTGCATTATGCCCTACACAGCAGGTTGCTCGATCCATTTTGAAATAATGGAGCAGCAATTAATTCGAGTAGAGCGATGACGTCACGTATGATCTCATCACAGATAATATAAACAAATCTTTGGATCTCACGCTGGGACTAGTATATAAGCTGTTTATTAAAATTAACTTAAAATTATTTTTTTTAAATACGTCGGAGCGAAGATCCGGCAATGTGAAGAAAAAACCAAATGAAATTCGAAATGCTCACATGTAAACACTATTTTTTTGGGTTCCCAGTGTGATGGATATTTCCGATCACTGTACAAACGTGGCTTACTAAGTAATTGAATTATTATCATAATAAAGTATAAGATGTTTACCAAAAAGTTTTTAAGGCATTAAAAAAATAATTACACACACAAGCACACAAACAACAATACACTTCTCAAAACAAAATAAGATTTTTTGTGTAATTTTATATTTAAAAAAAATTATTAATATTTACAAGTTAAGTTAATACATGGCCAATATTGATAATGCCTAATAGCCTGATTTTAAAATCATGGCTATTACGGAGTAACCTTATGTAGGTATTAAGATTAGGTATATTTTGCTAATTCTTACCATGCATTAAATTGCAAATTAATATATGATTAACTACTATTGTATTGCTGTTATTATGTTGCTAATTTATTGCATTCCTAACTATTGCATGATATTTTAAAAAAATATATGTTTCACTATTCCACTTTTTTCTCACCATAAAAAGGCTTATTCTGAATTATTTTCAAAATTTACACATCACAATGTTGATAGGTTTGTTATATGTTGTTATATATGTATGTATGTTGTTGCTACGCTAATGCGTTTATGATTATTAAATTTGATGTTGTAACTAATAATCTGTGGAACTAATCTCCTGCTGACAAGCTACTTGCAGTAGCTTAGCGGGTAACAAATTCCAATTTTATGCAATTTTTTATACAATAATTTAAAAAAAGTTCTTTGTTTAAAACCATTTCATTTTATTTATACTCGTTGACCAGTTTCGTATTAGAAATCAAATAAAATATTTGCCAAATTTTAAACAGACAGAATTAACCGATAGTCCGATTTAAAGTTTTTCTCCTTCTTCTTATGTATCCGCACCCTTCCCCTACCCCTCTACCAACCTGTCTTTGATGGTCTCTCCTTCTCTTATGTGCTTTCTCTTCCTTGTAATCTTCCTCTGTACTGTAATTTAGTTTACATGTTTATTGTCCTGATATAGGTTGAGATCTTGGATTCTTCTTCATTGCACATTGCAACGAGTTTTAGATAGTTAATGTATCAAAATAGTTTATGATTTAGTTCTTACTTTACTATAATAGTCTATGGGCTCTTGAAAATTACATGGTCCAGTTGCCGAGTTGTTCCGAAGTCGTTAGATTTCAGGAGCTGGGCAGATCAGAACAACGAATATTCTTTTGCCTGGAAAAACCTAAACGAACCAAAGTTTTTCAATAAGCATCCTTATCGAATTACTGGAAAATACAGGTACCAGAACGTACCATATTACAATATTCTCTTAAGAGAATAAAGAGATGTATGATATGAGAACAATTTTATTTAATCTCTCACTCTGCAAATTTTAGGAAAGGAAAACGAATTTACGGTAAAATATATCCGTTTATTTAATTATGCTATAAATACATGTACATTACTTCTTCAATAATCGCAAATACATAAGGATGAATATCCAAAAGTTGGTCAACTTTTGGCACATTTTGTAACCATTTTTTAGCCATAATTTATAGATTTTTTTCGTTTGAGTACATAGTTTATCCCATCAATACACTATCTTATGAGAGGTCCATTTTGACTGGACAAGGGTGGGTGACAAACCAGAGTACAGAAAAGTAATGCACACAAGCTTGTACAGCGCTAACAAAATGACCTTCAGAAGCGCGCCTGGTCGAATAAGTGACATTCCTCCTCTATACATACGCGCAGGTTTGATATCATAGATTTCATCCAGTATATTTTGAGAAGCAGAAGTGTGTAGACGTGTTTTAGTGTTATATCAACGCAATGTGAACAGCGTGCTGTTATTGAATTTTGAACTGCTGAAAAAGTGACTCCTAGTAAAATCGTCATTTAAAGGATATTAACGATGAACATTGACCATGCTTTTGATAGATTTACTGTAAATCGATTGGTAGTAAAATTTTATGATTGTGACCTTGGAAAAGCAATAATTGTTGATGAAACACGCAGCGGACGTCCGATCATTGATACGATAAATAAACCAAATTCGTCCACGATTTGATTAAAAATGAACGGCAAATCACTCTAGAGTGTATCACAAACTAATTTGGAATATCTAAGGAACATGTCGGCTTCATTGTTGAACAATCACGATACCGTAAAATCTGTGGACGATGGGTATCACGCCGTTTCACTGACTAGAAAAAACAGCGTCGATTAGCGCCTCTGCAAAACCTGAAGTTTGAACCGATTCCACACCCTTCTCACTCCCCCGACCTTTGGCCTTGCAATTTTTATTTTTTTCCTGTACTTAAGAAACACCCTAAGAGAAATCATAACACCTTGAATGATGAGGTGAAGGCAACTGTCACATCCTGGATCCGAGAAATGTCGGAAGAATTTTTGCAGTTACGGAATGAAAAAACTTATTACATGTTGGAAGAAATGCGTTAGCTCTAACGGTGACGATGTTAAAAAATAAAGATATGATTTTGACGCTTAAGAATCATACGTTATTTAATTTTTACCCGATATTGCTATTTGTTTTTGTTTGTGATTTACAATCATGTGTGCATTACTTTTCAGCTTACACTAGTATTTTACAAATTCGCCTTTGGAGTATGTAATTTAAATTGAGTAGATGTATAAAGAGAAATTAGGAATTTCATAATATATTATCACATAACAAAGTGCATAAAAAAATGTCATATTTATTGACTGATTACAGCGAGTTGGACAACTTTTGTATATTCACACTAAGAATGGCGCCCGAAGAAAGTCATAAGGCGTACTCAAGAACTGACATGCAAATCTAAATAATTAATATGTTTTTTGTAAAAAAATTGCAATATTAATATTAATTTAAATTTTTTTTTAACTACATACACGCAAATTTTGTCAACTTTAAATATTACATATTTCTTTCAATTAGACAACCTAGAAGTTACATCATCAGATAAGCATTTTCACTTGTACTGTATTTTTTAACATTTTTAAGTCGATGAGTAAATTTTTTATAATGATTCAAAGTACGCAGTTTATGATTTTCTGGAGGGCGTATGAGAAGTCACACCGGCCGATGTTTATAAGGGCAGTCTTAGCAGCCAGTATCTACCCTTACCTACGTCGGTCGTGGCCAAATTCGAGCCCTCGAGGATTTTAGAATTTGGATAGTTTTTTTAAATCAATGAAAAAAATGATTGTATCATTGAAGAAGAAGATAATACCCATACGAAAGTATGAAAAAGAACAAGACACAGCAATATATGACCTTTATTATTTATTTTTGTTTAGATTTATAAGTAATTGTCTTCTTCTTCAATTATATTTTATATTGATGGATATAACCTTAATAAATTATTCTGAAAAAAAAATGAAAAAAAAAATAATTTTTTTTGGTCTTTCGACCAGGATCACAAAAATAAACTTGAAATATTTTGTACAATTTTAACAATATTAGTGAAAATACCACACGCCTTGAAATCAACGCCCTGAAAAACAGCAAATGATAATTCGACATCACGGCCTTATCGTATCAAGAATCCAGTCCATGTAGTACAATACATTGGTGAGGATGCCTGGCTGGCCCTTAACCCCGCAGGTGCTGTAACCCGCGCTGATCACTCCGTACTGCACGTACTTGAAATTATTCTTATAGCGTATTTCTAAAATCATGGGGCCGCCAGAGTCTCCGGTGCAAGTGCTGATCCCCTCGAGGCCACTGGCGCACAAATGGCGAAAGCCTACGCCACCTCTGTTGGAACTGTAATCAAATGGAACAGTCAAACACTGTAAAACAAATATACCTAGTGACACGTGTAAAGCAACAAATTACCGTACTATAGCGATTCTGTCGGCACCTGCTAAGATATTGGAAATAATTATGCACAAATATGTACATTTACATCACATTCAACCATACTAAAGTTGATCAAATCATAACATATTACGTGGCCGATGAACTACTATAAATTCAGTGGAATTTACAGATTAATTTGCGAGAGCACTCCATGACAATGAGCTTCTTGATACAGCATGACATGAGAAGAAATTTTTCCGAAAATATATTCAACGGAAGGCGCATATCCTACAAACTCTGGTGTGCCACAGGGATCTTATTTAGAACCCTTTTAGTTTTTAATTTTTATAAATAACTTAAAAATACCAAATTCATCCTATTTTTACTCTTCGCTGATGATATTAAACTCTCTTTGAGAAAAAGGTAATTAGAAGACTATAGAAATCTCAAAGAAGATATAAATGTAATTACTGACTGGAATATTGTTCATAAACTCGGTTTGATTACAAAGTGATAGATAAGTTTCTGAAGAAAGTGACGACTTGAAAGGACTTAGGAGTCGTATATGATTACGTGCTCACGTTGAAATGATCTGCCACAAATATGTTGCGTTTTGTCATACCCAGTTCAATGGAGTTGACCAACCATGTAGATATATCTCTACTGATATCGGATCCTAAATATGCCGAACAGAAGGAAGTTACATCAAATTTTGAATTTGATGCCTTCGATGGTTCCTGCCTATCTGTTTGACAGACTGCAGTGGTCCCATGACTCTCATGCACACAGTAAACGCCAAAGGGACCATTTATTCACTCTCCCGAGAAATTAAACTGCTTTATTTGAGGGTGGTTTGCGTTATTCACCATCAAAACTTTGGAATAAAAATACCGCCATCTCTTCGAAATATCGACATCGTGGCAGTGCTTCAAAAAGATCTGCATGAAATGGCACATTCAACCGCACCACATCTTAATAGGTAAAATTTACAAATAAAGGAGTACCTACTTGCGTTTAATTTGATCATATTATTTATTTTGATTTGATGTATTAAATTTTAGATTAGATTTAATTTTTTTACGGTAATTTCATTTCTCTGTATTTATTTTAATTTAAATTTAATTATTTATTTTATCTGCTTAAAACCAGCTAAATTCCAGGAGAAATCCTGAATGTATAGCTGTGCAGTGATCTCTTTGTCAATAGAATCAATGATTAATAAACAAAATGTATAAAATTGTAAAAATCTATTGACGAATAAATGTTTTTATTATTATTTAGAGTTCCTTTGCTTAGTGATTAACATTCTCGAAAGTCTCGGATATGTGTGCCTGGTATCACCGTCTATGTGAGAAATTTCAAAATATATTTTATATCATACCTCTGCATAAGAGAGTTTGGATTTACTCTTTTTTATGGCTCTTTCCAAAAGCATTATTCTCAGGAATCTAAGTATATGCATCCTCAGTTCTAGGAGAGATATCGCATTATTGCCGAAGGCTTATAACTTATATGCATGCTGTGGAATTCTGCTAAAATCGATTAAAATATCGGGGCGGAGTCTACCTACCTACTAATCGTGACCACTCTAAGATGAGGCTTTGTATATAAACAGAATTCTTTATCCCTTTCGTCACACACTTGAGATGGCATCGTATTGTTTCACAATTTGGGAGGCGGGTTTGGGTACCGCTGCCCCGTGAACCATTTATTGGATAACCAACACCTCTGCCATAGGTCACCTCAAGTGGTTCGCTACGTTTGGTGAATTAGCCGGGGTGCCCGGGTTCATGGGGTGAGGTTTGTCCGGGTCTTGGTGGTGGATGCGTCTGCCCACCAGCTGTATTGCAGGCCGGATCGGGACAGAGAAGTTGAGTGAGTCTCTTTGACTTCTCCAACCGTACTCTCTCGGAACATCGCCTTGGACCGCAGTGGGAGGAATGGATTCATACGTCCGTCACTCCTGGACACACTGACCCCCTGATTCCTACCCTCCCCTAATACCCTTTTCCTTCCCAGAACTTTCACTCCTTCCTTTCCTAAAAAGACCCTCACACAGCATCCCCAAAGATGACATAGGCCCTGAGGGGATTAGTTTTTTCCTCAGGGCCTTCTGTGTGGAACTAATGTAAAAAAAAACTAAATTTGCGGCACCTTCCAGAGGTGTATGACCACCATTCAGAATTGAAAAGATGCTTGAAATGACTTTAGCCGCGTTTGGTGACCAGATCTGAATAGCCATGTACTTACCCACTTTCCTCTTCCCCATTTCCTTCCCTTCCCACTACCTTCGGCCTCACAACATACCCCAATTGGGGATGCCATAGTCCCACTGGCACAAAAAAAAAAGAATCAACTCACTTGTTATATTTCTCAGCGCATAGGCGGTTCGACACAATTGGCACGGAAAGAAAAAGAAGCCGATTGGACATCCCTTGTTCCGGTGTTTTCCCCCATCCCGTAATTACGAGTGTTTTCTTCGTAAGATTTGCTTCCCTCGTTTGCTTCGTAGTAGGCAAACAAATTGGCGCCACGTTTGCTTGAAAAAAAATAATTTAAAAATATTAATAAAAAATACCGACCGAAGTTTTACAAATTTTCAGACAGAAGTGACACTCTAGGAGAAATGAGGTACGAGTATACATACCTACTGCGAGATTTATGGGGCTCGCTAGTCTTAAAAGCCCAATGTCATTATTGAGGTCATTGTTGTCAGACACATATCTTGGATGAGGAAGGACTTCTTCAATAGCGATATCCTGGTAAGGAGGGGCGCAGTATTCATCCACGCAGTCTTTTTCTGTCGATATGTCCCACTCTCCCAGCCTAACCCCAGCCAGCTCTCGTTTTGAGAGATTTGTAATACAGTGGGCAGCGGTGAGGATATAGCGATCGTTGATGACGGTGCCTCCGCACGTGAAATTTAATTCTATGATGTTACCTCTTCCTATAAATAGAAGTAAAAACTTTAGATTAATTGTGCAGTAGATACCTACATACATTCAACATCCACAATAAGCCAAAAAGAACATTCCATTATGGAATGCGCATAGTCATTAGGGAGTCTTTTATTTAGCACTTTTTGGCGTTTAATAACATGAAGCGCATATCTTCAGTTTTTATGTGAAAAATATATAAAATTAGAATTATATAGGAACGTACTAGTATATGTAGAGATGAGGGCCATCCAAGGAAATTCCTGAATGTCTGAAACATTCGCGCCGAAGAGCCGATCTGACAATGATTTTTTTCCGCAATCTTGCGGGAGCAGCCGCAGGTTCTCGTGATTCTCTACTGACGGGGGAGGCTGGGAATAAGGAGTGTCGTTTGGGCAGCACACCTGCACAAATATCAATATTAATATTTACATAGATATATTTAATTGATTAATCTTCGGCGCTTCATCCACTGCAGGTCTTTGCCGCCCAATCTCTCGAAATGTGATGATGGAAAAAAGTGCTCAAAATTCCGTAGACAGCCAGGTGCACCAATATAACCATTGTGGAGGGAGGAGGGAGTAGGGAGGAGGGAGGAGGGAGGAGGGAGGAGGGAGGAGGGAGGAGGGAGGAGGGAGGAGGGAGGAGGGAGGAGGGAGGAGGGAGGAGGGAGGAGGGAGGAGGGAGGAGGGAGGAGGGAGGAGGGAGGAGGGAGGAGGGAGGAGGGGGAGGGGTAGAAGGGGGGGGGTAGAAGGGGGGGGGTAGAAGGGGGGGGTAGAAGGGGGGGGGGGGGTTATTATTGGACCAGAGGTGACGATCCAACAACTAAAGAAGAAGAAACCGTCTCTTATTTTTATCTGTTTCCCTCCGGTTCCTTATAAAAGGGTGCACAAGTGGCTGCAAAGGTTGCAGAAGGCCGGGTTGTTTGTCTCCACAATATCCAACTACCCAGTTTAGGTCTGATTTTATTATTAGTTGTGTTATTAAATATATTTTTTTTGGTGGTTGGCTTTCTTCCATTGGTGATACGTATCCTACCCAATGTCAAGCGCTCGTTAAAATTTCAGAAATAAAGATTCATCAACCACACGAGCAGCAGCGCGATTCTTAACTTTTTCCTCCGACTTAACTTTTTCGTTGACGATTTTGAATATTTTCCGCCGATATTAAAAAAAATCATATCTCCGAATTATAACATGGAAAAATTGAAAAAAAAAAATTAACGCATCTAGGGAAAATTTGCCTTAAACTGGCAGCAAAGCAATCTGAGGTATTTTAAATGGTGCCATATTGTGGAAAAAAGCGCTCCAGTGGTTAGGACGAAACTAGGCGGCGTTTTTTTTCGTATAAATGTATTCCCCGTTTTCCTCTCTGGATGTTGACCCTAGAGCCAATATTTTTTTTAATATAGTATGTGTAGACCACTAGAGCGTATCGGTACGTCTTGTTTTTTTTAATAATGTGGTTGGTAAAAAATAAATACGTACCCAGCTAGCGAAGTGATGTGACATACTCCATTATCGATACTCTAGTGTTTTCTTGTCCCGAAATATCGATGTTTTTTTAAATTACTTTTTCCGTTTGGTCACTTTAGTTTTTTTTTTGTGAAGTATGATTTTTTTTTGCATGAGATCCACACAGGAGGCCCTGAGGAAAATAATTTACCTCAGGGCCAATGGGGATGCTGTGTGGAGGGTTTTTTAGGGAGAGGAAGAAGAGGAGAGTTCTGGGAAGGAAAAGGGTTTAAGGGTTGGGTAGGAAATTGGGTTCAGTGTGTCCTGGTCATCCGCCTCTAAGACCTAGACAAACCTCACCCATGAACCCTTGCACCTCTGCTAAATCACCAAACGTAGCGAACCACTTGGGGTGACCTATGGCAGAGGTTTTGGTTATCCAATAAAGGTTCCCGGGGCGGCGGTAACCATTCCCGCCTCCAAAATTGAAAATGATAATATTTACCGAGCTTACTTTCTACAATTATGCCAAATTTAATCTGTGTACGTCAAACTCTGAAAAAAACACCTGTGACAGATATACAGACACTGAGGTGTGAGGGGTATTGCCGATTTGAGTACGGAACCTAAAAACTATTAAAGATTATATTTTCATTTTTTAAATTTGATAACTTTAACCCATAACCCATCGTAGTATAAATCTTCTTCAAGAATGTTATATTTTCTTTTTGTGAACTCTTTATTGTTCATTTAACCTGTTTACACCTACACAATGAAATTTTAAAAAAATACTTTCGAACAGGGCCGGCCAACCCGATGCTCGCGATCATCAAAGTTCTTATAATTACACGAAAAAATGAGTAGATTATGTTGGTTTAACTTTCCCACTGAAAATAATGCCCGCCGAGAAGATATAAAAAGTCGGGTAAACAGTAAACATAAGCTAGATTAAACAAAATATTAGAGTAATTCAACTAAGAAAACAAAACACTGTGAAAAAAGAGACGGTGGACGGGGCTTGCTCCCTAGCCTAGCCATACATCAGAGATATTCAAATACAAAAGAGATATGTGTGATGTCCGCGCGACTGTAGCCGAACTACGACCTAATCAGCGTAGTTTGCATACAAAAAGAATTTGTTCATTTTCTTGATTTTTTTAAGGTGTGCATTATTATTGGTTAACAATATAGTTTGAATACGAAAAGAATTCGTTCATTTAGTTTAGCGTTCGTTTAGTTTATTCGTTAATTTGTAAACAACACCGGCGACACCCGGAAGCGCAGTCTCATCTAGTAAAAACGGCGGATAGCACATCTCCTTATATTTCAATATCTTCGCCATACATTCTCGAACACGCTTACTCATACATCGATAGCTCGCTTGCTGACAGCTCAAGTCAGCAAGAAATTTTTAAATAAATAATAAATAAATAATAAAGGTCTTTATTCCAGGATGTGGGGAGGAGAGTGCAATCCCACACATCCCATACAGAGTATAGGTACAGCATGTAATAAAATCATAGATAATTATAAATAAATAAGAGTTAAGATGAAACAGAGTCAAGGCTAAAAAATAATAAAATAGATTTAAAATAAAAATCGAAGGCAAAGAAAAATAGGAAAGTGACAATAATATAGTAAGATTGAATTTAGAAAGATAAAAATAAAATAAAAGAAGTAATATTATTAGATAATAATAAGGATTCATAGATCTTTTAATTCTCAATCTTTTACTGAGCTCTTATTGTGGGAGCCAGTGTCTTTCTCCAGTATTCTTCGATGCTCGAACCTGAAGACAGACGGGATTCTATGATGAGAATATTTCTGGAGTAGTTTATCCTTTCCCTCAGTCCTGCAATCCTGGTCCTTAATAGAGCTTTAAATCCTGGAACTCGTCCTTCTGTAAACATTGAGGAGGCACTGCAGTGCCTGGGGAGTCCGAACATCAGACGGTAAGCATTATTATATTGTACACGAAGCCTTTCCATGGTTCTTTTTTTGAAGTTTGCCCAAAGCTCGCATGTGTGCGAATTCTTCACAGATCTTTAGGAGGATTCGCAATCCCCTTATTGAAGGTGCCATCAGGACCATATCATCTGCGTAGCTCATATTGTTGATACATTGACCTCCGATGTGGCAGCCCACTCCAGCATTGTTTAACCTGTAGGTTAGTTCATCCATGTATATGTTAAACAGTACTGGGGACATGCATCCTCCCTGTCTGACCCCGCTTTTCAGGAAATAGGGTTCAGAAAATCCATCTTTCCACTTTACAAGGTTTTCCTGTTGACGGTGCCATATTTCGAGAATTTTTACCACTTTCCAAGGTATACCTCTTTCCTTTAGTTTTTTCCATAATAAGGGGTGGGAAACTCGGTCAAAAGCCTTACTTAGGTCCAGAAAGCATGCAAAAGTTGATGTTTTCTTCTTCCTGTAGTATTCCAACGTCCGTTTAACGCAAAAAATAGCCGAGTCCGTAGAGCACTCTCTCTTGAAGCCCATCTGATTATCGTTCGTTTTCATGTAAGATCCGACTTGATCCAAGAGAACTCGTTCAAATATTCGAGCGATAGCCGTGGCGATGGATATCGGTCTGTAGTTTTCCTGTAAAGTTATGTCTGTCAGTTTGGATTTTATTATAGGTATTATAATTGTTTTTGTCATGTCTTTAGGTAGATAGCCACTCTTTAAGATATCGGTAAATAGTATTGCCATTAGTTCCATAATCGCTGCCCCTGCATATTTGAAGTGTTCGGTGCTTAAACCGTCGTGCCCTGCAGACGTTCCAGATTTCATGTTACTAATGGCCGATTTTATCATGTTAGTTGTAACAATGGGATCGATATCATCATAAGCAGTCAAATGCATTTCATTTGCGTCGATAGTCGGCGTAGTGGTTGCGAAGTGTTCTTTAAAAATGTTTGCAATTACTTCCGGATTCGATTCACCGTTTATGTTGCACGAGATTTTGCAACGCATGTTTAACAGTTTATTAGACTTGTTCCAAAATTTTTTGAAGTCCCGATTTTCTAAGTCCTCTGCTATTTTATCCATCTGAAGTTGAATCAAGTTCTTTTGACATAGTTTGAGTGCTGTTTTAAAGGCAGCACGCTTTGCCCTTCTATCCTCTGCGACAGGTCCATCGCGCGGTCTCCCATTCATTATCCATGTGTGCATCGCTTGTCTGGATTCATTGTATTTATTTGCTACATGTTCGTTCCACCCACATACTTGCTTGTGTTTTTGAATAGTACACTTAGTAAATACAGAGATGGCACTACTTCGTAGAGCTTCTACTATACTCTCGTAGAGGTATTTTATTTTGGCGTGTACAGGGTTACCACCGTCCTCAGGAAATGTGTATGTTGGCTTGATTTTTACGAGAAAAGTTTCCGAGCACGAGTTGTATTTTCCTATATCACGTATATTATTCGGATTCCATAATGCTGGATCCCTTATTGCAGAAGTAAAGACTTCCGTTTTCGCCAATCCCACCGTTTGTAAGGTCAGCTCGAGAGGCCGGTGATCTGTCCAATCTATACCGTAGTGTATTTTCATATCGACAATTTGCTTCAGAATATTTTTCGTAACTAGACAATGGTCTAACCACCTGGTGGTGCTGTGTGCGTCACTGATATATGTATAAGAATCCAAAGGTAAAATTTCAATGTCAGCACATATATATTCAAATTCTTGACAAAAAGATATTAGCTCCGTTCCAAAAAGTGAATCGGGATTGGCGTTAAAGTCTCCGATTATAATTGTATTAATGTAATCTTTATCGTCAATTATTGCTTGTAAGGAAGCAAGGCAGTTAGAATATTCCTCGAAGTTGTCAGTTGAACAAGTCGGCATGTAAACTGTAAAAATGCTTAAGGTTTCAGTAATCAAACTAACCTCGATTCCGGCCATTCGACAATTATTCATCGGGATTGCGGTAACCCTAAGATTTTGTCTATAAATTATCCCCACTCCGCCGTGAGGTCTTCCAAGTAGTGGCCCGTCGGCGATATTCACGGCAGAGGTTCCCGGTTAAAATACCGATAAAATATCGGCAGAGGTTAAAATACCTATTGATGAAATTTCTCAGCGACGCGTTCGCTCCAGAATCATAGTTGGAGGGTTTTATGTTTTAGCGCAAATGTGTAGATTTCCTTTCGTTTTAATGTGAATACCGCGCAAGAGTTCCAAATGATTCCAACCATTCAGGGCCGGCGGCACTTTAGCATTATTTGGTTTGTAATGAAGATTTCGCTGTTCAACCGGGTTTTGATACTTATACCTTAAAAAAAATAATAAGTCAATCTTCTTACCATCGAGTTTCTTGTACTGCAACGCCATTTGATCAGTTCATCTTTCTGGTCATTAAGGCTCAATTGTTTAAAGGCGCTTCTCGTTTGAAACTCATTGTATGACTCGCAGGACCCCCGTTTAACGCATTGTCCTAGAAGTTTGTTCGCTGTTAAACAGTTTTCAGCAGTTGCTGCAAAAATTTAAAATAAATATTATTAACTTACATTTATATTTTTTTAATTGAAAATTTTGTCACAAAATATTGGCGAAGGATAAGCGACCTACGTTTCTTTTTTAAAATTGTAATTCGACTATTGTGAATTTTCGAGTGTAGCCAATTTAAGAGAACCTACTCGAATCACTATGCATAAGAACCTTTTTTTGATTTCACCATTCACAAATAAATTATATAGCAAACTCGCCAGTTCCTCACTTACACAGTTTTGAAAAAAGCCCCCACGGACATACAGAAGAGTAAATAAATAAATAAAACAGGGTAACAAAATGAAAATACAATTTTTTATAAGAAAAACTTTCTTTTTATACTTTTTTGAAGGTTATTCCCATCAGTGAAATATATCATATTAGAATAAGTTAACAATAATAATCTAAACGAAAATATGAAAGAGAACAAGACACAGAAAAACAGAAAAAACTGCCCAAAATTGAATGAAATACACACAATAAAATACCTTGGAATAATTATTGATCGAAATTTAAGATGGAACTCCCAAGTGGAAAATGTGAGCAACAAATTAAAAAAAAAACTAACCTTTTTTTTCAAAATAATAAGAAAATTTTTAGATAAAGAACAGCTAATTAAAATTAATTGTGCATTAGCCCAATCTCATTTACAATATGGTCTTATTGGATGGGGAAACTCGTGCGATTACACTATAAAACCAGTCCTCATAGCATAAAGGGCAATTTTGAAAATTATACCTACTTAGAGTTCCCAACAGAACTCCTACAGGCTAAGTTTTTAAAGCACTGAATTTAATGTCACTGAAACAATTATATACAAAAGATATTCTAATGTACGCATTCAAAAACCAGTACGACTTTACACAGACAAACTCGGGTCGATTCACAAGATACACATTACAACATCCATTCCATCAACCTACAAATAAAACGACTTTTGGACAAAGAAAAATGCAACACTTCTCTAAAATTATTTAATATACTTTCTCTTGCAGTAAAAACCATTAAAAAAATAACGGACTTCAAAACAAGTATTAAGATATAGATTATGGACATGGGATTGAAGAATATAGATTCAATTTTGCAAATACGTTTGATCCTAATGAAGTGAACATTGTTCACGAAACATGTTGATTGTGTACAAATAAAAGTGATGTAAACAAAGTTATTTGTCTTTTCATTAAAATAAATATGAATGCTTTACCAATTCCGTCACACTTACAAAATAAACGACGCAAACTCAATCTGTTAGAGCAGTTAGAAATCAATAAAAACTCTAATAATCAAAAGCTATTTTAATAAATGAACAAACAAATATAATCCACTCGCCACTTTCAGATATATTCCGACCAAGTTCAAATACCTAAATTTTCTAATACATGAGTCATCGTGGGTTTATTCTAGAGCATAAGTAGGACCATTTCAAATATTAATAAATTGTGCTATGAAGTAAACTCATGAATCAAAATGGGTTTATTTTATAGCATAATTATCGACTAGATAACAGACATTTAGTCAAATTTAAATAATGCAGTAATTGGGAAACTTATGCATTCATATTTTTAGTCATTTTACTTGGAAGTTAATAGGGGCGCAGGTAATAAAAATAAAAGCAATTCATTTTTTTATCATAAATACCTGATAAATACTAATAAATTATATAAATACATCGTCTGTTGGTGGTACAACCACAGTTTGATAATGCCTTCAAAGGGCGAAACAGCTGTAACGCATCATAATAATTACAAAGTAGAACTTGTTTGTAATAAACTGTTTTTACCCCTGCTGGCATCCCACAGGGATCGGTTTTGTCTCCAACTTTGTTTATGTTGCACATCAACGACCTCTTGTCATGTGCACCGATTCATTGTTTCGCGGATGACAGTAAAGTCCATGATAGCTTTTTGTTTGACAAGCCTCCAAAGAGCACACAAACCCCAATAGCTCAGAGGGCTTTGAAGCAAAGAATGGACGGTTACCTCGAGAGTGTTTTCTCTTGGGGTAAGAATAACCTCGTCGAATTTAATGTTTCAAAGACCCAATCATGTCTGATTACGTCTAAAAGGGATCGATATGATAATCTATTCTAGTAAGTGACCAACTCAGGTATGGGGGCTCCATCGAAACCAGAGTTAAGTTAGCCTCTCAGAAACTGAGCGTACTGTACAGGGCCCGCAGATACTTTAATAGTTAACCCTGTAATCGCAAGTGCGCCCCACGGTTGAATTTGGCAGCCACTTCCGGTCTGGAGCTCCAAAGTACCTAAAAAAAACCCTTGACTCTGTGCAGAAACGAGTGGTCCATTTAATAGATTCTACCATCTTAACAGACGGATTGCAATATTTAGTGCACAGGCGTCAGGTGGGAATGCTCTCTTTGTTCTACCGGTATTACAATGGAAGATGCTCTGAGGAACTAGCGTCATTGATCCCCTCGGCACCGGTGCATAGTCGGGAAACACGCCAAACACGCGCCCAACATTTGAACACGGTTAACATTAGTCACATGAGAACGGATCGTTTCTACGACTCGTTCTTGAGTTCAACAGATCGGCTGTGGATTATATTGAATAATAATATTATCGAATATATAGAATAAATAAAAAATCAATGCTTATATCGTGATTTCTTATAGACATAACTTTATAATTTCCCCCTTGTAATATTATAACATAGGTAATTGCTTATATTAATCAATGTGATCTTAGAATGGGGTACCCTAGTCAGGACACATTTTCCCCTAAAAAATTGTAAAACAAAGAAAAAAAAATAAACAAAAAAAACATAAAGCCAAAACATGTGCGGGTATTATAATTTTTCTATGATTTAAGATTTTAATACGTATATATCTATGTTTTCCATGAAAAATATATATAAAATTGAGTTATAAGCAATTTGAATTAAAAAAATATTAGTTTGGTACTTATAGATCCATGGTCGTAAAACTGCGGCCCGCGGCAGATATTTGTGCGGCCCGCACAAATATCCGCCGCTATTTCTTTTTTTTCAAAAATTTGTTGTTTATTATATGATTTTAAAACGTTGATTTTAATTGACTGACATTTGATTTTAAACGATGATTTTAATTGATTGGCATTTGATTTAAAAACGCTCAGTTGGTTTTTGAACACATCCTAAGTCGATTTTGAACGCGCGTATGGTGTATATCATAGGTTCTCATAACGCCCCTTTGTGGTCGTTTGAGACTTTTACGGGGGTCAGTAGAAGACCTAGAGACATTTAGGGGTCGTTGAGATGGAAAAGTGAGGGCGTGGGCAGGTTAAAAAAACATCGTCTAAAAAGACAAAAAACACGATAATCACGTTCTAATAAAGCAAAGTAAACTTCAATATTGGTTAATTTTTGTTATTGTATGTATTGTAGTCATTTTTGTCTGTCCTATCACTGATTTGACTTTTAAATTGTTCCATCTTACTCTACATCGTGTTCATATATTTACATTAAAATTGATTATTTATTTTATTTCTATTATCGCTTATGTTTTTTTTCCTATTAAATTTACTTTTTTTTTTACTTTATATGTTGTGTAAATATGTATAATTTTGGATGTGTGGATACTATCCTGAAATAAAACATTATTATTATATCTCTCCTACGTAGTTCCTCTAGGATAGATAATTTTCTGCAAAAACTTTCAAAATGCCATAAAATCGAGGTCAGTGCGGTGAGCCACTATCAAGTCCGCGGTAGATTTCATGGCACAGTAGGGGTTAAAAAAACTTGTCATTAAAATATCAAATACTGGATATTAAAAGAAGAAACAAATAATAGAAACGGGAAATAACATTAAAAAATATATTTAATTAAATGAAGACAATATTAGCGAAACTCAATCGAAAATTTGAAAACAGAAAAAGATACGGACACAACTAGAACTCGAACCCAGGACCTTCGCCTTGCCGGCCGGGGCGTAGTTCTACCAACTGCGCTAAAGTATTCCTATCCGATTCGGTCATATTTAACTGTATCATACTTCAACTAAGAACACCCAAAACTATCTTCAATTCTCTTAACGCATATTTTTATTGGCTACTATCTTTATGAAAAATTGAAAAATTCAAACTGCATATTAAAAATAAAAATGAATAAAATTTTTCCAAGACACTATCTAGATTTCTAGAGAGTTCGGGTTTGAATTATGGAATCATACATAAATATAGCAGCCAATAAATATATGCGTTAAGAAAAATAAAGGTAGTGTTGGCAGTTCTTAGTCGAAGTATGTATGATACATTTAAATATGACTGAATTGGATAGGGACACATTAGCTCAATCGATAGAGCTGCGCCCTGGCAAGGCGAAGGTCCTGGATTCGAGTCCTGGATATGACCGTATCCTTTATCTATTTTCAGATTTTCGATTGAGTTTTGCTAATATTATCTTCATTTATTTAAATATTACATTTTTAGATTTTTCTCACTGAGTTAAAAATAAATATATTTATATTAAACGTTGGTTGATTCACTTCGATTCAATAAATTAAAGTATTTGAATAAACTTACTTAGACTAACACCAATCATCACAAGTAAAGTCACAATTGCCTTCATCATAAAATAATGCTGAAGCACTATTAGATACTAATGAATCGTTTACACGTTCTTTGCAAAACAGGTGTGTAAGTCCCAGCGGTTGGAGGTGAACTGGACTAATCCTTTCTGATAAATGTAATCTTGATGGAATTTCCTCCATAATGTAAAATATTCATTGGCCATTTAAGTAACTAGTCTTATAAATTTATTCTATGTCGTTTGAGGAAAACACGCATGCCGTCATAATAACATTGTTTATAATAATATTACAAGTGAATTACACCTGATGTACTTCGATGGGGAAGTACACATTTATTCTCAATTATCTTCGAAGCAGGAATGCTAATAATAAAAAATGACAATAATATGCAACTAGTTTTTTATACTCATGACACTCATGACAAATTAAAAAAAAGTTTATTAAATAACAAGGACATGGAGGATTTTTTGCTCAATTATGGAATCTAGAAATTAATTTGTAACGATAGGTTTTTTTATACAGGGAAGAATTTTAGAAATTTTAATACTAGAGTAAAGACGAAACCCGATCGCCGTGAAATTTCAACAATAGGTATTTTAGCAAAATTTTGTTATCACAATTGCTCTTATTCCTCCGAATATCGGGCGAATGGGACAACTATACCTAAGCTTGATAATACCTAATAAAATCATCAAAATAGAGGTTTATACTCCCCATTTTTCTCCTCCAAAACTGGACCGATTTTTTTACTAACTGTGTTAGAAAAAATTATACATGCCTGCATGTTTTGCTTTTAAAAAAAAACTTTGGTTTGTGTTCTGAGCTTCTGTGGATGGCCTTCAAACCAAGCAATTTTAACGATTTTTTGGGGGTCCTAACTAGGGTGTGTCAATTATTTCAACTTTTGAATTCAGAAACGCCTGATATCTCAAAAGTTGCGTCATACAAAGAAAATGAGAACTGCATTTAAATTATTATTTTTTAAACACGATTTTTAAAATGACAAAAACCCTAATACATGAATTTTTAAATTAGGCAATATTTTTTTTTCAATAATTTAACGTTTGTTTGTTATTAAAAACTGCGTAAAGCTGACAAAAATGAAAAAAATAAGTTTATTCATCAAGAATACTGATTTTATCCAGAAAAAGTGTTATTTTCTCCTTTTATATTTTTAACGAACACATCACATATGTATTAATTGTTTTTGTGTGTAATTCGTAGAACTCCATTTTAACTCTTAGAAATTTAATTAAAATTAAATTTGATAATGTTATTATCGAGTTCTGCAAGTATTTTAGTTAGTATTTTTGTTACAGCTGTTTTGAATTGTAAGGTAAGTAAAGAGACAGTTTGCAAGTCGAAACAGCTGTAACAAAAATACTTGCAGAACTCGGTAATAACATTATCAAACTTTATTTTAATTAAATTTCTAAAAATTAAAAACATTACATAATGTTTATTTTTTTGCGTTCTTTGTGTTGCAGTTATGAAATAAAAATGAAGTTTGGTACAAAATATATAATACGGACCCTTTGTTTTATTTTTTTCTGAAAACACGAAATCTGTTTTTTTTTCAAAACTTCCGGCAATTTTACGGAGCCAATAGTGACCACCAATTTAATTTATTTTTAAGTTTTCGAATAGCTACAGATCATACGCAAATTTTGAGACCCAAGTTTTAGCAATAAGGCAATTTTTTTGTCTCTATGGAGAGCGACACAAGCTTTTCCTAACTTCAATAAGAAGTAACTTATCAAAAAAGCAAAATGTACCGGCACGCCATTATGCGATCTCTATATTATATTTTTAAAAAATGCAGTAGTATCAATATCCAGATAGGAGTTGGGGAATTACGTCTGTATTTCTTCCTTACGAGCACCTAAGGTGTTTGAATAATAATAATTATTCTGAATTTACAAACCACATTTCGGAAAAAAATCATTCTTTTGATGTAAGTAAAAAAATATCTTAAAAACAAATGGGTTTACCTTAGAAGTTTTGGAAGTTAGAAATTAAACGTTATAAGAAACCTTTTCTTTAAACGGCAGTCCCTTTAATTTATTTTCATAAACACCTTTATTTATAATAATTATTTTATTTTATATTAACTATTTTATCTTGGTTACTTTTTGTTCTACGTGTAATTTTTTTTAATATATTTTTTTTCTAATTTTAATGCAATTATAACCTATTCTAAAATAATTCTTATTTCATATGCATATTTTTTTTACATAAGCTTCATACAGGGGAGGCCATGAGAAAAATAATTTCCCTCAGAGCCTTTGTCATCTTTATAGATGCTGTGTGGAGTGTCTTTTTAGGGAAAGGAAGGAGAGTTAGTTTTGGGATGGAAAATGGTATAAGGGGTGGGTAGGAGTCTGGGGGTCAACGTGTCTAGGAGCGACGGACATATGAATCTATCCCTACAACTGCGGTGCCAGGCGAGAGACCAGCTGGAGAGGTATAGGTTAGGTCTCCCTTAACCGATCTCTCTCGATCCAACCTGCCATGCAGTAGGTGGACAAACACATTGATCACCAAGACCTAGACAAACCTCTAATTCACCTGCTAAGT
Source organism: Limnephilus lunatus (assembly GCA_917563855.2). Lineage (NCBI taxonomy): Eukaryota > Metazoa > Arthropoda > Insecta > Trichoptera > Limnephilidae > Limnephilus > Limnephilus lunatus. Next base: position 36,487,459 of record OU830602.1, on the reverse strand, counting down.
CACCAAACGTAGGGAACCACTTGGGGTGTCTACGGCACGGGTGTTAGTTATCCAATAAATGGTTCCCGGGGCAGCGGTACCATGTCCGCCTCCCAAAAAGAATTATATAATTGTTTTGTATAGCTCTAACTGATTAATCACTATCTTATGTTTTATGTACGTATATAAGTGCGTTTTTGTCTATACTTGTTTGTTATTTTTGTTACTTTTCATTTTATATTGAAGTAGAAACCGATAGTTTCGAAACATGTTGATAATAACGATTAAAAGAGTAGTGTATACAAAGCGATTGCTTTTATTTCTCTTTATATACTCGTTTTTTATTTGTTATTTTTGTTAATTTTCATTCTACTCTGAAGACGAAACCGTTGGTTTCGAAACATGTTGATAATTATGATTAAAAGAGTAGTATACACAGAGTGATTGTTTATATTTGTCTATACTTATTTGTTATTTTTGTTACTTTTCATTTTATCCTGAAGAAGAAACCGTTGGTTTCGAAACATGTTGATAATAATGTTTAAAAGAGTGGTGTATATAAAGTGATTGTTTTAATTTGTTGGTACATGTTTGTTATTTGTTATTTTGTTAATTTTTTATTTTTCTTGAAGACGAAAACGTTGGTTTCGAAACATTTTGATATTTTTAATCAAAAGTGATGGTGTTCATTAGTCCGTATTTTGTTTGTTATTTGTTATATATTGTTAATTTTCATTCTATCCTGAAGAAGAAACCGTTGGTTCTAAAACATGTTGATAATTATGATTATGATTAAATAAGTAGTGTAAACAAAGTGATTGTTTTCATTTAATCATATTTTTAAAAGTTTCCTGTTCACCCCGGGTGAGGTCTGAATCAGTTAAGATGTTAGTTTTAATCACGGAATAACGATGGTTTTACCTATTAGTAAATTGAAATTGAAAGAAAATGTTTTTTACGTTAGCGAAGCGAAGCAGCATTTGAGATAAGAACGCTTACGCGGTCCGTTTCACACAAATCTTAATTGGATTTGAAATCAAAATACCCAACAATACTGAAAAAATATTTTTGTAATCAAAAGGTATATCGAATATCTAGTACGAATTAATTATTTTTGGTTTATTATTATAATAAGATATAGGCCATTCGAGATTTTAATGTTTCATGAATTTATTTGGCAATTATTTGTGAATAATTGAAAAATATTAAAATAAATTATTTTACTATATTTATTATAAAAATATGATGAAATATGAAATTAAAATTACTACAAAAAATCATTTTGATGGGTGTAAATTTAAATTACAAATTACTCATTTAAGTCGAAACAAAAAAAAATCGATTGTAATATTAAAAATAGATACTACCCAAAAACGCATTTTTAACGATATTTCTGTTTTGATTTTATTTTTCAGCATATTTTAAAAATAAATAGTAGAAAATTATTTTTCATCAAATTTTATAAACATTAGAAAATTAGTTTTTCAAATGTTTTAATTTACTCACAAAGAATTACCTCTAAAATCATTGTTAATAAAAAAATTAATTGCCTATAAATTATAATTTAAAAGAAAAATAAAATAATGTAACTCATAACCGTACTAGATATTTGATATACCGTTTGATTACAAAAAATAAATTTTCAATTTGGTTGGGTATTTTGATCTCAAATCCAAAGTTAAGATTTCTATGAAACGGGCCAAATAAAAATAAAAATATTCATCCTGGGCTTACTTCTATTTTTGACTTGTTGTATTATTAAAACTATAGAATACACAAAATTGTGGAAAAACGTTAAATAATAATTCAATTTTATCAGATAATATAACATCATTTTTACATTTTAAAAAACTATTTATTTTGTGGTTTTGGGTTGTAATCAGTAAACAGAAGAGGATATTAATTCAATAAAAACTAATAGTGAAGAAATTTTAGGTAAAAATTAACTTGTGCTCTTGGAATAAATTTTAATTGCGATGGAAAATATTCATTTTCATTATGTGCATTCCGTAAAACATTTTGTACATGAATAATGTACTTCATCTCAAGATTACGTCGTAAATTTGAAATAATTGGTTATTTCCTGTTTGCGCACTACCTGGATAATTATATTTGGTGACGTAATACTTTACGTTACCTCGCAAGAGTCTTAACTGCCCGGAGCCAGTAAGATTGCAGCGTCCAGAATTAGGGGAATTTGATGGTGCAAAAGCATAGATTAAAGAAATCAGGGAGATGGGCCATGAGGCATGAACCATTTTCAGTTTGTAACCGCGTCGCTAACATCGTTCATCAATCCTACTACAAATCTATATAGACGCATAACGGCGTTGTACCTACACACCAAAAGTAAAACTTCCATTGGTTCTATTTCAGTAGGTGTTGTTTGGTCGTGGTTCGGCGACAGTATCCCACACGTTTCAATCCCGTATCTCTCTTTGTTTCTATTATCTCTAGGTGAAAGGAAATTTTTGGGAAAAAAGGAAAAGAAGAGAAAGGAAGTGCCTCGCTACTCAAATCTGGTCGCTAAGCTTAGATTGGCAGAAGAAGCAAGGAAGGTCACAAATGCGGTGGAGTGACCAATTATCAATGGCGTCCGGTATGTCGGTGTCCGCAGCTCTCCACGCAACGCGGGGAGTGGAGGAGCCTTGTCCGCTATGGAAATTGGAGTAGGTGTCACGATTCTCAGCATTGGGGAACCGACTTGAGAAGAAAAAAAAAGGGTGATGACGATAGAATCATGAAGAGAACTAATGAAAGTTCAAGAACGTCGTGGATATGTAAACAACTTAAATTATGCGTATGTAAATAATACATAGGAAATTATTTATTACCCTATGACCTCTAGGATCAAATCAAAGATGCTTGACGCTTCGTCGCAGATGTCTTCATGGCGGAAAATACATTTTATGGAATTGAAAGTAAATTTAAGACATCGGTATTGAAGTGTGCTTTACAATTTGGGAGGCGGGTATGGGTACCGCCGCCCCGGAAAACTTTTATTGGAAAACCAACACTCCTGCTATAGTTAACTCCAAATGGTTCGCTACGTTTGGAAATTTAGCAAGTGTGTCCGGATTCTCGAGGTGAGGTTTGTCTAGGTCTTGTTGGAAAATGCGATTGCTCACATACTGCGTGGCGGGCCGGATTGGGAGAGACTTCTTGAGGCAGACATAATTTAGACATCTCCAGCCGGACCGGAAAGAAGTCGTGTACGCGATCTATAGACTTAAAAAAATCATCTAAAACGCGACGAATGTATTCCGTTCGAACTTTGATAAACTTAAGTGGTTGAAATATGACTAAAGACGTGATTAACTAATTAACTCCCTTTTAGCGCCAAAAAGTAAATGCGGACTGCTTATGCATATTTATGTTAGTATTTCAATTAAACATTGCCAATTTATTCATATTTTTATGTAATTGCTTGTCGTTTGACATTTCGTCAATTCATACAAATGCCTTCAGTGTTGCCAGCGTACATCTGTTTTTATTTATTTATTCTCTGTCAATATCGGTTTGGATGTCAACAAAGAAGATGTGCTCGAGATATCGTCGAAGTTACGTCTATCGATCCGATGTTGTCACTGTCCAAGAGCTCCTGGTTTTATTATAAGTGATATTGAGTACCCGAGTTGTTTGTAAACATGTAATTCAATACAAAATTAAAATATATTTTGCTTGATAAAACATCATTAAATTGTTGTTTAGATAGGTATTTTCAATTTTTTTTAATTCTAATCCACATTTGTAGGGAAATAATACGTGACTTCGAAGAATTGTGTATTTTTCATTTAATTTATCTAACAATGAATCACTTCTTCGTAAACCATAATCGTTATACGAAATTATAATGATGCATATTTTAACACATATATTTTCTGTACTTTTTGCTTCCAACCAATTGGGGTATGTTATGAGGCTGAAGATTGTGGGGAGGGGAGGGAGATGGAGAAGAGGAAGATGGGGAAGTACCTGGTTATTCAGATCTGGTCACCAAACACAGCTTAAAGTAATTTCAAAATAGAAAGCATCCATTAATTACGTGAGCACAAATGGGGGGGGGGGGGGGGATCCAGCAAAATCTCAAGTTACTTGAAAAAAATATACGAATTGGCCCATATTTAACTCACCGAGGGGGAGGGGGGGGGGTCTAGATTGGAAGATTGTAAACTGCTCACTTAATTAATGGATGCCTCCCAACGTTTCCATTCTGAATGGTGGTCTTACTCCACGGCGATTCTGGGAGTATTCTCCACACTAATATAATAATAATAAAGTTATATTTGTATAGCGCAGTTTTGTCATATCTCACTTCAAGTGCGCTTAAATATAATAAATTTAAAAAATAATCCTACAGTCCTTCTAACGAGTCCGTTACAATATATTGATAAAATAATATGAAATAAAGAATATACAGTAATTACAAAAAAAATGACAAGAGAACAAAAAATAACAAAAACTGTCCTGTTAAAGCACACAAGACAATGATAATAATAGACAATAACGGTGCTTTTGTAGCACAGGACAAAACAAGAACAAAACTTAATATAAAATATATACCAGCAGAAGGCAGTTTGCGTTCAGAAATGAGAAATATTCTGACATTAAATTCGAACATTAAACATAAAAAAGCAATTAGTAAGAAACCGAAATCAAACAATTACCGGTATTTTGTGAATTGAAAAGATGTTAGGTTTCATGAATGGTATTTTTTTTTAAAAATAATTTAGTTTTTAAAGCCCGTTTAAATTCAACCAAATTCTGGATATTAGTAAGAGCTGAAGGAATTTTATTCCAAATGAGAGGGCCAGTTACACGAAAAGAGCGATCATAGTAAACGTCTCGATTCGACCTAGAAAGTTCGATTAAACGATTAGTAACATATTAAATACCTGAAAAAAATACCATATCAACATTAAAATAACATTAAATCAGGAGCTTTAAAATTTCCGTTAAACTGTTAAGACGGATGATATGATAGTGACCGGACAACTCAACAATATGCAACTTTTTATTATTTTTTTAAAACTAAATGTTACCACGCCGGTCGACTGTAACGCCACTTACTTACATCGGACAAACAGGTTGAGCGTTCTCAACTAGATTATAAACAAAAATTTTAACAAAACAAAAATCGACTTAAAAAAATGCACTAAAAAGTAAAAAAATAATTCCGTACGATTGTTATTTTTGGAATCGGTGTCAGCCAAGGTAACTACATACATAGGTAGTTATAGGTGAGATGTGGAGATCTTGGCTGACACCGACTCCAAAAATAACAATCGTACGAAATATTTTTTTAAATTTTTATTGCATTTTTTGAAGTCGTTTTTTGTTTTGTTAAAATTTTTGTTTATTTTTTTGATTTTTAGTGACGAGCGGGCGTAAAGAAGTTTTACTTCAAAAAAAGAATCAAATATTGAGTTATTCGTCCATTTATCGCGCACATACTTATTTCAAATTTAAGACATATATGGTTTTCTCATCGGATCCCATTATCAGAACTGGACCAAATTAAAATGGGACCACATGGGAAGCACCAGCTTTCTAATAAAAGAATCATCAATATCGGTTCACCCAATCGAAAGTTGAGGTAACAAACATAAAAAATAAATAAAAAAATACCGTCGAATTGATAACCACCTCCTTTTCGAAGTCGTTTAAAAAGAACATAATATACGATGTTATAATAATAAAAACACTTCTTCGAAATTCGCAGAACATCTCTAATTGAAAAATCACGTTCCACTTAAAACAACAAGCTTAAACCATTACATAAAGAAAGAAAGGGTCTTAGATTAAATTTTCTTGAATAATAAGAAATCAATAAATGAACGAACGACCCAACAAAGACACCAATGTAACGCTAATAATTATTAAAGTAAGGAAAATTATTTACTCCTCACTACTTAGTAAGTTTACAAAACTCAAGAAATATAACGCACTAAAATGAGTCATAGCAGAAACGTCATTTTAAAACAATTAAGAAAACCCTAACATTTAGTGCGGGGAAAACAGATTGCGAACCTCACATTGTAGAGAGTCTACTATCTCAATTAGTGTCTCGGCAAGTTGGTTTAACCGTTGATAAATCAATTCAGACACCTTCAAAAATTGACATTTAAAATCCTATAAATAAGTCATCTCAAAGTAGATTAACTACAGTATGAAAATGGCCTTGTAAGCCGTAACAGCTGCAACAACAGAAATACCAAAATACTTGCAGAACTTAATAATAATTTAAGTTTTTTTTTTAATATTTATATTGAGGGATCAGTAGGATTTATCGGACCAGTTAGGATTTCATCAGAGCCGAACCCTCTGATATGAAAATATCTGGAGTCGGTGAAATATTTTCCCATTATGTTTCTGGTGAATTGACGTATTGTTCTTGTATTGTTTTGTATTTATTATACTTATATAGTGCATTTACATTGCGTGAATTTATTAGATAATCATTTGTGGAAAAGTGTGTGGAAGGGTTTAGTCTTTCATTTGGGAAAGATTTAACCCGAACATAAAATCTGGAGCACCGTAAATTTTTTGATACATTTTTTTTAAATTACACGGAGTTCTACTAATTAAACAAAAAAACAATTAATAATATGCAACTTCATCACTTCTTTGAAACATTGTTAAATATGATCAAAAACGAAACAAAAAACTAGTTAAATAGATAACAAATATTATAATCAATAATTATCAGCCTGAAACACTCATCTACATTGAAAAAATCTTCCGAGAAAAGATACTGGCCGCCAACGGGAATTGAACCCGTGTCCCTCTGATTGCCGGTCAGCTGCTCTGACCACTGAGCTATGGCGGTTTATCTAATACCCGCCAAATAATTCAATATATACTAGTGTTTCAGTTGGAAAAATGGCTTATCTAATACCCGTCAAATAATTCAATATATACTAGCAGTTCAGTTGGAAAAATGTAATAATAGGTAATTGTCGAATGAAACACTAGTATATATTGAATTATTTGGCGGGTATTAGATAAGCCGCCATAGCTCAGTGGTCAGAGCAGCTGACCGGCAATCAGAGGGACACGGGTTCAATTCCCGTTGGCGGCCAGTATTTTTTCTCGGAAGATTTTTTCAATGTAGATGAGTGTTTCAGGCTGATAATTATTGATTATAATATTTGTTATCTACCCTTTATGCTATGCATAAAAATCTTGTTTAAAACGTTAAGTTTATCAATTAAAAATAATAATTAGTTAAATAGGTTATGTTAGGGGTTATGGGCTATTTAAAAAAATCATTACATTAATGATTTTTCGAAGGGGCGTTGAAATGCCACTTTATTGATTTGTCGTGGAACCCGATATGACATATTTTTTAATCAATGTTTAATTATTTGTAATATTTAAAATAATGTGGAAAATCATTCAAATCCGTATCAGTCGCGAAGTGTAGGAGTGTGATCAGCGGCGATGTGTGATTGAAAAAAAAGTTTTATGTTTTTAATAGAAAAAAATATCATCGAACTGCAAAATGACGTCTGTATTGCAAGTTAAAATCCTTCGGACAGGTGCTGTTACATCCTGTAATATATACAGATGTAGGAATATATACTTAGTACATTCCAATTCTACCATGAGAAACCTAGAAGTTAATATATCTAATGTTGTTTTCCTCACGAAGTATCCTAGAGCAACAGATAAATTTTCTTAACACGCAGGTATTATTATAAGTAATTAAATGCTCTTACCCAGGGGCGAACTGTAAAAACAATTTAACATTTTCAATTGAAAAAAATTGTATCACGATGTTTATTATTAATAAAAAAGCTTTAAGAAAATTAAAAAAAAAATTATTTAGAAAACATAATGGAACAAAGATTTGGGTACGACGGAGAATCGAACTTAGAACCTTACACTTACCAGGTGGACGCCAAATTAACTGGATGCGATTGATCTTCCAACTATCGGGTGGATGCCATACGAATTGGGAATTGGGTACAACTGAGAAACGAGCTCAAAACCTTCCACCTGCAAGGTGGAAACTGTAGGTACTAATTACGCTGCTGAAACCTCCACTCTGTAGTTTCATTTGCCACATCTTTCTAACAATTAACATTTTAAGTCGTCAAGCACAGAGCTTTTGTCAATCGCCAATTTAGTTGCATAAGGTTCTAAATGACTTTTTTTTTCAATAACCTTGAATGCGAGACCATTAATTTTTTTTGCTCATTTCTATAACAAAAATAATTTTCAAAACCAAATGTGCTATATTTTCGGAGATACTTTCTTGTGTTAAGAAATTCTAAAATCTCTATTTATTTTGTATCTGACAGATGATAGTTGTTACGATGCACAATGCAGTTCGTTACATTGCTCCACACAGGAGGCCCTGAGGAAAATAATTTCTCTCAGGGCCGGATTCTTGTGAGATATTCACATAAAAAAAAACCTAGAATCTTTTTCTGTTTCAAAAGAAAACATAAATATTTATCATTATTCTTCCGCCCTAGTCCACACCTGTCACGCATAATTAATTCCAACAAGATTGTATCCCTGATTTAACCTCTACAAAGAAGCATTATGTTGTTACTCGAATGTTTGTGACGTATCGGCATGGTCGAACAGAAATGTATTTCCATTATTGAGTAAAGGTCACTTCCCCAATTTTTCACTTTTCTTGGTAGATGACGTATGAAGAGTTTTCCCCTGTAATTTCCCTGTTGTGTTTTTACAATTTTTTAAAAATAATTTATTTTAGCACCGTCGTTATTTGAAACTCGATGAAACTTGAAAGCGACATTAAAAAGAGACACACACGCACATCAATAGGATATAGCCTGCGAAAAAATTGTCTACTTTAGTTTTCTACTTGACTCCCCACTCTTGTCTACTTTAGTTTTCTGGCGGTTTCACTTCTACGGCGTGTAAACTGCACACTTGTATTTTATTTATTTCGTTGTTTTTTTGAACAATTGTATTTTATTTAGGTCTTACCAAACACGGTTGCTATTTTTTTATATGTGAATACTGTTCAATAGTCTCAACTGCTCCTAACCGCCTGGAGCCTGTGCGACTACGGCTTCCCCATTCGGGGTAGTTTGTTAGGTAAAGCTAGTGAAAAAGGGAAGGAGTTGAGGAAGAAGCAGTTAGGGAAGTTCCTGGCTATTCAATCTGGTCTCAGGGTCACACAAATAATTGTTAAATGAAAGATTTCTTACAATCAAACTGAAGGTATTATGTTTATTAACAACTGACGGCGTCCGTGGTCGAGGGGTAAGGCTCAATCCGATGGTTGTGTGTTCGAATCCCGGCGCCCGCAAGTAAATTTTATTACATTGAATTGTGTTATTTCACAATTTAATTCTTTTAAATAACTTAAGGTATTGCGGCACGTTCCAGAGTGGAAAATACTCTCAGTAACGCCCTGGTGTAAGATCAACATTCAGAATTGAAACGTTACTTGAAATGGCTTTAACCGTGTTTAGTGATATACTGAATAGCCAGATATACTCCCATCTTCCTCTTTCTCATCTCCTTACCTTCCCCACCTTTAGCCTCATAAAATACCCCAATTGGGAATGCCATAGTTTCACTAGCTCCAGATTCTTGGGAGCATCTAATTACTATATAAAAATTACTATTTTCTAAAGTACGAGATACGCATATTGCATAATATTGTACATTCACAGATACATTGGTATTTTTTTCATGCATGCATACGAAGGTAGAAAGAACAGACTTTAGTTTTTATTTTCAAAATTGATGTCTTTTGTTAATCCTTTCCAAAAAGAATTTTGATATTTGAACATGTTTGATCGATTTCAGCCCAGCACAAGTAATAAAAAATGTAACTTTTTTCGGCACAAGAACACGTCCACAATACCATGGTGTCAGTTTATTCCTTCAGTGACATCAAGAAAAATACCAAAATGATTGACGAAAAGCGTCTCCAAAGTTGGTTTGTAAATTGGAATGAATTGATTAATAATTATCGCAATTTTCGCAGCATGCGGTATCTAGTACGTAGTTTCAGTAGCCTTCAAACAGATGCCTTTAGTATAAGTAGTTATATGGGGTTTTGAGGTATCTCAACAGATGTCAGTTAGGTTAAGGTTGAGAAGAGTGGCAAAAAGAGTGGTAACTGTTGCCGTTCGTGTCCAATGCACGAACGGTTACAGAAATATCCGATAATATACGATCGACTACCGGGCTCCTTCAGTGTCGAGTTAACTGGCTTCAGAATTTCTCAGAGAACCCAATAGAACGGAGGTTTGATCGAGTAAATATTCATCGTAAACCACAAGATAACGTTGATAAATTAACTTGCCATCCCTAATAACCTAGAGCCCTGTTGGAGATTCTCGAACAAATAGATCGTTAAGTTAATTAGTCAGACATTTCCGAAAAATCAACATTTGAGTTGAGTACCTATGGAGTTCTATGTAAAGGTGTACCCTCTCTCTGGTACAGCACTCAGATTATTCATAAACACTACCAAATGAGTTTTAATGAAGAAAAACTTGTAGTGAATTATACAAAATTTTGATGTTATCTGGGTCAGTATTAGGATATGTAACGCCTATCGGTGTTATTTTATAGCATATTTAACAAGTAAAATACAGACACGCTTAAATAAAATTTGATTTATGGGGAGTATTCGAATATTGATTTCGTCATTATCACAAAATTTAGTATTTGGAGATGTCTGACTAACCAACTGGACGATCGACATATTAAGTAATCCCAATCACTGAGACTAAAGAACAATACATAACTTAAAAGTGATAAATATACGAAAACACTTACTTGGACTAGAACAAATCACCACTAGCAAAAATGCTAACAAAGATTTTCCCTCCATGGTAAACAATTATGAAAAATAATCAAAGCACAACATAAAGACCTGCGTCTGTCCCAGTGTTCTGAGGTAAACTGGTTTAATCGTTCATGACATTTAACTATTATAATATATTCTTCAATTAAAACATTTTACACGATTAGTCACCAACCATTTTAGTACACATCGTTTATATTTTTTTTTTTCCTTTAAGGAAAACATTTCTTTTATAATAGCTCTACACATGAGTCCCGGAGAAAACCATTCCTATGATGATTCCTACAGGTCCTATGACATTTTTGGGGATGCTGTGTGGAGGGTCTTTTTTAGAAGGAAGGAGAGGAAAATCTGGGAAGGAAATGGGTATTAGGAGTACAAAGGAATCTGGGGGTCAGCGTGTTAAGGTTTGACGGACGTATGAATCTATCCCCCAATGCGGTGCAAGGCGATGTTCCGAGAGGATACGGCTGGAGAAGTCAAGCGGACTCCCTCAATCATTCTCTCCCGATGGCAGTTCATTGATGGATGGCATTCTCTGCTGCTGGTGGGCAGACGCATCTTTTAATGTATGAATACCGCATAATAGTCCCAAGTGCTCCCGTCTGGAGCCCGTGATACTATGGCATCCCCAATCTGGGTATTTTGTGAGACTGAAGATAGTGGAGAGGGGAAGGAGATAGGGAAGAGGAATGTGGGGAAATACCTGGCTATTCATATCTGGTGACCAAACACGGCTAAAGCCATTTAAAGTAACGTTTCAATTCTGAATGTTGGTCTCATCAGGGCTATACTGAGAGTATCTTCCAGTCAGAAACGTGCCGAAAATATACTGTATATTATTTTAAATGAATAAATTGTGAAAAAACACAAATTAATCAAATAAAATTTATTTGCCACGCTGGGATTCGATCCCGCGACCTTCGGAATGCCAGTCAAGAGTCTTACCGCTTGACTACGCTGAATGCATCTGCCGGCAGGACCCGGAGAAACTTCATCCCATGAAGCCGGGCACACAAGTCACTAGGTCTGTGAGTCCTGTATGAGTTACTCCCAAAAGCGAACAAATTATTAAATTTTTTTTGTGCATTACAGATTAATATAATCCTATTACAATACACGTAACATATATACATAATTTTTTCAATAATACATATTTTAGAGTCCTTGCCTAAATTTATTCTTGAAACCTTCAAGACTAATGTTGAAAATGTCAAGAGACCTAGAAATATCATTTAGCTTTATAGGGTTAACCGCGAGTAGCCGAGTGCTATAGTACCCACCTCAACTTATCCATAATAATTAAGATTTTTTATTATTATTACCTACTACGTACCGCGCTAGACTCACGGTCAGGTAGAAGCATGGATTCCGACTGGAACGAATCTGATTCCGAAGATTTTTGACTAACTTCGAGTTCGTAAAATATAATGGAATGAATCCGGATTCAGTGTCATTCATTCCAAACTGTGGATGGTCTATTTAATCCCCTTGCCTGGGATAACAGGAATTGACGATGTTAGAAGTAGATCAAATAAATCTTCCGCCATCTTTATGAAGGAAAAAAAAACTTCAACAAAAATGTAGCGACTTCCCATAATTTATTTTAGATTCATGCAGAAGGAAGTTTTTATCAAAAATAAACATGGTTTTCCCTATACGATGTCATTCATATTCACAGAGCGGTTAGAATATGGGTCTGTTAATCATAAGTCCTAACCATAAGAGGTTTCCCAGGATTGGTTGATAATTCATTCCCACTCGACAATTCATTCCCGGATAATTTCACGCAGATAACAAAATATGAAGCAAGGACACGCAGTTGTCGATGCACCTGGGGAGAGTGGACAGTCAGTTAAGCACACTCTACTACAAGGTTAGGCAGTTTTTTGGTCGGTAAGCAACTGATATAAACCGGGTGCAGCAAGAATTTGTGTTACCAAGAGGGCTCCATTCTATATATATATATATTGGCACATGCGGCGCGGAAGCGGTATTGGGTCAAAATAGACATTCACCGTTGAATAAATTCCAATGAAGCTTAAAATTTATGTTAATGTGAGGGATACCATTATAATGAAATTGTGAAAAATCCCCATCGATCCCATGCGTATAAAAAAATGTATATGTTCGTTCCAGAATGCGATTTGTTCTATTTAATCATAATTAGTTCGTAATATTCATGTTATTTTAGTTACACGGAGTTTCTCTTTTTCAAATATGCAAACAAAATATTATCCCACGGTTTCTTCAAGTAAGGTCCCAACCTTGAGAAATAATATGTATTCTGGCTGGTATCATATAAATGCATTGCTTTGCAAAGATTTGGAAGAAAGTGTTTAATATTTAAATTGTTTTATTTTTAAGTAGGTATTAGTACGTTTCAAATAGGACCCTCAAATAGCACCTATAAACTATTTATGGCAGCCCCAAGGGAAAGTGTTTGCTGTCGGCCTTTTATGGCCCAACCTAAGAGGAACTTTTATTATAGTAATATTTGCAATATTTGTCTGTCCTTAAGTGTTTTAGATTTAGTTTTATTGATGGCCCTTTTCGGCGACTTTTGAGCAATTATTTTATTGCTAGATTTTAAAATCCAGTTGTGGGAACCGCTGAAATATTCTGTTCCCACAGTTAATGTACCATATTAATTATTTGTATTTGTATGTTTTTCTTTAAATATGGTGACGTGTTCAAGAGAGAGTTAGTATTGTTGTGACGGTTGAACTGGAAGGTACATGAGATGTCCTTCAGTTGAGTTTGGAAAAACTGACAGAGATATCGAAGTAGAGACTTCGATATTTGTCAGTGTGGTGTGATCGGGGAGATCAACCGAGCAGAGGGGAAATAGGCCCTTTGCGTGAGTGTTGTTATTACGGTGGAACTGGAAGGTACACGAGGTGTATCTTCAATTGAGCAGAGGGAAAATAGGCCCTTTGCGTCAGTATTGTTGTTAAGATTGAACTAGGAGGTACATGTTGTACCTACAGTTCAGTATTGTAAAAAACTGATAAAGATATCGAAGTAGAGACTTCGATATTTGTCAGTGTGGTGTGATCGTGGAGATCAACCGATCAAAGGGTAAATAGACCCTTTTGTAATAATTGTATTTTTATTGCATTTAATAAATCGTGTTAAAGAAGAAGAAGAAGTGTTTTCCTGCAAACTCCATTCTGTTGTGCTCTCGTACCAAGATAGATAAGAAACATATGGTCCTTCGAGCCGGATCGAGAATACAAGCATCATGGAAACAGGACTACAATCGAAAATGACATCCATCTGCGGCAGCAAGGCGGGGTCCAGCACGAGCTGGAAGGGGGCACGACTGAAAGCAGCAGCTACCAAGGTGGACATCGCAAGAAGAAAGGCCCGCCTGGTAGCAGAGATGGCTGAAGCAGAGACGGCTGAAGCAACGGCAGAGGCTGAAGTAAAAGTGGCTGTAGCAAAGGCAAAGACGGCTGAAAAAAAGGCAAAGATGGCTGCTGCAATGGCGGTCCTGGAAGTAGAGGAGCAGCACGCAGCCATGGTTCTGGAAGTTGCATTAAGGACTTCCCGACGGACTCTTGAAGATCGAGTCAATGACTGGGTGGACCAGTCCAGCCACGGAACATCGTCAGAACTTGAAGACCACGATGAGCAACGTCTCCTAGTTCAATTGGAGCAGCAAAAGAAACTGTTCCATGGTGAGCGGTACCCTCTACTTCCGCCCACAACATCTCAACATCAGAAACCCTTGGCAGGGCAGACTATCCTGTCGCAATTAGGGTCTCGGAAAGAACAGGCTCTTCCGCTGGAATTGGAACAGCGGTTGGAGCAGCATACTAGCGGGCGGTACGAGCTACTCCCGCACAAAGTATCTTCATATCAACAGCCCTTACTAGGGCGGACTCTTTCGGTGCAATTGGAACCTCGGGAAGAGCAGGCTGTTCCGCTGGAATTGGAACGGCGGGAGGAGCAGCAACATGATGGGCGGTACGAGGTACCCCCGCACAAAGGATCAACGCATCAGAAGACCTCGATAGGGCAACCTCTCCCGCTGCAGTCGATGCAGCATCAGCCGCCAAGAGGTAGCTGCTGGGAGCAGTCATTCAGCAAAGCAGAGAAAAGCAATGGGCAGCAGCGGCCTGAGCCGCAGGGCCGATTACAGAGGCCGACACCTGTAATAATTGAAGACCGTTTCACGCAATCCATGGGTAAGGCAATGTTTTCATATGATACCAGGCCCATGGTTAGATTTTTTTCCCTATTTAACGGCAAATTGATTGACGAATTTATAAGAATTATTATTTTGTTAGTTTTCCTGTGTAAACAATACTATTTGTTACAAGTCACGGGACAAATAATCGGCGTAAAAGCGATTAAAAGGTTGTTTGTTTATACGAAGCATAAACAAAAACCTGACAGGGTTTTTCTCGAGATGCGGGCCGTAGACCCGTTAATTTC
Source organism: Limnephilus lunatus (assembly GCA_917563855.2). Classification (NCBI taxonomy): domain Eukaryota; kingdom Metazoa; phylum Arthropoda; class Insecta; order Trichoptera; family Limnephilidae; genus Limnephilus; species Limnephilus lunatus. Next base: position 36,472,230 of record OU830602.1, on the reverse strand, counting down.
AGTGTATCAGCAATGATGTCCCTTACATAAAAAGGGGTACGCCGTCATTTGATACCGCGTTGTAAATATTTTTAAATCAGTAGTACCTATTAAAGATACTAGAATCGCATTCTTTACCTATTTAGTGAAGTAAATTCACGGGAAGGGGTATGTTCGTTCCAGAATGCGATTTGTTCTATTTAATCATAATTAGTTCGTAATATTCATGTTATTTTAGTTACACGGAGTTTCTCTTTTTCAAATATGCAAACAAAATATTATCCCACGGTTTCTTCAAGTAAGGTCCCAACCTTGAGAAATAATATGTATTCTGGCTGGTATCATATAAATGCATTGCTTTGCAAAGATTTGGAAGAAAGTGTTTAATATTTAAATTGTTTTATTTTTAAGTAGGTATTAGTACGTTTCAAATAGGACCCTCAAATAGCACCTATAAACTATTTATGGCAGCCCCAAGGGAAAGTGTTTGCTGTCGGCCTTTTATGGCCCAACCTAAGAGGAACTTTTATTATAGTAATATTTGCAATATTTGTCTGTCCTTAAGTGTTTTAGATTTAGTTTTATTGATGGCCCTTTTCGGCGACTTTTGAGCAATTATTTTATTGCTAGATTTTAAAATCCAGTTGTGGGAACCGCTGAAATATTCTGTTCCCACAGTTAATGTACCATATTAATTATTTGTATTTGTATGTTTTTCTTTAAATATGGTGACGTGTTCAAGAGAGAGTTAGTATTGTTGTGACGGTTGAACTGGAAGGTACATGAGATGTCCTTCAGTTGAGTTTGGAAAAACTGACAGAGATATCGAAGTAGAGACTTCGATATTTGTCAGTGTGGTGTGATCGGGGAGATCAACCGAGCAGAGGGGAAATAGGCCCTTTGCGTGAGTGTTGTTATTACGGTGGAACTGGAAGGTACACGAGGTGTATCTTCAATTGAGCAGAGGGAAAATAGGCCCTTTGCGTCAGTATTGTTGTTAAGATTGAACTGGGAGGTACATGTTGTACCTACAGTTCAGTATTGTAAAAAACTGATAAAGATATCGAAGTAGAGACTTCGATATTTGTCAGTGTGGTGTGATCGTGGAGATCAACCGATCAAAGGGTAAATAGACCCTTTTGTAAACATTGTATTTTTATTGCATTTAATAAATCGTGTTAAAGAAGAAGAAGAAGTGTTTTCCTGCAAACTCCATTCTGTTGTGCTCTCGTACCAAGATAGATAAGAAACAGTATTCAAGGTCAAAATTCCCACAAATGGGTTTTATGGATTTTTTAGCGAAACGGTTAGTTATATAAAAAAAATAGTTCAGACAAAAATTATCTACAAAAATTGTCTCTACACTTTTTCCCCTAAGATGAAGTTGTATTCCCTTTACTATGCACACATTTCCACGACAGTCATCTACCACCTGAAGAAGAAGAAAAAGAAGATCGAGAAAGAGAAGAAGACCTAACTAGAATTAAATAAGATAGAACATGGAGTGGGCTTACTGGAGAAACCACGTTTAAAAAAACGTGTTAAGTACACTACCTCACAGGTGGCGTGGAAATGTGTGCATTATAGGGAATACAACTTTATTATATTTTAGAATCGCTTTTACTCAGAAATAATGAATCTCAGAGGAAAAGTGAAATGAAATTTTTTGTAGATAATTGCATGATCTACAATTCTTGTCTGAACTATTTTTATCATAAAATTTACCGTTTCGTTAAAAAATCCAAAGAAAACACATTTCTGCGAACTTTGAACTTGAATAAAAAAAATTTCACACGTGGGATCGATGGGGATTTTTCACAATTATATTATAATAATATCCCTAACTTTCATGTAATTTTTCAGCTTCTTGGGAATTTATGCAAGGGTACCCCTATTTTTCGAGCTAACTAGACCGGAATTTTTAGGCACGCAGTAGGTAGTTTCAGTAGCTGTTCGATATTATCTCATCACCGCCACCGCTGAGATCACAAGGAACTTTTATTAAACAGTTTTATTTTCAACAAATCTTTCAGTTTAAAAATACTTAAAAACAGTCTTACGAATTTCTTAATTAGGCACACTGACAAGTATAATATCACAAAAGCTTTGTCAGGCTCGTTTTTATAAATGATCCACACAGGAGACCCTGAGGAAAAAAATCCTTCAGGACCTGTGTCATTTTTGGGATGGCGTGTGGAGGAAATTTTTAGGGAAAGGATGGAGAGGAAGTTCTGGGAATGAAAAAGTATGAGGGGTGAGAGGGAATCTATGGGTCAGTGTATCCAGGAGTGACGGACGTCTGAATCCATCCCTCCCACTGCAGTGCAAGGCGATGTTCCGAGGGAGTACGGCTGGAGAAGTCAAAGGGACTTCCTTCAACCATTCTCTCCCGATCCGACCTTTTTTTAACCTAATAAAATATATTTAATATTTTTTAATTTGCACGATATAAGTAGTTAGTAGGTAGATAGTATTAATCAGAGTAATAACACAATATGATGGCAGATGTAGGTTGTGTTGAAGTGTGTCTTTATTTATGTAGAGGTGATACCTACTGTGTTGCGCGTTAATCCACTTTCGCTTGATTTATCAGATTCCTCACTTAATTATGAACTCGACATGATTGTAATATTTTACAAGTTAATCTAGAGGATCCTGAAGGAAGATCTCGCTTGAATGAAATATAACCTTAAAATAGACACTGGCTAATTAAATTAGACTCCATAGCGTTATTTCTCTTACGTCTAAAACCCGTGTTGAATTTGTAAATTTGCCTTACCCCCTTCATGCACCAATTTGGCAATCATCAAACGCAAATCACTAAATCTCATTAGCATCTTAAATTTGAGTACAGGGTCTTTTATTCATTCATCTCGAGGGCGGCATCTAAGGAGTACCTAAGTATAATACAGTCACACCTAATCTGAAGGGTTTCCGTCAAATTACATCAGGGAATCCAAATAATATATAGTATATTTTGGTACTTGCTTGGAAGACTTAGATGTATTTAGATCAGACTTGTAAAATTGTATGAATATTTTTTCAATGCTATCTAAAACCGTCGCAGTAAACCACAGCGGAAAACCGTCGAAGTACCTATGTACATATTTTAAAAATATGTTTACCACAAAAGAACTCCAACTGTTGTGGTTATGAAGTTGGAAGAAGAATTTTAATCTTACACCAGGATATCTAGCACGGTCGAACGATAAAATCATGCATCAATACGATGTTGACCAAATCCTTCACCTATGGTCGGTTATCAATATTTGCGTGCACGGTCTACTAGACTAGGAGACGAGGTAGGTAAACCCTACGTCATCGAGTACACGGATGAAACTACTTTTTAGTGATAATGGACACTTAGAAAACCTTAAAAAAGCTGGTCTGCCGGTGCGCCTCTTGGCAGGAGCCGCGCTGCCATGGAAATAGTCAGCGTTTTTTTTCGAAAAAATTACGTCATCGAGTACACGAACGGGAATGGTGGCATATGATAAAGGTCGATTAGAAAATGAGAAAAAAGCAGGGCTGCCAACCGGCAGCCTGGCAAATTCGCAGGCAGCCGGCGTCAAAGTGGGGTAAAAAATAGTAATTTTTACGTCATCGAGTACACGAATGAAACTAATGAATAACTATAGTCCAGATCATTCCGTTTAAGAATTTCTTGGTCTGCCGACCAGCAGCCTGGCAAATTTTTGTGTACGATTTTTTAAAGTTTTTTTTTTTTTTTTTTAATTTTTCGTTTATCTTTATTATTATTTTTATTTCACTATATTTTTAAAAACTTTGAATGCCATATTTTAAAAATATGAACGATAATGATAAAAAAAAATAATTTGAGAGTTCCGAGTGTACCCATCCGTCAGGTGAGCCGTTCGACGCCAAACCACTTACGAAACCTGCCGCGGTGCCCATCACCGCTGTCGCGTGTCAATATTATTATACAAATTTATAATATTAATAGTTCTTTTAAAATTGCCTAATAGTCCATAGTAGTTGGAAGTTCGAAAAACCAACGCACCATCGCTGTAAGAGCTGCGTTCGTCCGTAAAACGACGTAAATTTCTGAAACCCCGTTCGTTTCATATCGGTTTCGCTTGCCCTGCTGCACTGATTACATCGAATACAAGATCGAAACTAATGAAAAACTGTAGTCTAGATTATTTCATTCATGACTTCTTTGGTCTGCCACCAGGAGCCAGGCAGTTTTTTGTGTACGATTTTTTAAAGTTTTAATTTTTTTTTTTAATTCTTAAATAAATTTTTTCAATATCTTTATTATTATTTTTATTTCAATATGGTTTTAAAAACTAAGAATGCCCGATATTAAATAACATAAGTGGTTATGATAAAAAAATAAATTTTTAGTGTTCCGCGTGTAATCGATGCAGCAGGGCAAGCGAAACCGATGTGAAACGCACTGGGTTTTGAAATTTTCGTCGTTTTTCTGACGAACACAGCTCTTACGGCGACGGTGTGATGGTTGTTCAAACTTCCAACCACTATGTTCTATTAGGTAATTTTAAAAAGACTATTATTATTATAAATTTGTATAATAATATGGGCATGCGATAGCGGTGAAAAGCTCCGCGGCCAGTTTCCAGTAAGTTGTTTCGCGTCGAAAGGCGCTCCCGTCCGATGAGTACACTCGAAACACTCAAAAAAATTTTTTTTTTATCATTGCCACTTATTTTATTTAAAATCTGGCATACTAAGTATTCAAAACCATATTGAAATAAAAAAGTAATAAATATATTTAAAATATTTTTTTAAAAATTAAAAAAAAATTATAATTTCAAAAAATTGTACACAAAAAACTGCCAGGCTGCTGGTTGGCAGACCAAAGAATTCATAAATGGGATGATCTAGACTACAGTTTTTCGTTAGTTTTGATCTTGTACTCGAGTAATCGATGTAGCATGGCAAGCGAAACCGATATGAAACGGACAGGGCCCGGAAATTTCCGTCGTTTTCCGGACGAACGCAGCACTAACGGCGACGGTGTGGTAGTTGTTCGAACTTCCAACCACTATGTTCTATTAGGTAATTTTGAAAAGACTATTATTATTATAATTTTGAATAATAATATGAGCATGCGATAGCGGTGAAGGGCTTCGCGGCCAGTTTCCAGTAAGTTGTTTCGCGTCGAAAGGCTCTCTCGTCCGATGGGTACACACGGAACACTCAAAATGTATTTTTTTATCATTACCACTTTTTTTTTAAATCTGGCGTTCTAAGTTTTTAAAACCATGTTAAAATAAAAATAATAATAAAGATATTGAAAATAATAACAAAAAAAAAAAAAAAAAAAAAAATCGTACATAAAAAACTACCAGGCTGCTGTCTGGCAGACCAAAGAAATCATGAAGGAGATGATCTAGACTACAGTTTTTCGTTAGTTTTGATCTTATACTCGTGTAATCGATGTAGTAGGCCAAGCGAAACCGATATGAAACGGACGGGGCCCGGAAATTTCCGTCGTTTTCCGGACGAACGCAGCACTTACGGTGACGGTGCAGTGGTTATTTAAACTTCCAACCATTTTGAACTATTAGGTAATCTTAAAAAGACTATAATTATTATAAATTTGTATAATGATATGTGCATGCGAAGGGCTCCGCGGCCAGTTTCCAGTAAGCTGTTTCGCGACGAAAGGCTCTCCCGTCCGATGGGTACACTTGGAAGACTCAACATTTTTTTTTATCATTACCACTTATTTTATTTAAAATCTGGCTCTCTAAGTTTTTAAAACCATATTGAAATAAAAATAATAATAAAGATGAGTGTTCCGAGTGTACCCATAGGACGGGAGAGCCTTTCGACGCGAAACAACTTACTGGAAACTGGCCGCGGAGCCTTTCACCGCTATCGCATGCTCATATTATTATTCAAAATTATAATAATAATAGTCTTTTCAAAATTACCTAATAGAACATAGTGGTTGGAAGTTCGAACAACTACCACACCGTCGCTGTTAGTGCTGCGTTCGTCCGGAAGACGACGGAAATTTCCGGGCCCTGTCCGTTTCATATCGGTTTCGCTTGCCATGCTACATCGATTACTCGAGTACAAGATCAAAACTAACGAAAAACTGTAGTCTAGATCATCGCATTCATGACTTCTTTGGTCTGCTGACCAGCAGCCTGGCAGTTTTTTGAGTACAATTTTTTGAAGTTATAATTTTTTTTTTAATTTTTTAAAAAAAATTTTAAATATCTTTATTAATTTTTTATTTCAATATGGTTTTGAATACTTAGTATGCCAGATTTTAAATAAAATAAGTGGCAATGATAAAAAAAATAATTTTGAGTGTTCCGAGTGTACCCATCGGACGGGAGCGCCTGTCGACGCGAAACAACTTACTGGAAACTGGCCGCGGAGCTTTTCACCGCCATCGCATGCCCATATTATTATACAAATTTATAATAATAATAGTCTTTTTAAAATTACCTAATAGAACATCGTGGTTGGAAGCTTGAACAACCATCACACCGTCGCCGTAAGAGCTGTGTTCGTCTGAAAAACGACGAAAATTTCAAAACCCAGTGCGTTTCACATCGGTTTCGCTTGCCCTGCTGCATCGATTACACTCGGAACACTAAAAATTTATTTTTTTATCATAACCACTTATGTTATTTAATATTGGGCATTCTTAGTTTTTAAAACCATATTGAAATAAAAATAATAATAAAGATATTGAAAAAATTTATTTATGAATTAAAAAAAAAAATTAAAACTTTAAAAAATCGTACACAAAAAACTGCCTGGCTCCTGGTGGCAGACCAAAGAAGTCATGAATGAAATAATCTAGACTACAGTTTTTCATTAGTTTCGATCTTGTATTCGATGTAATCGGTGCAGCAGGGCAAGCGAAACCGATATGAAACGAACGGGGTTTCAGAAATTTACGTCGTTTTACGGACGAACGCAGCTCTTACAGCGATGGTGCGTTGGTTTTTCGAACTTCCAACTACTATGGACTATTAGGCAATTTTAAAAGAACTATTAATATTATAAATTTGTACAATAATATTGACACGCGACAGCGGTGATGGGCACCGCGGCAGGTTTCGTAAGTGGTTTGGCGTCGAACGGCTCACCTGACGGATGGGTACACTCGGAACTCTCAAATTATTTTTTTTTATCATTATTGTTCATATTTTTAAAATATGGCATTCAAAGTTTTTAAAAATATAATGAAATAAAAATAATAATAAAGATAAACGAAAAATTAAAAAAAAAAAAAAAAAAACTTTAAAAAATCGTACACAAAAATTTGCCAGGCTGCTGGTCGGCAGACCAAGAAATTCTTAAACGGAATGATCTGGACTATAGTTATTCATTAGTTTCATTCGTGTACTCGATGACGTAAAAATTACTATTTTTTACCCCACTTTGACGCCGGCTGCCTGCGAACTTGCCAGGCTGCCGGTTGGCAGCCCTGCTTTTTTCTCATTTTCTAATCGACCTTTATCATATGCCACCATTCCCGTTCGTGTACTCGATGACGTAATTTTTACGAAAAAAAACGCTGACTATTTCCATGGCAGCGCGGCTCCTGCCAAGAGGCGCACCGGCAGCCCAGCTTTTTTAAGGTTTTCTAAGTGTCCATTATCACTACAAAGTAGTTTCATCCGTGTACTCGATGACGTAGGGTTTACCTATGTCGTCTCCTGGTCTATACGATTGTTTACAGATATTCCGACCAACGCACAGTTAACAATTCAAGGCATCTAGCTCGACTTTATTATAAAACCACAGGTTTCTTTCTGGATTTCATTTTAATTTAATTGGGTACCAAAATGCCTAGTCTAGTTAAAATTTAAAAAAAATAACATTTTAGCTACTTGCGACCTATATCGCAAATACGCACTACCTCGAAACGCGAACGAGTAATTTTATATCAGTCAAGTTTAGATCTCTTCTTGGATGTGTGCACGTCATCGTGATAATTCAACTATAACTACTGTATTTTTCTGAACCTTTATGATGAAATCTAGGAAATCAGGTGATTATCATAACTATTTAACATGTGTTTTAGTATGATAAAAAATATTGCAGTACTGATTTTTCAAAACCTATTTTTTCTTAAAGTTTTGAATTCATCGAGACTTTTGAAAATTTATCCGAATGTATCCGGAAAAAAATTACACTTTCTGTGTTTGATGGATATAAGTGAGTCACATCAACTTTAGTTTTGTGATATATTTAGGTTTTTTTAATTTAATTTTTAATTTTAATTTTTTCAGCACCAAGGCGATTTTTGTCTGTAGTAATTTTTTTATTCAAATTTCATAACGCCAGAATTTACCACTATATATAGAAATACTCTTCTGCTAAAATGCAATGTTCTGTAAAATTTTTGAGTCAATCAGATCTGCGAACCCAAACATACGGAACCTAAATTTGTATATGTATAGATAGATTACTGTAGGCATTAAAAACGACTGTATCAGGTTGAATCACACAATATATATTTTTACATTTTTTTCGTATAATGATAATTTATATTGTCCCAAAAACAAACTAAAATATTAAAGTCGAACTAGATACTCAAAATTACCAACTGTCGTTAACTGTCAAGCTACATTTATTTTTAATTTATGTCATTCGTTATGCAAAAATACTGGCTTATTTAATGAACGTTTTAAAACTAACGAAACTCTTAGAAATGAAATCAGTCGTATACGCGATCCGTGGACGTAAATAATGCATCTAAGACTCAATTAATTTATTCCGTTCGATCTTTGAGAACCGAAAATTGTTGAAATATGAATGAAGACCTCATCAACTAATTAACTCCTGTTTAGTATCAAATGGTAATAAAAGCGGACTGACAATACAAATTTTGGTAAGTTATCAATTGAACTTTGCGAATTTGCTAATATTTTTATGTATTTAATTTCAATTCATAGAAAATACTTGCAGTGTTGCAAGCATATATCGGTTTACCCATCAATAACGGTTCGACTGTCAACGGTGAAGGTGTGTTCGGAATATCTATATAAAATCATCGGAAGTTTCGCCTATCGGTTTGATATTGTAAAGTTATCTATTATATTTCACCGTACTAGAGTTCCAGGGCGATACTAAGAATATCCACCATACTTTACAAAAAATCTTTACACTCGCACGTTATTACCTATGCTCTAAAATCGTTTTGATTCCTCACTGTAATTTTTCCTGAACACACTTCATAGGGAAGAGTTACTTATTTCCGGGAAGCCATTCGAAGTTTTTTTTATATGTAACAAACTAACAAAAGGGAATGACGTAGGCAGAGCTTTTTGCGTTTTATTTTAAAAAGTTTGAAATAAACAAACTCCGCTTTGTTTCTACAGTTGCTAGGAATTAAAACGAATTTACACTCCTGGACTTCATAAAAACTTCACCTAAAGGCTATAGAACAGTACTTTTATTGTAGCTCTGTACACAGAGAACTTGAGCTGGAATTAATTGGAAAGAACTTATTCTGTCTTTAAATTATCATCAAAAGCAAGGACGTAGCCATAGCTGTAATCAATCATAATAGTCTATAATTTAGTAGTGTCCGACCGAAAAAGGATTTTCTACCGAAACTGAAACCGAAACCGAATCTTCGGTATCTGTCTCAGTTTCGGCCGAAACCGAAACTTTTTAGACATATTAAAAATCTATTGTTTACTGAAATTTGGCCTATTTTTTAAACTTATTCAGTCAGAAATAAAAAATAAAAAAAACAGTTATTGAAATATGTGAAATTCATTTTTTATTTTTATTTTTTATGTTATTGCTTTAAAACAAATATATATATATATATATATATATATATATATATTTATCTCCTCTCGTAAAACGTTGATCTTGCGCGACGGTACACCAGTTTTAAGTTGATCCGTTCGGACGTGTTGATCCATCCGGATATGCTGATCCATTACACAAGCTGGCATACACATCCTGATCCATGTGGATCAATTTATACCATCAAGATTTCGCTGTAAGCCACGCCCATTGTTCGGTGTCTTATACATTTTACACGTTTTTTTTTGTTGATCCATATAAATGCCAAGTTTTGACCGCCAACAAAGGTGCCCGTCTGTCGTACTTTTTAGCTTCTTTTAGTAGGTACCTGTACGTTCTTATTTCAATTCGTTCTATTTCATTTCTTTTTTAATGTATTTTGGTTTAAGATTTAATTTTTATTTTGATTTTGTTTTTGATTTTGATTTGGATTTCGATTTTGATTTTGGATCGAGATTTTAATTTTGATTTTGGTTTGAGATTTTAATTTTGATTTTGATTTTAATTTTTATTTGCATTCTTATTTTGATTTTTTTTTGATTTTTACTTTCATTTTGATTTTGATATTGCTTTTGGTTTGAGATTTTGATATTGATTTTGGTTTTGATTTGAGATTTTAATTATGATTTTGACATTGATTTTGATTTTGGTTTTGGTTTGAGATTTTGAATTTGATTTTTGATTTTGTTTTTATTTTGATTTTTGATTTCGATTTCGATTTCGATTTTGATTTCGATTTCGATTTCGATTTCGATTTCAATTTCGATTTTGATTTTGATTTTGATTTTGATTTTGATTTTGTTTTCGTTTCCGCTTCTAAGACCCGCACAAACCTCACCCCATGAACCTGGGCACCCCGGTTAAGTCACCAAACATAGCGAACCACTTAAGGTATACCTTAATTTTGGGAGGCGGGTATGATTACCACCGCCCCGGGAACCATTTTTTGGGTAATCAACACCTCTGTCATATGTCACTTTGCAGTGACATTCGTGACTTAGCAGGAGTGCCCGGTTCAAGGAGTGAGATTTGTCTAGGTCCGTGCGGCGAACGCGTTCGCTCACCTACTGCGTGGCAAGCCGGATTGGGAGAGACTGATTTTTTGTGACTTAGCAGGGCTGCTCGGGTTCAAGGGATGAGATTTGTCTAGGTCTTTGCGGTGAACGGGTTTGCCCACCTACTGCATTACGGACCGGATTGGGAGAGACTGGTTGAGGGAGACCTTATTTTTTTTACATTAGCTCCACACAGGAAGCTCTGAAGAAAATAAATCCCGTCAAGGCCTATGTCTTCTTTGGGGATGCAATGCATTATCGGGGAATACGTATGATTCCTCGATAATGCATTGCATTACGATCTCTACGAATTCGGAAGTCGCAAGAACAAATTGCATTACGATCAATACGAATTCGGAAGTCGCAAGAACAAATTGTTGCGTGCGAAAGTAAATATTATTTTGATTTAAATGTATAATTCAACGATATCTAAGGGGCATTGCGACCTTGACTACGAATTCGGGAGTCGCAAGTTCGAATTGTGGCGTGCAGAGGTAATTTTTATTTGATACGTTTGTATAATACAACAATAATGCAGTGCAGTGCGATCTTGACTACGAATTCGGATGTCGCAAGTTTAAATGGCATGCGCCAGTTAATTTTATTTTGATAAATAGGTACATATAATTCCTCGATAATGCACTGCCTCAATATCTTGGCTACGAATTCGGAAGTCGCCAGTTCGAATTGTGGCGTGCGGAGGTAATTTTTATTTGAAACGTTTGTATAATACAACAATAATGCAGTGCAGTGCGATCTTGACTACGAATTCGGATGTCGCAAGTTCGGATATTGATTTTGATTTTGGTTTTGGTTTGAGATTTTAATTTTGATTTGGACTTTGACTTTGATTTTGGTGTTGGTTTGAGATTTTGATTTTGATTTTGAATTTGATTTTGACTTTTGATTTTGTTTTCGTTTCCGCTTCTAAGACCCGCACAAACCTCACCCCATGAACCTGGGCACCCCGGTTAAGTCACCAAACATAGCGAACCACTTAAGGTATACCTTAATTTTGGGAGGCGGGTATGATTACCACCGCCCCGGGAACCATTTTTGGGTAATCAACACCTCTGTCATATGTCACTTTGCAGTGACATTCGTGACTTAGCAGGAGTGCCCGGTTCAAGGAGTGAGATTTGTCTAGGTCCGTGCGGCGAACGCATTCGCTCACCTACTGCGTGGCAAGCCGGATTGGGAGAGACTGATTTTTTGTGACTTAGCAGGGCTGCTCGGGTTCAAGGGATGAGATTTGTCTAGGTCTTTGCGGTGAACGGGTTTGCCCACCTACTGCATTACGGACCGGATTGGGAGAGACTGGTTGAGGGAGACCTTATTTTTTTTACATTAGCTCCACACAGGAAGCTCTGAAGAAAATAAATCCCGTCAAGGCCTATGTCTTCTTTGGGGATGCAATGCATTATCGGGGAATACGTATGATTCCTCAATAATGCATTGCATTACGATCTCTACAAATTCGGAAGTCGCAAGAACAAATTGCATTACGATCAATACGAATTCGGATGTCGCAAGAACAAATTGTTGCGTGCGAAAGTAAATATTATTTTGATTTAAATGTATAATTCAACGATATCTAAGGGGCATTGCGACCTTGACTACGAATTCGGGAGTCGCAAGTTCGAATTGTGGCGTGCAGAGGTAATTTTTATTTGATACGTTTGTATAATACAACAATAATGCAGTGCAGTGCGATCTTGACTACGAATTCGGATGTCGCAAGTTTAAATGGCATGCGCCAGTTAATTTTATTTTGATAAATACATATAATTCCTCGATAATGCACTGCCTCACTATCTTGGCTACGAATTCGGAAGTCGCCAGTTCGAATTGTGGCGTGCGGAGGTAATTTTTATTTGAAACGTTTGTATAATACAACAATAATGCAGTGCAGTGCGATCTTGACTACGAATTCGGATGTCGCAAGTTCGGATATTGATTTTGATTTTGGTTTTGGTTTGAGATTTTAATTTTGATTTGGTCTTTGACTTTGATTTTGGTGTTGGTTTGAGATTTTGATTTTGATTTTGAATTTGATTTTGACTTTTGATTTCGATTTCGATTTCGATTTAGATTTAGATTTTGACTTTTGATTTTGATTATAAAAAAGCAATATAAAATAACTCAATGTCTATTTTTAAATTATTGTGGCATTGTAAATGAGGTTTTTTCGTAACTCAAATTCTCAATAGAAATCAACACAAACAGGCAATTCCGAAAGCGTTGTTAAAATCAATGAAATAGACGTAAGCTTCTATATTCATTTTAATTTTAAAATACTTACGTAATACAATGTTATTTTAACTAATTAATTATTTTGACAAATGCCTATTTATTTGATTGAAAATTAGTCACTGTTGTTGAATAATAATATTAATTATAAGACATTATAATATCTATGTATTTACAAATGACAGCAATTGGGATCAGTTTTTATTTTTATCGTTTTATTGTTCATTTTTCATATTATAATATCAAAATATATTATAATATGAAAAAAGTTTAACATTTTACTAACATTACTTTGCGAAACTAACATCAAAGATCATTTACTAACTGACCATAAACATATAACAAAAATACAATAAAATAAGGTATAAAGGTTGGTTTTATTTTTTATTTTTTATTGTAACTGCAAAATTTCATCGACGGAGGAATTAATGTTTGGGTTAGTCTCATTTTGAGCCTTTATTGACTGGCCTACAAGGCAGGGGCCGCCTCTGGTTACCGGCTATTTTAAAATTATGTTTTCATAGCTTTTAAGGCGATCCACTAGTACAGGAAAAAATCGAAATTTGAATTCACGCCCTTTTATGGGAGGAGTTTAAAAATACTTGAGAAAAAGCTTTTGGAAAGGTTGGAAAAGATATTTGAGAATTTTTTTTACATGTTGATTTCGTAAAGGCCTGTAAAAAACATTAATTCCTTTTTTATGCATTGTTTATTGTAATAAAACGGAATTTTTAAATTGATTTCACGAAAACAAGCAGCGCGGACCCTAACACGTTGTTTCTCCGCTATATAAGAAACTGAATTTGCCACATTATGCAATAAAACCATATCCGAAAAAGTGTTTATAAGTAGGAGAGTTTGCACTAAAAAATGTTTTTTATAGACCTAATACTTTATTTTTTCTAAGCTTATTAAAAGACATTAAAAAAATGACCGATATTTTTAAGGGCCAAGGTATGTTCTACACGAAGTATTTAATTGAAGCATTTATAATACGTCTAAGCGGTCAAATTTTCAAAACAAAAACATACGATTTTGTATGATTTTGCATTATTTAGTATGGCTTCATCTTAATGACCTGAATTATGAGTTGGTTTCTTTCTGAGTTTGCATGGAACCAATCTAACACTATTTAAAGAGGAAAGATTTGATTGTTTGTTTGTTTGCATTGAATAGGCTCCGAAACTACTGAACCGATTTGAAAAATTCTTTCATTGGTAGGAAGCTACACTATTCCCGGTTGACATAGGCTATATGATATTTTCAAAAAAAAATTAGGGATCGTTACTAAAACTCCAATAATGTAGCCCAAGGTGTAAAAAAAATCCCCAAAATATTCTTTACATCGCGTGCGCTGCGAAAACTATTAACAATAGAATAAAATAATGTAGTACGACTTTGTAGAAAACATCATTATTTACAAAAAGTTTCGGGACAGCATATGTCTAACTATTATAGTTATGCCACAAAAAGTGTTTATTTATTTTAAAAATTTAATTAAAATGACGCCGCGTCAAATGGCTCTTTATTTGTATCTTGGTTTTAATCCTTATCAAAATAAATTACTTCATATTCAAGACTGCTTCAATACCTTTATTTAACTTTTTGAATTATTCAATTCGGACATTTTATTCTAAAGTTACCACGAGTTTAAAAATAGCCCCGTTTGGGGAAAGGGTTGAGAAAGTCTGATTGGAGAATTCATAATCCATCCGGTCCGCCACGCAGTTGGTGGGTAAACGCATTCTCCGCCAAGACTTAGACAAATCTCAACTTCTAAACCCAGGCACCCCTGCTAAGTCATCAAACGTTGTGAACCACTTGGAGTAACCTACGGCAAGGATGTTGGTTATCCGATAAATAGTTCCCGGGGCGGAGTTACACATATCCGCCTCCAAATTGATATTCCTTTGTTGGGAGACGAGTCGAGGGACTAATATAGGTATTTTATGAATGTACCGCACAATAGTCCCAGATGCTCTCTTCTATCTGGAGCTAATGAAACTAAAGACGGGTTGTTTCAAAAAATTTTACGGATTCATCAAATATTTGAAATTATTTTTTTACGACCTGTGTAAGTTCTATTCAAATTCTGTATTATTTCAGATTGATAGAGCAACTGGCCTATAATGATATAATGACGGAACTTGAATAGAACGTGAAAATTATCTTAAAATATTTGATAATATTACAAAATTACAATTTGAGGTTTTACTCATAGTTAAAAATAAATATTCCTCCTAGACTTGCAGAAAAGTCAATAGACGTCGCATATTAAATAAAAATTGATAACTTTATCCAAGACACTATCTAGATTATATTTAGTTCTGGTTGAATTTTGCAATCTTTCATACAGATAGCAGCCAATAAAATTTGCGTTACGAAAATGAAGATAATGTTGGTAGTTTCTAGTCGAAGTATGAAACGGTTAAAAATGACAGAATCGGATGGGGACTAATTAATTAGCTTAGCGCAATGGTTAGAGCTGCTGCCCGGAAAGCCGAAGGTCCTGGCTTGGAGTCCCTGATGTGACCGTACCTCTTTCTGATTTTTCTGTTTCAGATTTTGGATTGAGTTTCGCTAATATTGTCTTCATTTATTTAAATTTTACAATTTGAAGTTTAACTCATTGTTCTAAATAAAAATAAATATTCATCCTAGACTTGCAGAAAATTTAATGGCCGTCCTTAACCAGTCTCTCGATCTCGATCCGGCCCGCCACGCAGCAGGTGGGCAGAGGCATCCATCGCCAAGGCCTGGACAAATCTTACCCGAGGAATCGGGCACGCCCGCTAAGTCACCGAACAGAGAGAACCACTTGGGGTGACCTATGGCAGAGGTGTTGGTTATCCAATAAATGGTTCTCGGGGCGACGATACACTTATCCACCTCCCATGTTATTCCCAGTTGAGAGGCGAGTTGAGGGAGTTCTAGGTTAGGACTCTTTCAATTAGTCTCTCCCAACCTGGCCCGCCACGCAGTAGGTGGGCAATCGCATTCGTCGCAAAGACCTGGACAAACCTCTCCCCTTAAAACCGGGAATCCCTGTTAAGTCACTAAACGTAGTGAGTTTCTTGCGGTGACCTATGGCGGAGGTGTTGGTTATCCAATAAATGGTTCCCGGGGCGATGGAACAAATCGGACTCTCTCAACCTCCCAAATTGGGTTGAGAGAGTCCAATAGAAGAGTTCTAGGTTAGGTCTCCTTCAATCAGTCTCTCCCGTTCTGGCCTGCCATGAAGTAAGTGGGCAAACACATTCTCCTCAAAGACCTAGACAAACCTCACCCCTTGAACCTGGGCACCCCTGCTAAGTCACTGAAAGTAGTGAACCGCTTGGTATGACCTATGGCAAAGGTTTGGTTAATCAATAAATGGTTCCCGGGGCGGTGGTGTGCGTAATCCTCTTCCCAATATACCTATAATATTAATGATAAGTTTTTAGATTTTCACGGCCAAAAGCATTTTCGTTGTTTGTTTTTTAGGTGTTATGCCGTGTTGCGCTACCTCCTTTTTTATCCGACGTTTTGGACAGCGTTGCAGTGTCCATCATCAGGGCAGATCCGGCAGATTGTCGCAGACATCGTCGGATCTGCTGGATCCGCCCTGACGATGAACACTGCAACGCTGTCCGAAACGTCTGCTAAAGAAGGAGGTAGCCAACACAAAACAAAAAACGAAAATATAATATTAATGTATGTAGGTTTGCTGAATTGCTGCCAAAAATATTTTAAAACATACATCATGTAACATGCATATCTTCAATGGATTACAAATGTCAAATATTTCAAAACGGTTCACAGCAATGTATTTTCTTTACTTTTACGTAAAAATTAAACCAACTCGTTCGGTATCATTTTTTACGGAGTGCCTTGAAAATAGTTTCCATAGTGTGGATTATCATTGTGGGTGGTAGAGCCCGTTCACACTTCTGGCTAGGCATGAGTGCAGGTGTTCAAAACAAACTGGGTGTTTAAAAATGTTTGGAAGAAAATAATTATCGATTTTTTCTTTTTTAATTATTTTATTTATATAGATGTTTTTATTATTTGGAATGGCTAAAAGCTTATCAACTTTGAACTTCAATGAAGAATGCCCGAAGTAAAAACCATTGAAATCCCGCTTTTTTAAATATTTAAAAACATCTAATCGCATATCCCATTACTAAAAATTGCGTTTTAACTGAGAAAAATGAAATTATGTGTGGTATATTTTTGTTTATCAGTTGTTTAAAAAATAAAGCACGTTTTAATAAGTAAGGACATTTTTTTCGAAAAGTAGTTTTTTAGAGTAGGTATTTATTATGTTATTTTTTTGGGCAAAAAATTGTGTTACCTTTACATAGTATAAAATGAAGTCGCTTCCGCTGTCTGTGCGCTTAGATCTTTTAAACTAAGCAACAAATTTTCATGCGGTTTTCACCAATAGATAGAGTGATTCATGAGGAAGGTTTTAGAGTATATAATTTGTCAAGGTTTTGTGTTAATTGGCTGAAATAGGGCTGGCAAGCAGGCAGTGGACATCGGGCAGTCGGCAGCAAGCGGGCGGTGTCGATTTGATTTAACAGATGGCGTTGGTTATAAAGGTTGGGTAGTGGCGTGACGTTGTGATGGCGTTATGTTTCGTTAGTCACAGCAACATGTGGCCTGGTCTGCTAGTTTTTAACTAAAAGTATACTATCTCGGGAATGACTAGCTTAATTAAAAAAAAAAAAAAATTATATCATTGTTTTTACCTTACTTAAGAAAATATTTTAGAAATCATAATTAATACTTTCTTACGACGGCGACGGCCAAGGAGCCGCCTTTTTATATTAAAGTGATATTAAAAAGATTTCACAATCTACTCTTTCATAGATGGCGCAAGTTTAATTATTTTAGGGAACACGCTTTTTACAAGTAGTGCCTTATTAAGATGAATGAATTGTTAGCGCCCATTCATGCGTAATATGAATATGAATAAATAGTTTTTTTGGTTTAAATAAATCTTTCAAAAATGGCAAACAAATACCATATTGTATCGGTAATTCAATCCATTATTGTATTTGTACGCCTTTCTTGAAAGATTTATTCAAACCAAAAAAACTATTTATTCATATTCATATTGCAACTGTACGGGCGCAAACAATTAATTCATCTTAATATTTTAAAGCACAACTTTAAAAAAAAAGTTTTACGCTAAAATAATTAAACTCGCGCCATCTACATATAATATAGAGGCGTTCTTTTAAGGTGAAGTTATACGTGAAATCCTATTTAGATTAATCTTTATGACGAATTGGCTTACAGTATCAACATCAAAAAATATGCTACGGATAAATTGAAGCTTTTACTAGGTTTTTTATGTAATGGAATTAGAATAAAATTATTATTTACATAACAAAAACAAAATAAGCGTAAACCACTAAAAAAATGTTTTTTCATGACTTAACTATGAAGTAATACAAGAAACATTTTTATAAAAATACTCCTTTATGGGTAAGACCATTTTTGAGGTTTTCTATGTTCTAACTTTTTTTCACTCTTATAAAATTATGGACAAAATAAATAAAAACCACTTTTTCGCTTACTTGCCGCGCGCAAATAAGACGCTCGATTGCAAATTTTGCAGGCACGAGAATCGAAATACTTCTAGCGTTTATATTCCTCTTAAGTATCACATTTACTTGGAATTCTGAGTTTGTTTGAGTCTCAAAAGTCTAAAAAATCCACTTTCCGTCACATAATCGAGATGAAACTTGGTACACAGTCGATTCTTTCTGTCCCTGAAATTTTATGTTTATGTAATAAATAAAATTTGCCAATGCAGTTCGGCCCACATTTTCATTAATTAATACTAATGAGGCTACTGTGAAATAAGTTTTAACATAAAACATAATCGTAAAAATTGATTAATTTTTATTGAATTTGTTACCACACTGTAGATTTGCTAAAAATTTAAAATAATATTCAGATATATTTTTAAATAGCGGCAACATGAATATATCAAGTTACCGACATCCGGTCTTTAATACAATGGTTTTTAGAATATTTCAACCACTCGGATACGTAAGCGTGTTAATATATATAACAATAGCCGTAAAATAAGCGCGTTTTTTCGTGTGTTCCCACAGAAGTCGTTATAACTCTGTTATTGTTCTAGTGATAACCCTAAAACAAAAAGTAGAAGATCCATATTGAATGCTTCACATTTCTATTCAAAGTTGTCCATAGAAGTACATAAAAAATACTAATTTTGTAGAAACAGTTTTCACCCCCAAATCACCTACGCGCTGTTAGACATTATTAATTTTTTAAATATTCTTGTATGAAATGGTAAAAGGTAGGTGACAAAATTGTTTATTTATTCAATAGAATAAGTGTTATTTTTACATAATCAGTGATTTTAGTACCGTTTCCACATAAAAACATCGCGTGAGTCATTTTTACAAAATTTTTATGTTTGCTTTCTAAATTTTAATATTTATAAATGTTAATATTTTTTTGTAATATAACAATTTGAAACCTTATTTCAAACAAACGTTTCAAGTTTTTAGTTTTTTTCTGTTATTTGTTTATGGGGTGTTATACCGTGTTGCGCTACCTCCTTCTTTGGCCGACGTTTCGGACAGCGTTGCAGTGTCCTTCATCAGGGCAGATCCGGCAGATGTGTGACAGTTTTTAGTATTCGGCTACGTTCAGATATGTTCCATTTATTGACCCTTAATTGTGAAGCGGAAATAACACAAAGTTTTATAAATCTGGCAGTTCGTTTAAGACAAAAAACTTGCATAATCGCAAAATACCTGAGTGGTTAAAATATTGTGATACATATTAATTTTAAAAGTAAACAAACGATTTCCGACCAGAGGTGACCATAATTTCTGTTGAACATTTACAGGAAATACAGTTTTCTACTCCAAAACTTATGGGAAAACTATAATATTAATCAATGTGAATAGTGTTATAATCACCGCCAGACTTGGCAATGTCTGTAATCATGACGTCTGTTTATCGTGTATATTAATTAGTGCATGATGCACATTCGAAATCAAATATGAAGTGTAGGTAATTTTTTTTTCTTCAAACTTCGCAAATAAACTTTGTGGCTTCATTATTGCTTCAATGAGAATAAGTAATTTTGTAAACACCACTATTTTATTAATATTATCGACATGTTTCAAAAACAATGTTATCTTCGTCAGCATAAAAGATTAATAATTTTAACAATTAATCATTATCCGGTTATTATCAATTGAACTACGGTGTCCCCATACAACATATTGCGTGGCTGAAAAACTTTATAAGTAAATGAATAATACTATGAAGTACACTCCCAAACCAGATCGTGTTTTAGATTTTTTGTGAAATTCTTTCTAAACTAAATGTAGCTTCGTTCTTTCAAAAAAATTAGAGTCCTTGCGAGAGCCTTGAAGGAGTAACCATCTGTTACTTATACCAGGGCGGGTAAGTGGTGGATAATAACCTCCAATGCTCGTAGCCAGTAGGACTATTGCATCCCTAATTGGGATATGTTGTGAGGCTGAAGGGTGTGAAAGCTCAACTGTTTGACTACCGGTGTGACTCCAAAGTTCATCAAATTATTGTAGATTACCGGTTTCACTTTAAACCAAAGTTCACCGGATAGTAGTTTACCGGTTTGACTTAAACCAAACCAATTTTTTAATGTAGTTCAAGTACCGTACCGATCAAAGTTCATAAGAATTGAGCTGTAGCTCAAATGTGTTGCTGAAGGCAAATCGCCGGTCAGCAGCTCTGACCACTGAGCTATGGCGGCTTATGGCTTTGGCGGGTATTAGATAAGCCGCCATAGCTCAGTGGTCAGAGCTGCTGACCGGCAATCAGATGGTCACGGGTTCAATTCCCGTTGGCGGCCAGTATCTTTTCTCGGAAGATTTTTTCAATGTAGATGAGTGTTTCAGGCTGATAATTATTGATTATAATATTTGGAATCTTATTTTATATAATTACATTTTTACAGTACCCGTATTTGATTGTGTAACATTTAAAAAAAAAAATTATTATACTTTATACTTGATCGACGCTTTTATTGCAAATTATTAATTATTTTATTGAGACTAAATTTGGTAAACTTCTTTTCAAGGGATTATTTCATAAAAAAATATTTTGCATTATGATAAACTAATAATTATTATCTACCTTAAAAACAAACTAAAACTACGAAACTAAAAACTACGTATCCGCTGGTTGAATTCCTTTGTACAATTCACTTATCGAATACTCATACCTCTCATACACAATGAGTATTCGATAAGTGAATTGTACAAAGGAATTCAACCAACCTTTGTACAATTCACTTATCGAATACTCATTGTGTATGAGAGGTATGAGTATTCGATAAGTGAATTGTACAAAGGAATTCAACCACCGGATTCGTAGCTTTTAGTTTAGATTTAGTTTGTTTTTAGAGTAGATAATAATTATTAGTTTATCATAATGCAAAATATTTTTTTATGAAATAAACACTTGTGTTGTGCCTACTTATGTCTCTCATGCTCTGTTTATTATTTTATGTATTATGTACTTCTTATTATGCTATATACTTGTTATAATGCTCCTGTACAATTTAATCACATGTAAAATCCATCAAGTCGTAAACAAATAAATAAATAAAATAATATTATTATTTGTAATTAACTGTATTTCATTTACCCCGTCCCATATACATCGATTTAAAATTTCTCCCCATATTTAAAATTATTCCCCGTCCACATCGATTTTAAAAAAATGTCCTCCATATCCCAATTCATTTTGCCTCAGAATTACTAGCCTAAAGGTTGTTTAGTAATGTATTATAAAAAAATGTAGAGAGGGAGTAAACTGGCATTCTACCAACGGTTTTTCATGGAACATGTTTTTTTATTCAAAAGTTGTGTGTTTTCGTACGCTTGAATACTATTTTATTTAAGTACATTGTCTTTAAATTAAAAAAGATAGGTCTTCATAGATGACGATTTTTATCGGTGCTTTATTAGAAAAACCTTGGTAAAAAAAATTTGGTTTGAAGTATTATTGCATACCTATATCACACAAAAGCAATAAAAAAGAAAGATTTTATTAAATAATTCAAAAAGTTGTATACAGATATTGAAACAGTCTTGAATATGAAGTAATTTATTTTGATAAGGATTAAAACCAAGATACAAATAAATAGCCTTTTCAAGCGCGACATTTTAATAATTTTTTTAAAATAAAAGAATAATTATTGTGGCATAACCATAATAGTTAGACATATGCTGTCGCGACCTTTTTTGTAAATAATGATGTGTTCTACAAAGTCGTTTTACATTATTTTATTCTATCATTAATAGTTTTCGCAGCGCACGCGATGTAAAGAATATTTTAGGTAATTTTTATACACCTTGGGTTACATTATTGGAGTTTTAGTAACGATCCCTAATTTTTTTTGAAAATATCATATAGCCTATGTCAACCGGGGATAGTGTAGCTTCCCAACAGCGAAAGAATTTTTCAAATCGGTTCAGTAGTTTCGGAGCCTATTCAATGCAAACAAACAAACAAACAAACAAACAAATCTTACCTATTTATAGTTTAGTAGATAGTAGAAGTGTGTTAGATTAGAATGATCGCCTTTCGGAACGGTGAACGGTGGAACAACTCATAATGAAACATACTGAGAAGCACTTCAGAAAACATAGGTTGAATAGGTTAAGTTAGGTTAGGGTTACCGGCTTTTTTAAAATTATATTTTCATAGCATTTAATGACCTTTCTAAGGAGGTTCTGAGTTATAATGAGTTGGTTTATTTCTGAGTTGACATGGAACCTTTCGGAACATCGCCTTGCAACGAAATGGGAGGGATGGATTCACACGTCCGTCACTCCTAGACATACTGACCCCCAGATTCCTACTCACACCTACTACCCCATTCCTTCCCTGAACATCCTCTTTTTCCTTTCCTAAAAATACGCTCCACCTGCATCCCTAAAGATGACATTGGCCTTGAGGGGATTTATTTTCTTCAGGGCTTCCTGTGTGGAGCTAATGTAAGAAAAAAGGTCTCCCTCAACCAGTCTCTCCCGATCCAGTCCGTAACGCAGTAGGTGGGCAAACCCGTTCGCCGCAAAGACCTAGACAAATCTCATCCCTTGAACCCGAGCATATACATATATTATCAAAATAAAATACAATATGAACTTACGACTGTATTGTAATGCGTTACCGAGGAATAAAACAAATTTATTAAATAAAATTTACTGGTGCACGCCAATTTTGAACTTGCGACATCCGAATTCGTAGTCAAAGATCATAATGCATCCCTAAAGATGACATTGGCCTTGAGGGGATTTATTTTCTTCAGGGCTTCCTGTGTGGAGCTAATGTAAGAAAAAAGGTCTCCCTCAACCAGTCTCTCCCGATCCAGTCCGTAACGCAGTAGGTGGGCAAACCCGTTCGCCGCAAAGACCTAGACAAATCTCATCCCTTGAACCCGAGCATATACATATATTATCAAAATAAAATACAATATGAACTTACGACTGTATTGTAATGCGTTACCGAGGAATAAAACAAATTTATTAAATAAAATTTACTGGTGCACGCCAATTTTGAACTTGCGACATCCGAATTCGTAGTCAAAGATCATAATGCAACGCATTATTGAGGAATCATACATAGATATTTATCAAAATAAAATTTACTTGTGCACGCCAATTTTGTACTTGCGACCTCCGAATTCGTAGTCAAGGATCACAATGCAACGCATTATTGAGGAATCATGCATAGATATTTATCAACATAAAATTTACTTACGCACGCCAATTTTGAACTTGCGACTTCCGAATTTGTAGTCAAGATCGTACCGCAACGCATTATCGAGGAATTATATCTAAATATTTACCAACATAAAATTTATTATTTTTGAACTTGTGACTTCCGAAATCATAACCAAGATCGTAATGCAACGCGTTATCGAGGAATTATAAAAATTTAACAAAATAAAATTTACTTGCGCACGCCAATTTTGAACTTGCGACATCCGAATTCATAGTCAAAGATCATAATGCAACGCATTATTGAGGAATAATACATAGATATTTATCAAAATAAAATTTACTTGCGCACGCCAATTTTGAAATTGCGACATCCGAATTCGTAGTCAAGGATCATAATGCAACGCATTATTGAGGAATTATATATAGATATTTATCAAAATAAAATTTACTTGCGCACGCCAATTTTGAACTTGCGACATCCGAATTCGTAGTCAAGGTTCATAATGCAACGCATCATTGAGGAATCATACATAGACTTTTATCAAAATAAAATTTACTTGTGCACGCCAATTTTGTACTTGCGACATCCGAATTCGTAGTCAAGGATCATAATGCAACGCATTATTGAGTAATCATACGTAGATATTTATCAAAATTATATTTACTTGCGCACGCCAATTTTGAACTTGCGACTTCCGAATTCGTAGTCAAGATCGTACTGCATCGCATTATCGAGGAATTATATCTAAATATTTACCAACATAAAGTTTATTATTTTTGAACTTGTGATTTCCGAATTCATAACCAAGATCGTAATGCAACGCGTTATCGAGGAATTATACAAATTTAACAAAATAAAATTTACTTGCGCACGCCAATTTTGAACTTGCGACATCCGAATTCGTAGTCAAGGATCATAATGCAATGCATTATCGAGGAATCATATATATTTATCAAAGTAAAATTTATTGCGCACGCCAAAATTTGAACTTGCGACTTCCGAATTCGTAGCCAAGATCGTAATGCAACGCATTATCACCCCTCGAACCCGGGCACCCTTGCTAAGTCATCAAAAGTATCGAACCACTTGGGATGACGTATGACAGATGTGTTTATCCAATAAATGTTTCCCGGGCGGCGGAGCCTAGCAACAAAAACCCGCGGAAGTATATTATTAGAATTTTATAAAATACAGAAAGATATATTTTTCAAGTCGGTGCCGCGGCCGTTATAATATTACGTTTTGCAACTTCCATATCGGCTCAACCAATGAGCAGTAAAACCAGATATAGGTATATGTTTTTTTATGACCAATCAGAAGGCTTCGTTCATAACGCCATCTTGAACGCCATTCTGATTGGTCATTGTCAGATCAACAATTTTATAGTAAAAGCACATATAGGTACATAAGATATACGATTATGTGGATCAACAACGCATGGCAATTTGGGCGGATCATCAACGCATGGTAAATTGGGCGGATCAACAGTTACGAAGCGTATGATTTCCATACAAACATCGAAAATTTTATGTGTAGTATTTCGTTTACTTTTACTGGGAAACTGGCAACCTTGCTATTTAATGTAACGTTGTTGCAAATTCATACAGAAGTAATCCATTAAAGCCAAGTTATTCGGTGTTAAAGGTGGATCAACACTGTCAAATAACTTCTTACTGGATCAGCATATTACGAGAAGAGGTCAATATATATATATATATATATATATATATATATATATATATATTAATTAACAAAACAAGTAAAAATACTTCTTAAATATTTTTTTGTCAATAATCAACAATTGCATATTAAGGTGGGACCTCAATGATTGAGTATTTTAATTGCGTTTACAAATGTGTTAAATGAAATAAAATATTATTAAAATGTTGTTAAATGTTATTAAATGTGATAAATGAAATAAAAAAATAAAACAATCATTGTACATGACAACAATAATTTAATACAATATTTTTTTAATATTTCTGCTAGAAAACAAACAAAAATTATAAAAAATAACAAACACGTTAACACTCAGCTGATGATGGCGGGTGACACACGAGCCACGAACTCACCCGAAGTCAGCCGAACGACGCGCGATAATAAGGAAGTTGAGTCCATTTTTTTTATCAATGTTCGCATTCAAACTTAAATACTGGTATTTTTTTTTTTTTTTTTAAAGTTCGTTTTCATAGTAAAATTAATTCTCAAAGTTTAAATTTTATTAAGCCCGCCAAAACGAGCGGATCCGAGCGGTAAGAAGCGGGGTGTGGGTGTGACGTCATTTGAACTGAGAAAACTCCGTCGCTTGGGCATTTTGTATGGAGATTTTTTAAATTCTTCAATAAGGAATTCCAGTAATTTTTTTTATCAATGTTAACCGTCTATCAGAATTGATGTTATTTTAAAAAAAGAAAATTGATCAAGTTTTCATGGTTAAATTAATATTTAAAGGTAGAATTTTTGTTTCTCGCGCCAAAACTCTTCACAAACACGGTATTACCATCGCTGGCCGATCGCCGTTGGTTGAAGTATCACCCGCCAATTCAGGCCGCCGCGCAAAAAAGTAAAGACCGAAAGTAAGATAACGGTTTACAGCGCAGTTCACTGTGAGACTTTTCTGCGCAATCAATAAATTTAATATACTTGCACAAAACTAGTGAGGTTTACGGCGAAACATCAGATGTCAGATGAGTAGAGAATACGTAATGATTATTATTTATACTGAAAAAATGTATTATACTTATTGTAACATACAAATGAACACAATTAATAATTTGATGTATTTACTTGGAAGCTTTAACTCCACAAATTTCAGCACTTATCACTTATGTGGTCAGTATTATCTATTTTAAATATAAAATCAACATGTCAGAATCAACGATTTGTAGGTAGTCGGACTGGCCTTGAATATATCCGATTTCTGACATGGTATGTGGTTTTTTAAACAGATTTTGCATTACATAAACTTTGTTTACTAAACCATTAAATATACCAAACCACCCATTACTAAACTTAAAAAGACTTTTAGGGGATAGAATGCAAAACCGTTTGGCCCATAAGTAAACGACGTTTGGCCTATACACCTCTCTCATCATACACAAACCATCTCTCGTGTAATAGAAAGAGATGCACCGTAGACATTTCGGTGATCCGCTCTTTATACAAACTGAGGTTCCAATGACGTCAGAATTCTTTCGACCATTCATGAAGCGTTTTTAGTTCGTAGCTTTTTGATGGATTTTTAAGAAGGTTTAATTAATTCTAAGAATAACAATATAGAAATATATTTATATATTTAGAATCGATATTTTTTGATCTACATGAACATATTTTTTATAAGTCAAAATATTTTTCACTCAACTTCCTTATTCAAGAAGACAGATTTTCTGCCGAAACCGAAACTGATGCCGAAACAAGACTTTTTTTTGCCGAAACTAAACCTTCGGTCGGTCACTATAATTTAGTTCTTACTTTATTATAGTAGTCTATGGGCTCTTCGGGTCGTATGGTCTAGTTGCCGATTTGTGCCGAAGGGTAACACGAAACAGAACAAGTCACAGAAAAATAAAAAGGTAATGGTTACAACTGGGACTCGAACCCAGGATCTTTTGTCTGACCGGGATACAGCCTTAACCAACATTTTTTGTCGATCTCACATTTCAAATTTACTATATTAATTGTTTTTGTGTTTAATTCCTAGATATCATATTATTTTAATTTTTTTATTTAATTCAAATTTAATTTAGTAATAATAAGTTATTATCAAGTTCTGCAAGAATTTTGGTATGTATTTTTGTTACAGCTGTTTCGATTTTTAAGGTCGTTTTCAAACTGTTTAAAAAAAATTCAAATTTAGATTTAAAAAATATTAACCTCAACTATTTTTTCCATATGTTGGTAGCTGTCTTTTTGAATGATTACAAAGTTCTTTAACGAATTTATTTGTAATCTAGATAGCGTCATGGATAAACATATCGGAAGTTTTTTTTGTATGGGATACCTGTTGACTTTTTTAAAGGTCTTAATAAATAATAAATGTATTGGAATAAAACAAGATCTTTGTTTGTAACCACGAAAAATTATTTATTTTAATAAAACTGACTACTAAAAATAAAAATTAAACTAATAAAAAAAACATTGATTGTGTTAAGCGACACCGGTCGGTATTAATAAATTAAATAAACTTTCGTGGTTAAAATTTTATTTCAATAAATACGTCAAAGTGGAAGATACTACAGCAAGATCAGTATTCAGATTTGAACAGTAGCTTGAAATGGCACACAGACTTACTAATCATACCGGTTAAACTTTACCCATAAAAATTATAGTTCTCGGTTCTGCGACTTTTCATCCCACGACAAAATATCCCCGACAAAATATCCTCCAACAAAATATCCTACGGACAAAACATCCCCCAACAAAATATCTACTAAAACCTAACCCAACCTAAATTAACCTAACCTTACCCAATCTTACCTAACCTAACCTAATCTAACCTAACAAAAAATGGGTCAAAAATAATACAGACATTTTGTAAAGATAATAAATAATTTGTTATCTGTATTATTTTTGACCCGTTTTCCTATTTTTGAACTGTAAAGACAATAAGTTATTGTTATCTGTAATATTTTTGTCCCATTTTTCTATTTTTGAACAATAATTTGTCGTCTTTACAGGATATCTGTATATATATTTGTTTGTGGGATGTTTTGTCGATGAAAACGCGCATTACCATTATTATCTACCTGTCAGCAGAAATTTACTTCGTGTTGATCGCCATTATCTCAAGACGAACTATCACAACAATAATTAAGTAAGAATTTCCAATTGATTGCTTGTATTGACATAGTTGCATTGGTATTCTGACTTCATAATAATCAATCAGTCTAATTGATGTGTAGTACTGATCTCGAAGGATATAAGTGATCTGCAGTAAATCCTTTGTCTCATTACGCTCAGTTAGTGCTAAGATGTCAAGTGTCAAGTTAGAACCAGGATTAATAAAAGAAAATCAACGTATTTTCAACCTTTCGCTCACAGAAGCAGAAATTATCGAATAATTAATATTCAACGAGTGCTTGAGTGTTTTTTTTTACGCCAACTCCATTCAAAAGGCCGCGAAGAAATACCTTTCCCGACTTTGTACCGGTGTCATTCCCATAGAAGGGATCAATGACGCTTGTTCCTCGGAGCATCAGCGAATTTATCAAACGAAAAGTCCATTTCTGCACAGACTCAATGGGTTTTTACAGGAATTTTGGGGCTCCAAAAAAGAGGCGGTGGCCAAATTCAACAAAGTGTTAAGCATGTTCAGAGTTCTAAGAATCAATCAAAGATCTAATTTGTATGAAAAATGGAAGATATAAGGCCTGCCAATCGATTGGAGAGGACTCCCAACCGTTTGCCATGCCCTTATTATTTATGTACTCTGTCTTCCTCCCAAACAGGACGTGATTGTAGGATACGCTGGATACAATCACCCAGCGCTTTCCACTTCGTGGACTTTCACCAACCTGTCCCATTGTCTTGTCTATATTTTGTCACACTAACACTTGCATACTGCTTACTAACAACGTATGCAGGGACATTGGAGGTCTAAATTCGTTCTAAACTAAATGTAGCTTCGTTCTTTAAAAAAATTAGAGTCCTTGCGAGAGCCTTGAAGGAGTAACCATCTGTTACTTATACCAGGGCGGGTAAATGGTGGATAACCTCCAATGAAGAATCCTTACATTGTTAGGTCTTTATTTTTTTTATTTGAAATTTATTTTAGTAATTTGTACATTTAAGGTTACAAATTTCAAATTAATTATAATATTTTATATTTCAGCTAATTAATTATAATATTTCAAATTCACTATATTTTTTCTTTCTTTTTTTCTTGTTTTATGTAGCTCCTACAATACACCTTGAACTTTTCAATTGGTGAGGACTTTAGAGTTTCTGGTAGTGTGTTATATAACTTAATTCCTTTGTATAGCAAGCTGTTTTGCGTATTAGTTTTGTCCTTTTTGTTTAATCTTATTTCCTTGCTCGTCCTTGTGTAATGTCTGTGAATGTCCTTATTGTATACGATTTTATTTGAGAAGTATTTTGGTAACATGTTGTTTAATATTTTGTGAATAAATATCAACGTATTCAAGGTCAGCATTTGTTTTACTGTTAACCAATTAAGTTCCTTTAACATTTTATTTATTTTCGAAAATCTATTTCTTCGGAGAATTATTCTCATTGCTCTGTTTTGGAGAATTTGAAACTTATTCTGTTCTCTTCCATTACACAGGAAAAGGATACTTGAACAGTAGTTGAAGTGTGGAGCAATAATTGAATTGTAAATGGTGATGACGGTTTTTCCGGAAATTTTAGGCCGAATTCTTCCCAAAAAAGATATCTTTTTGCCAATTTTCTTTTGGGTATATTCGGCATGTCTGTTGAAGTTTAGTTTGGAATCTAATATAACTCCTAAGTATTTTATTTCAGTTACATTTTCAATAATTTCAACATCAATTTTAATTTTGCTTTCACTGGATGTCTTCTTATATCCAATCACCATAAATTTTGTTTTTTTTTTGTATTTAATTTAAGCTTATTTATTTTTAGCCATCTTCATACATCATTTAGTTCATTATTTAAAATATTTATTAGTTCTTCATAGTTATCTCCAATTAAGTATATAAGTGTATCATAGGCAAACAATCGTACTTTGCATTTTGAAAATATTTTCACCATGTCATTAATATAGAGTATAAACAATCATTTATGTGTAAATTATTTCAAGTTGTATGAGTTTCTTGAAGAATGAGCGAGGTGGTATTCTGCGTACGAAAAGTAATTAATTTGAGAGTAAAGAATGAAAAGGTTGATACGAGCTTATATCGAAAACATCCTCGCCGCATAGTCTCTTTTCTTCCTCTTTGTAAAAACTGTATTATCATTATGTTTACTGAAACCATTTTTCTAAAACTGTTCTAGGTACACTCATTTATTTAGCACAAGTGAGTTCCTGGCATGCGTTGCAATACTACTTAAATAAAATTCAACCTGCATGTCCTTTCCCATTCGTCCCCTTCTCCTCCTGCGTTCCTCCTCCACCTTCCCTGCCTTCCTCCTCCCTCGAATCCACCCCTCACACACATGAAATACACACATCCTTCAAACTATTCGTACGCCACCTATTGTAAATTTTTACAAATTTCATAACACCAGAGTTCACATTAAGTTATATATAGAAACCTTCGCGGGCGTGCGTAAAACGACTTTCCAAAGATTCATCGCCATCGGATGAATAGTAAAGGAAATAATTTCATAACGTCAGAGCTCACCACCAAACATGGAAACCATTGCGGACACACAACAACTCATCAAAGTTTCATAGTAACCGAAAGGGACTAACAAAGATAGGACAATCATTTATAATGTCTGAGGAATTTTTTTTGGCTTACCACGAAAATGCTATTTTTTGCAAATCATGTAAGAAACCTATTCATCTCTTATCTATTAAGATGTATTAACATAAAACAAAATTCGGTTAGTTACACCATTTATTACTCAACAACGGCTGGACCGATTTTTATGATCTTTGATTTGTTAGATTTTTCTCCGCCACGAATAGTAGAATATCATTAAAACATCGGAAAAATTAACGAAAATTCTCATCTGAATTCTCAAAAAGCTGCAGAAATATTGTGATGAGTATAATTTCGAACAGTGAATGAATTCCAAAAATAAAAAATTGGCAAATGTCAATACGCTGATTGTTTTGCATTTGTTCTTATATATAATACTATTTAATTTATATGTTCAACATGGCTTCTTACGGTTACCAATGTATTGATATTTTTATGTTTTATGTAAATTTTAGTTTTATATAATCTTTGGTTTTATAAAATTTTTGGTCACGTACTCCTTTATTCAACATTTTTTATTTCTATTTTTTTATTATGCTGTTTAATCATAGGAAAAGTCACAAGGAGGAAGTCCATAATTGGTTTTATTTTGGCTACACAAACAAGTTCAAACTGGAAAAATGTAAACTGTTCATTTCCAAAAAAAAAATCATTTTGTAATGTTTCATTGTGTATTTTTTAACTTAATAAAAAACTGAATTTAGTTAATCTAATAAGTTAACACAACAGTTATTGATTTTGAGGCGTTACGAAGTTCGCCGGGTCAGCTAGTTTGAAATATAAACACGCTAGTCGTTCTTTAAACAGTAGATTTAGCATCCAAAAAAGTTAGATTCTAATTTTTTATTAATTATTATATTAAAATTTCCCATGAAATCTTAAGATTTGTGAGAAGGTGCCTACTAAATTATAAACGACTAGCTGGGTTACCCGGCTTCGCTCAGGACAATAAGATAGTGTTCTGGAATGTTGCACAATGATGTTCCCGATTCCCTTTTCCTGATCATTCCACGACATACTCCGCCACTCCTTCCACAACTTTCTACAGCTCTATGGAACCTTCTAGAACTTTCCGGAAGACTGTTCTAGAAATTTCAAGAGGGCGTAACTTTTAGCCCTTATATCTTTAAAAGCAGGCCCTTTAGGTAAAAACGGATACCCGTATTCCCTAGGGGGGATAGAGATCTACCACACCATATAACTCCCTTGATCGAACCGGGACTCGTTTCTGATTTTTTGCGAGCTGCACGTTTTTTTGGACTTTCTTTTATAATATATGCCATATTCAAATAAATAAAATGTTACTTCTTACATGTCCTTTCTCGTGCGTTCCCCTCCAGCGTTCCACTTCCACCTTCCCCGCCACCGCTCTTCCGTTTCCCGTCCCGCCAACCCCCCTGGCACTGCATTTCTTGACTCCTCTCCCGCCCGGCCCGTAGCCGAAACTTTTTTCTAATACTAACAATTTTAAACTCGTGATATCTTTCTAATAAAATATCCGAATTGAAAAATTCAAAAAGTTAGATAAAGGTATTAAAGCTGTCTTGAATATGAAATTATTTATTTTGATAAGGATTAAAAGCAAGATACAAATAAAGAGCCTTTTCAAGAGGCGACATTTAAATTAAATTTAAAAAATAAAAGAATACCTATTGTGGCATAACCATAATAGTTAGACATATGCTATCGCGACCTTTTTTGTAAATAATGATGTGTTTTATAAAGTCGTAGTACATTATTTTATTCTATCATCAATAGTTTTCGTAGCGCACGCGATTTAAAGCATATTTTAGGTAATTTTTTACACCCTGGGTTACATTATTGAAGTTTTAGTAAGGATGCATATATTTTTTAAAATATAATATAGCCTATGTCACCCAAGGATAGTGTAGCTTCCCAACAGCGAAAGAATTTTTCAAATCGGTTCAGTAGTTTCGGAGCCTATTCGATGCAAACAAGCACACAAACAAACAAATATTACCTCTTTATATATATATTATAGTGTAGTAGATAGTAGATAGTAGATAATATTAATATGTTTTATACGTTTATTTCAAACAAGGAATTATGAAATTTCTCCAAAGAAAGAGGCCTTTTGATTCATCAGCCGGACTCTCATGACCCACCGCCTTGAACCTGATGACAGCTAAAGATCCATCTTACTTAATTTACACAAAAACACCATACAAAGCTATTCAAACAATACACAATACTCGATCCAAAAACAAAGAACTTCTCCAAACTCCTTTTTTCAAAACCACCTTTGGACAAAGACACTCTAAATACATACCTTGCAAACTATACAATACACTACCAGCTACGATCAGACAAACTGACTCCTTGACAAAATTCAAACAAGTTATAAAAAATGGATTTGAAGTATTGGACGTCAAACTATTACAAACATCTGTAAAATAAATCACATATGGACAGAAATCACTATTCATTGACCTAACCCATATAAAATAAATGAAAATAATAGAATCCTGTAAAGTTTAACTCCATAAATAGATTAGACATAATTTACTACTTTACTTCATCTCCTATAAGATAACTCTCTTTAAAAGATTTACCTATCCTTCCAATCGGAAATTGCGGAAATTCACATACTTCGGTAGTTTGGGAAGTGGATGAGAATTGAAACGAAAGATTCCAGTACATTCAAATTAACAATAAATTGGATGATATGAAATTTTTTTAAATTATATAATATTATTAAGAATTGAGATTATACTTGTATCATGAGTACAAGAAGGAAGGAGGTAGCAACTCTGAACTTAAACTACAAAATAATTGGATACGTGTTTAGATTTTCACAGCTAAAAGCATTTTCGTCCGAAACGTCGGCTAAAGAAGGAGGTAGCGCAACACGGCATAACACCCCAAAAACAAATAACGAAAATACAAAAAAAATCTTTTTAACATGCTAAACAAGGTAAAATAAATATTTTAATAAATATTTAATGATCGAATAATTATATAATAATAATAATAATGATTTATTGTCTTCCTTTCTTTACAAACATCTAGAGATAATGATATCCTCACTGGGATTTCCCGTGCTGAGGATTTCATTTACATATTATAATTTAATTATGAGAAATTAATATGAATTAGTTATAAACATATAGGTATCATGTAGTATATTTTAAATAATTAAATAAAATTGTGTTTTTTTTTTTATAATTCAGTTCAGTAGATTCGGTTTTAGTCTGTATTTGATATCAGTATATTTTCTATTTCTGTTCTCCCTATATTTAGTATCCAGCTTTTTATTTGAGATTTAAATGTTATACTGTTGAGGTTTTTAAGTGAGAGTGGTATTTTATTGTAAAGTTTAATACCATAATACAAGAAGCTTTTTTGCCCAAATGTTGTGTTAGTAGTTACTTGTTGGATATGTTTTTGACCATGAGATCTAGTGTTTCTAATGTACGTGTAAGTTGTCATTTCTTGGGTTTTGTACTTATGAATGTAAATGAGTATAGTTTTAGAATACAGTTGTTTAATTGAAATGATGTTAAGATTGTTGAAGATTGATTGTTGAATTGATTCCGTGACAGTGAATGAGGGGTTATAGAAAAGAAAATATTCTCAGGCGGTGGGGAAAATAAAGTTGAGAACCTATGCTCTAATCCAATTAATATAATTCGTATGAAAATTTTTCAGCAGCGTATAGTACACATTTCAGAACTAGTGAAAGGGAATAAAAAACTTCGTCATTGGATTATGTTCGACTGACGAATATTTCATCGAATCGTTCAAAAATAACGTCCCGCTGGTCGGATTGTTACAAAATTGATTCTGCACCGTTCGATTATCAAGTTGGCAGGCGCAAATGCATTATGCCGGACGCACGACTATCCCGGTTGCCATTGCCGTTGCCTGGACTGGGTAGCCTCGGTAGTCTTGGTACCAGGCTTCGCGCCAGTCTCGTATAATTAGGCGTACAATGCATTCAAATCCGATTAGCATGTAATATCGGTACTTGGCTGGCGGCTGGAGAATGGGTATACCACAAGGGCTGTTCTCTGTCACCGGCTGATGACATTTTCTAGGCAGAAACTCAAAAGGCACTTAGCAGTTGCCGGTGGAGTGGTTGCTTGCTTTTGCTATGTGATTGCTAATGGCTTCACGATCCATTCCAATAGGCTGGCAAATTTAAAGTGGAGGACGTAGTATTATAAGGATTAGTTACATTTTAACAATTACAGCGACTTAAGCGAGTGCTAGCACAAATAATATCTTTACATCTCTACACATTATAAATTAAACTCCTCCACCGCGTCTGTCTACCTGTTCGCGATAAACTCAACTACTGAAAGGATTTTCATGCGATTTTCACCAATACTTAGATTGATTCGTGAGGAAGGCTTAGGAATATAATTTGTCAAGTTTTTTGTGTAAATTGTTTGAAATATATAATCTGTATATGGTTGACGAGCAGGATGGCAAGCGGGCGGTGTGGATTGGATTTGTATGCGAATTAACAGATGGCAGTGCGAGTTAATTTATCGTGGTTATGAAGGTTGGGTAATCATCCAGTAGATGGCGTTGTGTTTCGTTAGCCACAGCAACGCATAGCGATGATGTCAGCTAGTGAATTCTAAATGTTACAAAATAATATTTAAAAAAAATTACTAGTGTGCCGATCAGACGCTGTAGAAGTGAAACCTTCAGAAAACTAAAGTAGATAAGAGTGGGGAGGCTACTAAACACCGCACAAAGAGGAGACCAATTATTAAATCATATTATTTGATAACATTATCTATGTTTCTATCGTAATATACCTACCTCTCTCTCTTATTGGGAGGTATCTCACAATTGTTATGTAAATTTAGTTAAAAAGGATTCCATGATAATTTATCCGACGACAATTGGCCCGTTGACAGTGTTGATCCACCAGACAGTTGACTCACCGGACAATTATTGATCCTTCTGCCAATTGATCCCTCGGACAGTGGTTTCCTTAAAGGTTAATTCTTCAAGTCAGTAAGTAAAGAGGATTATACGGCCGTACAACCAAAGTCGATAAACTCATATCTGCAGATATCTTAAGTGGAAATCCACCAAACAAATATTTTTACTAACTGTAATTCCGGGCCCCCAAAGGAGCGTGCGGTGAGGCTGTATTGTTGAATAACAAAATACGACGTACTTATATGTGCAGTCTGTTTAGGAAATACGATATATCTGCTTACACATAATATTAGGTCCTTACATATGAAATTGGCATTTTGTATGGGAGGAACTTTGTATGGGAGCTTATGGAAGTTTTGTATGGCAGCTTTTTCACCTTCCCAATTTGCTTCAAGTCCATTAAAACAGTTTTATCACTAACACCGCAGCCTGCAGCTAACTCGGACGTGGTTTGCGATGGATCCGCTTCCACAATAGCCTTCAATTCTTCATTATCAACTTTGGTCTCCGGCGGTCCACGGGGCTTATTCTGCAGGTCGACATTTCCAGAACGAAAACGACGGAACCAAAAAGGCACTGTGTTTTCTTTTGCAACACCGTCGCCATACACATCATTAATCCTTCGAGCCGTTTCAGCATCACTGGTGCCACGGTGGAATTCGTACTCGTAAATATCGCGATATTTTAAGTTTTCCATTTTGTAAACTAAGTGACGCAACGAAAAAAATACAATTATGGAAAAAACAAATTAATTATAATTTTAGAAACACAAATGCATGAGTTAATAGCTGTATAAATTTGAATTTGGAATTCCTAACCAAAGAGAATATATTTGAGATCAAAGTTGCCAGTACGGCAAAACGCCAATTTCACATGTAAGGATCCAATATAACTAAGTGACTCCTAATGGGTCTGCAGAGAAAATATACTAAGTGATTAAATTTATAATAGCTACACAAATAGTTACTCCATTTTAATGACGCCAGAAATCATCATTCGAGAGTGTTTCTGCTCAGTAGATTTTTTTCAGCTTTAAAGTGGAGTTAGCAATAAAATGTCGTAACATTCATTGGTAAAATATTATTAAGATGGGTACGATTTTTTGTACATTAGCTCCACACAGGAGGCCTTCGAAAACTTCGGCTGGTTAAATCCTCTATCACAACAAAAGCCACATTTTCCGCTTACTGTGGTGGAAGTAGGATATTTTAAATATTGTCAAATTATTCTTAAGCCAAAAATGTTTGTCTTTCTTAAAAAAAAATAAAAAATAAGTAGGCACAATACAAGTAGGTATGTAGTTACATTATTATATAAAGTTGTACAAAGGAGTTCCATGAGTGTAATTTCACCATTAAGGTATTTCACCATCCTCCTCACATATTATCCATATGATAACGTACATTTTTGATTAATTAAACACGATTTATTTATTTATAAAGTCTGAGTTTACTATTCGGTCCTTAAACCTATGAATGGTGGATATATATAGGATTAGTTAGACGAGTTTTTTTACCTGTTGCGAGAATTTATTTGTTTATTTATTTTTATACTAGTTATCGTACGGATAAGCTTTCAGGAAGATGGTGAAATACACCCTAAGTCCAATGAGAGTGAAAAAAAGAGTGTGCAATTCACACGCGGTAGAAGTGAAACCTTCAGAAAACTAAAGTAGACAAGAGTGGGGAGGCTACCAAGCACCGCACAAAGAGGAGATCGATAAGCTACGCAGCACCGCACAACCAGGAGACCGATTATACTATCTCATTATCTCGCAAGCTAAATCCTACAGATGTACGTGTTTTTAGTGTCGCTATTTTTCGTTTTATTGAGTTTCAAATCACAACGGTGCTAAAGAAGTTTTCACTTAAAAAGAAGTACTTAATGCACTATGAAAGTAGTTACAGAGCAATGTTTAGTAACTTTGTTGATATTATTATAAACATAAACATGAATAGTTGTAAAACAAGTTTGTAATTAGCAAACATTTATTACGCCTGATTGGATGTTTACAAAAGGTAGCTAAATTAATACAGCGATTAAAGATTTCCAGGAAAAATGCATGAAAGATATAATAATAATAAAACATTTATTCATCAATAGATTTTTTCACAATATTACATATTTTGTTCTTTTTTTTCATTGATTCCATTGACGAAAAGGTCGCTACTCAGCTACAATTCAGGATTTCTCCTGGAATACAGCTGGTTTTCAACAGTGCCTCCAATAAGTACAATTATGCAATATAAGTAAGTACAATTACAAAGCCATAAGTAGATACAAGTATGTAGAAATTCTAACTGTACTCATGCATGAAATGGTATGTTATTGTATCTGAGAATGAGATAAATGTTACGTTACCGTTACAGCCTTCGGGGAACCTGTGCACTATTTCCAACTGCGTAACCCCAGTCAGTAAACTTACGATAGTATCAGTAGTTACGATAATGTGGCACTGACAACACAATATGTGCTGGAGCGAGACTTACAAACATCTGTATACATACAGAGTACAGAGCGCTTGAATACGTTTCAATTACGATCTGTATCAAATACAATCCTGGAAAGTGATAGGATAGCGGTTTATGTGACAGAACTGTATTGGATAAAAAAAATCGAATAAAGGTCTAAGTACCTAATGTAAATTGTGTGAACATTGACATTATTATTTGTGCCTCCAACCATATATTGGTATAAATTACTCCACCCACAAATCTTATTCACATTATTTATTTAAATTTTTCAATTAAGTCCCGTTAAACTGATTAATACCAGTTTGTCATGGATTCTTTTGACATTTTTTTTTAATTGAGACAGGTTTATAAAATATCCACATTGTTACATTACATACGTAAAAACATTTATTTTTGGAAAAATAATTTAATAAAATTTATTAGAAACTAGCAAACCCGGCCACACGTTGCCGTGGCTAACGAAACACAACGCCATTACCCAACCTTTATAAAATTCACACCACCAGCTTGCCAGTTGCCCACCGCCCGCTGCCTGAATTGAATATTTGAATTTCTTGTCTTTTCTCTACTATAATAAGCATTTATTATAATTATAAACCTTCCTCTTGAATCACTCTATCTATTGGTGAAAACCGCATGAAAATCCGTTTCGTAGTTTAAAAGATCTAAGCGCACAAACATTTTGAGCGACTTTATAATATACTATGTAATAATGAATATTGGAATTTCTCGGCCTTTTTCTACTAAAATAAGCATGTATTTTACATTTAGACCTTCCTTTTGAATCACTCTATTTATTAGTGAAAATCGCATGAAAATCCATTGCGTAGTTTAAAAGATCTAAGCGCACAAACATTTTTTACTATGTAATGATAAAGAATAGAGAAAATGAAAGAAAGAAGAAGAATAAAAATAATAAAGGAAAAACATTTAAAAAAAAAGCGGAAAAACAGAGATTAGTACAAAAAAGTTCTTTCACTTGACCATTTTTTTAACGTACATTTCATTCTGAAACTCAATTCGAAGCTTTTTATTGAATTGGGTAACATGTTGTAAAATATTGAAACAAGGTATTCTAGAGTTCTTTGACTGTATTTATTTAGGTATCTGGGAATTACAAGTCCATCGTTTGCATCTAAGACCCACGGTGATTAAACAATTGTAATTCTAAAACTGTAGAATCTAAACAATCTAAATTGCTGTGTGGAGGGTATTTTTGAGGAGAGTAAGGAGTGAACATGGGTCTTGAAGAGGCCCATGTTCTAGGATGGAAGAAACATAGAGACCGGAAAATCGTTCCACAGCCGAGCTGTTGAACTCAAGAACGAGTCATAGTAGCGACCCGTACTCTTATGATAAATGTTAACAGTGTACACTGTACATGTATTTAATGCGCGTTTTGGTGTGTGACGCTAATTCCCAAGAGCATCATCTATTGAAGTATCGGTAGAACAAGGACAGCACAAATATGTCTCTAAGTTGGTCCCTAAGTCTCTAACAATGATAAAAAAATGTTTTCACATGGTAATTTCTACAATGTGCGACGGAGCTTTCGAATAAACATGCTTTTTCTTTTATTATTAGATATTTACAAATTTATTTTGAATTTCCCATCCAGCCGGGAATTTACAATTTTATTAATTTTTTACACATATACTCCACCATGCATGATAAAAAAACAGTAGACTAGGAATAGTACAATATGTAAATGATGTAAGTGGAAGCAGAGCTAGGTAGTTTGTTTAATTAGGTTTCTTATTCTGCTTTCTGATATAAATTCTACTATGACCTGTTTCTATTTAATGATTGATGCGTTAAATATGTCAACAAAATCCTTATAATAATACAGCGATAGGGAGTATACCATTGTGATTTTGTGTTGGAGTCGTCACAATAAAACGGTAGATATTGCCTCTATGTTGGTTTGCAAGATCAAATATATTAAAAAAGAGCATCAATTATTATAAGCAATAATTATCAGCCTGAAACACTTATCTATGTTGAAAAAATCTTCCGAGAAAAGATACATAGGAAGGAGGCCCGGGTTCATGGGGTGAGGTTTGTTCGGGTCTTGACGGCGGATACATCTGCCCACCAGCTGCATGGTAGGCCGGATCGAGAAAGAATGGTTGAAGGAGTCCCTTTGAATTCTCCAGCCGTACTCTCAGAATATCGCCTAGCACAGTGGGAGGGATGGATTCATATGTCCGTAACTTCTGGACACACTGACACCCCGATTCCTCCCACCCCAAACCCTTTTCCTTCCCAAAACTCCGTATCTTTCCTTTCCTAAAAAGACCCTCCATACAGTATCCCCGAAGATGACATAGGCCCCGAGGGGAATTATTTTCCCCAGTTGTTCTTGTGTGGAGCAAATGTAAAAGAAAATGCTTTTACATGTTGGTAGTACAATAATTTTAACATGACATAGAATTTTGAAAATTGAGAAATAAATAATAAAAATAAAATTACATTCGATAATGAAATACACAAAAGTTACAAAAATACAAGAAACAAAAACTGAAAAACACAGCGATATTTTTACAAAAACACGAGATGTGTTTAGGAATAGTGTTGTAATAAATATTTTACATGATTCACAAAACTCGCCAAGTTCATATTTGATATGTCAACTTCACCTAAGTACTGATTTTCCACAGTGTGAATTCGTTGTATCGGAGAGTGAGCAATGTAGTTACGCTTATGAATGCTACAGTAGAAAAGTGTATTTTGTCGTGTTGTTACTGTGGGTAATCGTAATATTATGAGTTGAAGGAGTTCGGAATAGCCGAATTTAGAGTTTATTATTTTTAGTAAAAATGTCTTCTAATGTGGATAAATTGAGTATTAAATAAAAAATTGTATTTTAAGTCTCTAGTTGGATATTTGATTTAAAATTTGTAAAAGCGGATTTTTTATTGTATTCGCATAAAGTTAATAATGTGAATTTTGTAAGATGGAGAACAAACTACTGAGTTATATTTAATTAAGCTTCTAAATAGATAAACCTACGCATAATACTAAAATGGCTTGTAAGGAATTAATTTCTTTTGTGTTCAATCTTCATTTTCATTAGCATTAATGAGATTTTTCCAGGGGTACGATTACCACTTTGCGAATTACTTTCCAGGTACTAATCGCCAGGAGAGACATGAAGTATTTTCCATCCGAAGCAACAAGAGCAAACGTTAAAGTGAGCGACGATACATAATTCACAGAGCCGCAATAAAGACCCTCCCAGGACCTGTTTAAAAGCAATCAACATTTAACTATTGCTAAGTGGACACTTGTTTCTGGAGAGAAAATCCCATGTGGCTTTATCCAGCGTACATAATTTATTTCACTTTTGTGCAGCGTTTTTAAGCAGGAAATTTTTTGGCTTAAAACTCGAAATATTGTCTTTATTGATATATTATTATTTTGTAATTAGTTGCGTCAGCAGTTGTAGCATTCGCGTAATATTAATTATTCTGACTTGACAGCATCAATTGCAACGTTCATGCGCTCTTGCAGAATAAAAAGGTACTATCAAACACGGCTACCATCTTGGAAGATACTCTCAGGATCGCCCTGGTGTACGACCTGGTGATTGACTGGATATGGAACACATAAACCAAATTTAAAGACAGACAAAATGCAAAGTGGTCCAGTCTTTGCGTGCGTCGCTAGGTCAATTGAAAATAAAAAAAAAAGAAAGACTAAAAATCCCGGATTACTTGCAATCAGGCAAAATTTAAAAACTTTTACTACCGTCATTGTAAGCAGAAGTTATTGTTTGTGCTATGATTGAGGACTTAGCAAGGAAAGGAATGACGGCCTCCACACTAGCAAACCGGAGGTCGCTGGCTCAATTTTTTATTTTTAAATATGAGGTTTTTTTTCATTAAAAACAACATGTGTAGTATTTGTGGCACGTTTCACCACGTGGCACGTGGAAATAAATCGATGCTAATGGAAATTTCCGATATTTACGGATGGTTAGATGGTAATTGATGAATAGTTGTGGAAATCTATCAAAGTTTATGGAAATTTTACGATACTTACGGATGGTTAGAGGGAAATTTATTAATAGTTTTAGTAATTCATCAATAAATATGGAAATCAATCGATGTTTATGGACATTTCAAGATATTTACGGATGGTTAGATAGTAATTTATGAATAGTGATGGAAATCAATCGATGTTTACGGAAATATTTATGGTATTTATGGATGAATGGTAATTTTAGGTTAATTATAGTAATAAAATAAATATTCACGGAATTTTATGAATGTTTATGGAAACTTTTCGCTACGTACATGGTGCAATCATTAATGAAAAATAATTATTATAGAGCTCTTATTATTTTAAGTTCTCTTGATGCTTAAAAATATGTAAGATTTTTCTTAACTCCCCAGGAAACAATGTATAAACCATGAAAGAATTTTCCTTAAAATTTCAATATGAACGCAGCGCGGAAAGTTTGACGCCACCGACTTTGTTACGACAAAAGTTACGGCACAAAATGAATGGAAAAAATCCCCGATGAAAATTGTAGTAAAATTAATATCCGTTACAAGACTTCCTAATTGTTCCGTGTTAGAACTCACTTCAAGAACAAAAGTTCCCATAATAAAATATACACAGATAATATATACATTGGTCGCCGCGAAAGGGATGTTCTCCCAACTCCGGGTTTCCACTTCTGGGGATAGGAAGTTCCACCAAGTAAAAAAGGCTTCTGATGTTCTATCAGGTAGAAGCGGTGAATAATTTATT
Organism: Limnephilus lunatus; assembly: GCA_917563855.2. Taxonomy (NCBI): domain Eukaryota; kingdom Metazoa; phylum Arthropoda; class Insecta; order Trichoptera; family Limnephilidae; genus Limnephilus; species Limnephilus lunatus. Next base: position 36,428,853 of record OU830602.1, on the reverse strand, counting down.
TGTTTCTAAAAGGATCCGAGAATAAGTGACACGAAATTCAAAGGTAGGTTGATAACTGATTTTTGTGATTTATTATTTATTTTTATGGTGATTCAAAGAAAGACTTGAACAATATATGAAACAGATAAAACTACAAACAATCCAGTGGTAAGCTTGTAAGTCATAAATGCTTTTCTTTCTGGATTTGCAACTATTTCAGCTGGCAAAGTCATTATTTATACCATGAATTATGGAATTTTGAAATAACCATTGATCTAACATCCCGAACACACTCGTCCAGACTATCGCGTCACCCAGTCGTAGAGGGTGTCCCTGAACCATAGATTAAGAGTTTCTCACTAAAATACGCGCGTTGATCTTTTACAAACACTCGTCGAAATTTTACAAAAATTATACAGAGATACCTATATCAGTACATGCATACATACATACATACATACACATGTCAGTACAATAAAGACTGTTCATTTATTCTAACACAGTGAAATTGATAACTTTACAATATCTTATTTATTTATTTTTATTTTTTATTTATTTATGCATCTATATAAAAGTTAACATTTTTTTTGGCCTTGCCTGTCTCACTAGGAAATTCTGTGTCGAGACAGACTACATAGTTTACAAATGTTAAATAAAATACATTTTTCAATAAAGTAAAAATATTTGACAAAAAATTTCAGGTTGGTAGTAGTGGTAACAATAATGGGATAAGAGGATTATATTTGGGTGAGGTGACTAATTATTGCACGACCTTTTTCGATAATCCATTGTTTTATCAGAATTGTGTATTTGTTAATATTATTCGATTGTCTTGTTTTGTCAGGTAGGTTATTGTATATTTTAGAAGCAATGTGTTTGAAATTTCTTTGACCAAATGTTGTGTTTGTTTTAGGTGTTTGTATGAGTTCTTTGGTTTTGTGCCGCGTGTTTACAATATTTTGGGTATTTTCATAAAGTGTATTTATTTTATTTTTTAACAGATGAGTTAAGATTGTTTTTGTGTAAATTTGTCGAATATCTAATACATGGAATTTGTTGAATATATCTACAGTACTTGTTATTATGGGAACCTTAAGAATAACTTTCATAATCAATTTTTGTGCCTTCGATCATGAATCTATAGCGGATAGTGTTGCACCTCCCCATGCGATTATTCCATATTCAATGATTGATTACAATTGATGATAAAGGGAGTAATAAACAATTTTCATAGATTTGGAATCTAATATGTTTCTAATGTTTTTGAAGAAATAAATATGTTTCCTAAGTTTATTCGTGATGAGTAGGCAATGTGTATTCCACTTAAGATATTGATCAAATGTAAGACCAAGGTATTTGATGTGGTCCGTTCGATCTAGGCAAGGACATTGACAGAATGTATCGTGAATACAAGAACATTTATGTACTTTTATTTCAACATCTTGATTAGGTTGGCCAACGATATTAAAATTAAAGTAATGTATTTTGTTTTGGTAGTATTTATTTATTTATTTATTTATTAACGCCGATTAAAGCGATTTAGTGCAAGAGAATTAATATCTAGCCATTTTTTAACAGAGTTTATTGATTTCTCAGCCATTTTGTATGCGTCTAACCAAGTGTCGGATTAAATGAGTAGCCCAGTATCGTCAGCAACACTTGCAATTTTTCCATCTATCGTTAGGTTACAAAGATCGTTTATGTATATGAGTAACAAAGTAGGGCCTAAGACGCTTCCTTGGGGAACTCCGTAGGTTATAGGGAGGGGTTGGCTGAAATTGTTTACGATTTTGACACTTTGAGTTCGATTAGTGAAGTAACTTTGAAGAAATTTTAGGTCTTTCCCTCTTATACCAATTGTATTTAGTTTATTAACAAGGATGTCAAGGGAGATAGTATCAAAAGCTTTTGAGAGGTCTAGGAAGAGAGAAATGCATTTTTTACCTTTATCTAAATTTGAAACAAGAAAGTCTGTAACAGCAATAATAGCATCGGCAGTGCTCTTATTTGACTGAAAGCCAAATTGATCTTCGGAGAGTAGTTGCTTGCTTTCCAAAAATGTTTTCAGTTGTTCGTTAATTATTTTTTCAACTTCTTTCGAGAGTGAGTTAAGTATTGTTATGGGCCTATAATTGTTAATGTTCACTTTTAGACCACTTTGTATATGGGTATGATGAGCCCTTGCTTTAATTGTTTAGGAAAAATTCCCTGTGATATGCTGAGGTTAATTATGTAAGTGAGAGGTTCCAATAGTTCATGAACAAGTGTCTTGAGTAAATTTACGGTGATGCCATTCATACCGGCAGACTTTGTGTCTTTTAATGAGTTAATTTTAACCGTTTGAAATTTAAATTGTTCAGAATGGGGTATATGTGGTTTTTCCTGTAATTTTGTATTAGAATTCGGGGAGGACATTTTGACATCAAAATCATTGGCATGGCTTAGAATTTTTTCCGGATTCTTTGAGAAGTCGACAGTCAGTCCATCAATATTGAGTTGTTTTAGATCAGTGTTTAAGTTAGGCTTAGTATGAGTACCTTCGCGTAAAATGTTCCACATTTCTTTTGGATTACCTTTGCTTTCTTCTATTTTATGCCTGTAATATAATTCCTTAGCATTTCTGATGACTTTTGTACATATGTTTCTATATCTTTTGTAAAAGTTGTTAAGTAAAGTGTCAGAAGGATTCAATGAAGTTTTTTTATGGAGTAAGTTTCTTTTTCTTATACAATTTATAATAGTGTGATTTATCCAGGGAGTTAGAGGTTTAAATTTGTGAGGGATTGTTTTTACTATAGAATTAGTGTTGTTATTTATTTCAGTTTGTAGTTTGTCTATGAAGTAAGACCATGCATCTTCAGCGTTGAGTATGTGTAGTAAGTTGTGCCAATAATTACAGGAAAAAGATTTTTTTAGATTCTCATAATCAACTCGTTTTATGCAATAACTGTGTTTCATTTTTGTATTTTTTGATGGTGTGTTTAATGAAATCATAGTTGCATAGTGGTCAGTAATAGTAGATTCAAAAACAAGTGTTTTATATGGATTATTCGTTTTTATCATAATGTGGTCAACACAAGAGCTGGATTCTTTGGTGACCCTAGTCGGGTGATATATTGTAGATATCAATCCATGGTAACTAAGTAGGTTTAAGTAATCTTGGCATTGTGGGTGTGAATTATTTGGTAAAGTGTTGATATTAATATCTCCGACTAAAATTAAGTGTTTTTTATGCGCAAGTTGTGATAATTTTTCGTTTGGGCTTTGTATGAATGGGGTTATATTGTGGTAGGAGGGAGATCTATACATTGCTAGCGATATTGCATATCGGATCGATAGGTGTAACTTAAGGTGAATGTGAAACGCCAAACGATTTTATAAAAATATTAATAAATTGGCAATGCTGTATTGAAATACTAACCTAAATATGCATTGGCAGTTCATGATACTTTTTGATACTAAATGGCAAGTTAATTGTCTTTATTCATATATTAAGAACAGTTTTCCTTTCTCAAAGATTGGACGGAATAAATTGATCGCTTCTTGGATGCATTATTCTATGGACCTCGTATACGACTTCTTTCACTTCTAAGAGCGTCATTAGTTGAACTCCGTTCAATAATGAGCCAGGAAATTATCAAAACGAATGACATTATCCAAATAAATTAGTATATTAACAGTTAACCGAAACTTATCTGATACAATGGAAGCCGGGCTAAAATTTACCAATCGTCGCGGGTCGGTCGGAATATCTATTACCTATTATTAATCGTGATCGCTAACATTGATAACTGATCATAGATGACAGATTTGGTCAATATCGTATTGATATAGGGTTTTATCGATCGTCCATGCTAGAACTCCAGGTGATCTTTTAGTCTTAGCTTTTACGATTTCACCATTTGAAGATACACATGGATATATAACAAACGACGTGTTTAATATTTGGCAGGCAACGATACAACGTATGCTCATGGAAACAACTTTGAGCTGTCAAATTTTTCTAATCTGTTTTTTAACCGTAATGTACTTTTATGACTAATTATATGATGGGCGCAAAATGATTATAACACAGAGTGCAGGAATTAATTAAATTGCTGCGAACAGCAATAAAAAGATTTGAAAAATTCTCTAAATCTGGATAAAATATTATCGTGCAGCACGTCACTTTTGTACTAGAACACGCATCGGTATTTGTGTCACGACGAAAACTTTAAAATAAAGAGTCATAATAAAAGAACATGTTTTTCCAATCGGTAAAGAGATCCGAAATTGAAGAACTATTCTTTTACCTGCATTTTTATGTGAATAGCGCGTTCCAATTCCAACTGCTCCCAACCGGCTGTGGTCAATGAGACGATGGCATCCCCAGTTGGAAAATGTTGTGAGGCTGAAGGTAGTGGGGAAGGGAAGGAGATGGGGATGAGAAAGGAGGGGAAGCAACTGACTATTTAGATCTGGTCACTAAAACAGCTAAGGCCATGCAAAATTTCAATTTTGAATGGTGGTCTTACACCAGGGCTATCTGATAGTATCTTTTACTCTGGAACGTACCGTACGTATAAATGATTAAATTGTGAAATAATAAAAATGAAATAAATAAAATTTATTTTAATAAAAAGACAAATAACACAATACATTGGATACACAATATATATTCTCTTCGCGGAATGACTGGTTTATCCTAGGTTGGGTTAGGTAAGGTTAGGTTAGGTTAAGTCAGACCTGAGGGTTGACTAGTCAAACCTAGGAGCGCCGTAGCTTCGTGGATTGACTGTAACATATAAAAAAAATGGCAATCAGCAGATCTAAATGTACATCAAAGACACCGACCTTAGGTATATAATGACGTCTGCTGCGTATTCAGCCCTTTGGATGTTTTCCAGTCCAAGTTAGAATCACATGCACAATTTAATAATATTTTGTGATAGACACTGATTAGGTTATCAAGTTGATTCGGAGAGAGTAAAATCTCAACGATTCAAAATTACAATGAATTGGCAGTTTGCGTTTTTTTCATCTTACAATAAAATTTTGCATAATTCATATCATTTTGTTTATTATTGTTATTAAGTTTATTTTGTAGAACTCCATTTTAATTTTAATTTATTTTATAAATTCAATAATATTATTATTTTATGTATAAAAACAGTTTATTATAAACGAGTTCTGCTTCGTAATTATTATTATGTGTTACAGCTGTTTCGCCCTCTAAAGGCATTATCAAACTGTCTAGGCATTATCAAACTGTCTAGGCAGCATCAACATGTCTAGGCATTATCAAACTGACAGTTTGATAATGCCTTTAGAGGGCGAAACAGCTGTAACACATAATAATAATTACGAAGCAGAACTCGTTTATAATAAACTGTTTTTATACATAAAATAATAATATTATTGAATTTATAAAATAAATTAAAACATATCATTTTGTATTAAAAAGAACACTTCAACGCCATCTATGGTCCATTGTGGTCTTTTCACAATTCAAATGGGCACAATACATTTTAGTATCCCTTAAAGACCGCTAAAAAACCACTTCGTGTTATAAATAGTTTATACAATCGAGATAAAATAAAATAAAATGTAACGATGGGTAACCTACCTACCAATAAATTATTGTCACCAATGCCTCATTTTACCAACCCTATTTGAAGAGTTACTTGGTTTACTTCAGTTGATTTCAAAGAAGGAGACTTACAGAATAGTAACCAGATTAAAAAGTTAACAGTTGCAGTCTTCAGGCAGAGAAGAAATTGGTCGCTGAGAGAGATTCTGCAGAATTAAAAACTTGTTCAAATCTGAATAATATATTATGTCGCCGCTAGCGACAATCGGTTTCGACATTGAATATTGTTTTTTTGTGAAGAGGATGATCTTCACTTGGAAAATAATAATTTTTCCAAATTTGTAAACGGTTTTTTTGAATAATTTATTCGTGGCATTTGTTTTGAGGTTTTTCAATTTTTATTCTTCATTTTTATTACTTTTATTTTTTACATTAACTTCACACCTGTGCTTATGTCTGCCAACTTTGGTAATTTTATGCATTTATTTTGATACAATATTTTACATTTCATAGTACAATCCAGTGCCTAATAATGTTGGCCACACTAAGTGGTTTACCCGTGCTGAGGCTCCCATTTTATAATATAAGAGTTTATACATAATATATTTTGCAATAAAAAAAAATGTTGGTGACGAAAAAACACTTAAACTTAACAGAAATTTAAATTAAAAATAAAGATTAAAAATTAAAGTAAAGATAAAAAAAATCAAATTCAATGAAAATCGGCGTATATATGATTTGTGTGTTTGTGAGTGTTGCGTGTTTTATTTTGGTTTTGTGTGTTACGTGTATATTAGGGCGGAGAGAAAAAACTTTTTTTCAAATTTCGTTTTTCCTATATTACCAATGGGTGCCCTGGTAAAGTACACAAAATATCATTAAATTCTTACTTCATCTTCAGGTGGCGCCCTGGCCATAAACTTCTGCAAAAATGTTTTTTTTTTCAGATTTTGTTATTAAACAAACACCTCATCTAATCTTGTTTAAACGTTACAAAACAGATTTTATTTTCACCCATTTAACTTATCCCTCTTTCCCCCACCCTTTGACACTATTTTGCGATACTACAGATGCACTTAATCAGTAAAAAACAGACATCAGTGCGGAGCGCAATTTCGTTGAAATACCCATGCAAACTTGATTGTGATTTTTGTTGTTAGTTTTTGGGGTGTTATGCCGTGTTGCGCTACCTCCTTCTATAACCGACGTTTCGGACAGCGTTGCAGTGTCCATCATCAGGGCAGATCCGAAACGTCGGCTATATAAGGAGGTAGCGCAACACGGCATAACACCCCAAAAACTAACAACAAAAATGCTTTTGGCCGTGAAAATCTAAAAACTTACTTGATTGTGATTTGTTTGTAGTATGCCGAAACCAAGAAAAAATTCATTGTGCCCTGTGTTTGGTGGCCCAGAAAAATTAAAAGACAATATGTTACAAACTTATTCGGATGTAAAAAAATATTATTTGTGGATTAGAAATGACTTGCAGTGGTTATCCAATGGAAAAGATTCTTCTGTGAGAAATATGTAAAATTATTGCAATCGATCTAATTATGTTAAGGAATAAAGCGTCTATTCCTATTGTTACTCAACATAAAATTGTAAGTAGACTAACCCGGTAATATCACAAGTACAAGTGCTTAAAAAAATGACGAATACCTAAAAAGAAACCTAAATTTTATGAAGATGCCACAAAAACCTCTTTGATAATGCTGTGTGTAAGTGCGTTTGTATCGATTTTTGTAAATCTCCAGTAAAAATGCCCAAAGAGGAGCTGGATTTCCAGCAATATCAGAGAGGTAGATGAAAAAAATATATCGGCTCAAAAGATATAGTGTCAACTAAGGCCTTGGACCGTAGGCAATTACAACTGATGAGGAAAAATAAATTACTTCAAAATCAGACTGTTGAGAAACCTCTGAGTGCCTCACCAGATACTACATTGACTGCAGAGACCTCGAATGATAGTGTTAGATTATCAGACAGCAATCAAGATCCAAACAATCAAATTATGATAAAAATGTACGCGCCAATATGGTTCACCATAAAAAACAAAACCTTCATGTAAAGATGGTCCGAAATACGTCCTTTAATTATGTATTTAAAATATGAGCTGAAAACAATTGCTTTTCGAATAATCAAGCGGAACTCTTTCTTTGCAAATTCTGAAAATATTTGATTCGGACGAAAGACAGCATATAAAAGAATTAGCAGTAAGCAGATTTCTTAAAGCCCCACAAAATACAAAGGAGAAGAAAAGAAGAAAGTAAGTATATTCATGACTCCAAAATTACACCTCTTAGCCAACGATTATTATGATTTGATAGACTGGAAAACAGAACCAAAATTCGAGCCACCATTTAAAAAAAAATACGGTGTCAGTAAATTATGCAAAAATCATAAGCGAAGATATAAATATCCATTTTGGAAATTTTCCCTGTCACACATAGGCTATGGAGAGAGGTGTGAAGCTGGTCACTGAAGCTAGTTTGGCTGTTTGCAGAAGTATATTACCCGATGAATATATTCGATCAAGAATAAAATCGAGAAAAGAAATGCCGAAATTCGAAACAAAATCACACTTTTCCTCTGATTTCAGGGAGCTACCTCATATGCAGATGACACGACTGAAGACTGATATTGTTTAAAAAAATATATATTCGTGTTATACTTTATATTGTAATTCAGATAATAAAGTGAAAGTTGATAATAATATTCATTAAATTATTTTTAATTTTCAAGAATCGATCATTTTTTCAAAATTTCAAGTCCTCTGAGTCACCTGAGGATCATATGTGAAAAAAAATATTTTTCAACAGCCATTTATCCATAGCAACATTAAATAATATAGGGTTGACGAAATTCGAATAAAAAAAAATTTCGACTACTTTCACTCCGGGCTAGTGTATATGTTCTATTCTTTTATGTTATAAAATTTTGGTAATATTGTCTTTTTTGTTCTTTAGTCCATTTTTTTAATTTTTTGTCTGAATTGATTTTTGGTTTTCCTCATTTTTTTTTCAAGTGAAAAACTGTGAATGCTTTTATTAACGAAGCAATCTTATTTATGGTGTCTTTGTCCAAAGGTAGTGTTTAGCGTAAGAGTTTTTAATGTTTTCTTTGTACGCTTGTCTATCTGGTTTGTTAATGATATTTTGTGTTTGTTGGAGTTTGTTTTTTGGTCAAAAATTTGTGTTTTAACATATAACATAGCAAAATTTTGTAAAAAAATATAAAAAAAATTGACGTCCTCCGTGGTTTAGTGGTTACAATTCTTGGTTATTAATTCAGAGACCGCGGATTCAAATTGCGGCACGCATAAGAAAATTTTGTTTGATTATTTTTTATCATTTCACAATATATTTATTAATTAAAAATAAATATAGTAAAGTTGCGGCAGGTTCCAGAATGGTGTTGATCAGCGGTCGGCGATTAGTTTTGGTAGCGAGACATAGAAATACGAGTATGTCCATTTTTTTAGGGGGCCACGTGACCGTCGACGTCACTCGTACGCGCCTACTCAGTCAGTGCAATAAATATACCAAAATTGGTCAGTGCTATGGTCAGTGCGCTTGCGACTACGACTGCCCGTCTGATCAATAGTCGTTACCGTGCTTCGCGTCGTGCCTAGAACTATCGTATAGAGCGGAGGTTCCCAATCTTATGTGGCTCAATGCCCACTTTCCATTCTTATTTTTCTTCAACGCCCCTTTCCCCCCCGTAAAAAAATAAGATATGGCATACGGGAAAATAGTAATAGGACGTGCATTCTCAAACAATAGGAAAAGTACAAAACAAATTCCTAAGTTTTTAAAATTATAAACTAAAAATACCGAAATAACAATTAAACTACACTTATCTACTGCGATTAGCTAATCTATTAAATTTGAGTGACAGAAGACATGTTTTCGATCTAGTATTTTTATTTAAAATCTTGTATAATACAATAATTGACAGCCCCGAATTCTTGGCGCTCATAAATTTTAATGTGCCGGCGAGAAACACATTACACACATTGGTCAGTACTACCATTTTACTGTGGTAATTACTACGACCAGGGCAATATTCAGTCGGCATAAAGTATATAAAAAGTAAAAGTGGTTTTACGAAGTTATTGTTTTATTTTAAATTAAAATGTCACATCAAAAAGTATCTGCTTCACATGAAATAAATCGTGGTTATAAACAAACTAATAGTTTAATTCATTACTTAAAATTTATAAGTACATTACCATTGTTATTACACATTTCATTAAGTTAAAGAATTCATAAATGCATATTTGACAATGCATTTTGCGATCATATTTACAGATGCCAACGCGACCTGACTACCTATGCACCCGGTATCACGCTTATACCGCGAAACTTCATTAGTTGCAGAACATCAGCTTGTTACCTTCCTTTAGATTAATTAGTTTCCTACTACCTGAGTTGTTTACTGGTAATATTGTATCTTACTGTTTCGCCGTCTTAAGTTAGAGTTCAGTAGCAAACTTTTCGCAAACACAAGTCCACCCGAGGAAGCCAAATTTCCGAGTTGCCCGATTTGGCTTACCCGAAATATCACAAATTTCTCCAACCATTTAGTTAGTCTTCCTAAGCAGACTAGGAATGAAGTCTTTATTTAGCGGACTTTGGTATAGTTCAGCTGTTTAAACAAATTCTTCTCGAGTCGCTCAGCAAATTACTGAAGATCGTGATCCCTACTCCAATTTCCATGGTGGACAAGACTCCTTCGCTTCTCGCGGTTCCGCGCTTTGTGGATAGCTGCGGACACTGATGTACCGGATTCCAATGACCACTCAAGCGCGTTGGTGACCTTCATCTTCTTCTTTTGCCTTCACTTTGCTAATTTATTTATTTATTTCCATATACACGGCACAACATTTACCATTAACATTATTAAATTAATACATGAATAGTACCTACAACAATACATAGAACGTACCTACCAGTATAAGTGTACCGTGAAAAGTACAAATGACTGCGAATTTCTCCAAGTTTTCATTTACTTCTAAGGTTCAACTTCAAGTTTTGGGTATTTTCTTTAACTTTTATGACGAATTTTTAAAAAATACTAGTCAGTTATATTTCTGTTTTTTTTTACATTTGCTCTACACAGGAGACCCTTAGGAAAATAATTTCCCTCAGTGCATTTATGGAGGCTCTTTTTAGGAAAAAGGAAGGATAGGAAATTCTGGGAAGAAAAAAGTACATAAGGGGTTGGTAGGAAACTGGGGATCAATGTGTCCAGGAGTGACGGACATATGAATCAATCCCTACCATTGCGGTTCATGGTAATGTTCCGAGAGATTCCTGCTGGAGAGGTCAAAAGATCTCCCTTAACCAGTCTCTTCCGATCCAACCAGTTATTCAGTAGGTGGTGGGCAGACTGATCTGCCGCCAATATCCTGAAAAACTTCACCCCATGAACCCAAGCACGTCTGCCAAGTCACCAAACGTAACGAACCTCTTAGAGTGACCTATGGCGGAGGTGTTTATTATTCAATACATGGTTCATTGGCAAATTGAAATTATTTATGGTAAGACATATAATACAAACAGCTTTAGAAACAGATATCACCGAGCATTCTCTTTGCAAATAAAAGTTTACCATGGATGCTCTCGTGGATGGATTCCTAATTTAAATTTGATGAGGGTAAAGTAATTTTTTAAGGCATTTCAAAAATTAGAGCTTCTTTGTGCAAAAGTTATTTAGCTTTGGATTCCATTTCAACAGAGGTCAAGAAAGCTGAGTAAGCGTGTTGCATATTATTAACTAACTAACTCACGAACCATCATGCCGTTTTTCCGCAGGGGTAGGCAGAGAGGACGGACCACTAAACAACTCGCTCTTGGCACATAATCTTTGCCTCATTCACATTCATACATCGTCTCATACATACACTTTTATTATTCTGACTCTTGACATGGCCCATCTTAAGTATCTGATTCACTTGATCGTGACATGTCCTCCTCGGGCGTCCCCGACTTCTTCTATCATTTACATTTGCATCATATACCTATTCTCCTTACACTCCTTTCCTCGTTCATTTGCACTACATGTCCAAACCACCTTAGGCTTACATCAGCCTTGCATTATTTGCGGATCTGTACATTTTTCCTACGATCATACATGGTTTTACCACACATTTGCCTCAGGGATCTCATTTCAACAGCATTCAGTCTGCTTTCATCCTTTCTCTGCCAGTTCCATGCCTAACTGTCATACATCAGGGTATGATAGTTTCGCTCATGTGTAAACGAATATTTTAAATCACATACATACAGTACATCGTTTTGCCATATCAGACGTGGAGCCAGGGAAAATGTTCTTTAAATCAGCCATTTTAATATATTTAGCACATTTTCACAGGAGATTATCCCCATTCTGCGTTGCAATGGCGCTATCCCCACACCATAGACGCGGCTGCATGGTGTACGAATCGCCCATAGAATAACTTCACATACACATTTCTCCAACCGCGAGGTGCTTATACGCCAACATACTGTCATGACAGGGTTGTGCAAGCCGCGGTCCGCGTACCACTAATGGCAAGCAAGCACCGGCTGCGAGGCGTGGGTTAGCTGGAATTTGCAATCGCGGGCCAAACATAAAGAATAAGCATATAATTAGCCTGCGGCGCGTTTTGTATTCCAGCGTTTGTCAAAACGTTTATTTTAAGAGGCCGGTATTCGAATTTCTACCGATTTCCCGATCTCCCTTAAACATTTGAAGTTTTTAAGCTCTTAAAAAATATATGTTATTCTTGAAGATAATATCTAGACATTAGTCGCGCCCAAACGCAAATTATATAAAATTCCCTCGATAGAAAAAAATCGCAATGCATCAAAAATTATTATAAACACGTTTGTTTCAGTTATTTTACAAGTTATATGTATGAAAAAATTCACAGCGTTTCTTTAAATGCTGTTTAAGACAATTATTGCAAGATTTTTGCTTTATTTTAAACGAGTCGTGTTTTATTAAAGATTTTCATGATTTTTGCATCGATTTTACCGTTGTAAATGTTAGCGCGCTCTTCTAACATTAGTAATTTCATATCTCTCCGTCTTCTTCTTTTTGGGGCCGGGAACGGAGCCCTAAATCTTTAAAATCAATCTGATCACTCATTACCATTTCTGTCACAAAAACGATGAGGACGTCCTCGAAAAACTCGTTCTGTCTCCTTTCCTATCATTATTATTTTTATTTAAACAGTAGTTTCACGCAAGAAGCCCAGAGAAAAATAATTTCCACCTTTGGGGATGTTGCGTCTTTTTAAGGAAAGGAACGACAGGAAGTTCTTTGAAAGAAAACGGTTTGAAGGGTGGGTAAGAATCTTAGGATCAGTGTGTCCAGGATGACAGATGGGTGAATTCATCCCACCAATTGTGGTACAAGGCCATGGTTGAGAGAGTCTGGCTGGAGAGATCAAAAGGCCTCCTTCGACCAATTTCTCTCGATCCGGTCCACCACGCAGTAAATGAGTAGACGCGTCCACCGATAATACCTAGATAAACCTCACTCCATGAAGCCGGGCAACTCTGCTAAGTCCCCAAACGTTGCGAACCACTTGGGGTGACCTATGGCAGATAGATATCCAATAATTGGTTCCCCGGGCGGCGATACCTATACTCGCCTCCTTTACTACAAAACAAACATTTTACCCGGTCGAGGTTTCCCAAATTTTTGAATAATTATTTTTACACACGTAAAACGAAAAAGTAATAGTAAAGTAATAATACTACTTTCATCTTATTAAATGTGTTTTTTAGTTTAGTATAGACAATAAAAACATCGGCGATAAATCATCAGTTTTCGCTCTACAAGAGAGTATGTCTATTGGTTTGAAGAAGAACATGCTAAGACTTCAAGTATATCATATTAAAAATATATATTGTCACCGTGGGATAGAGCGGCAATAATGTACATCATATTAGTGATGCTGATTATTATGAGTAAGATATGAGAAGTAAGTATATAGTAAGATGGACTCAACATGGCAAATGTAAGGATTAGGTTCTAGTTTTAGAATGAAAAGAATACAGTATGATATTAATATTCATTCAAACATGTATTATGTATACAAAGGACATCCCGAATCTAAAACTCTCTGACTTAAAGGGCTTGCTTAGGTTAATAAGTTCTTGTTGATACCGTGTTAAGTAATGTAGCTGATGTAGAATAATTCCTTTTGTGGAAGGAATCACACATCATGAGAATAGTAGGGCTGTAGAGAATTGGCTCCCTGCCAAAAGGGCCTTCCAAAATCAGGACAGGCGGATGTCTCCAGATGCCAATCATCCCTCTAGGGTTATTCTCGACGATTGTTTATTAAGACGGCGAGAATCACGTCCAAGGTCCAAGATCACAAGTAGTAATATAGCTGAAGTGTAGCATGATGAAAACTGCTCTCTTGTAGAAAGAATCTTGCATCGTGAGAATAGCAGGGCTGCAAAGAATTGGCTCCCAGTCAAAAGGGCCTTCCAGAAGCAGGACAGGCGGATGTCCCCCGATGCCAGACATCCAGAATCACGTCTAAGATCCAAGAACACAATGGTAGCGATTTTAAATTGATTCGTCGGGTTTCAGTCGAGAGGATTGCCCAATGCTCTGGGCTGCCACACAAAGAATGGCCCGCTTCCTTTTCAAATCTGCTGATCTGAATCTGACTGCAGGATCGACAACTGTTCCATTCCAAAATATTGCAGGGCTGGCAATCTCATTAATGCTCAATTGTCAATGAGTAAGTACTGGTGGTGCCACACACCGAGACTATAAATATAGTCTGTAAAAAAGGGCGCACACACCTTGTTACAAATATTTTTATTTAACTTTATTACATGTGAAGTTTACGGGAGTGCTTTTGTAAAGAAATCATTTGGCACATTTTCAAAAATCACAAAGGCACATTTTCAAAAAGTTAGCGTACCTCTGGTATATGGCGTAAGGGCATAAGCTTTTTAAACTTGGCCGTCATAAAGTTTGTCCCACTTTCAGAGGATCTAATGACCCGAGAAATGTTCCATTTAAACCTGTACAAAAGCATAAAAGAAAAATACGGAAGCTTTAAACTTCGAACTCTAAAATACGTGTTCCAACATAAAAGGTTAATCGAGAAGTTCTGTATTCAATAAACGGTGGTACGGATTTAATGCGGGCGAAAAACACTGCACGTGAGAAATATTACGCTCTTGCTTTATGAATGTCTGTGCCACGTCTTATGTGCCAAATATCACAAGGAATTTGGGAGGTAGGTATGGGTACCGCTGACCCGGGAACCATTTATTAGGTAACCGACACCTCTACCATAGGTCGCCCCAAATGGCTCGCGACTTAGCAGGTGTGCACAGGTTCATAGGATGTGATTTGTTCGGGTCGTCTACCTACATGGCAGGCCGGATGGAGAGAGAGTGCTTGAGGGAGTCCCTTTGACTTCTCCAGCCGTACTATCTCGGAATATCGACTTGCACCGCAGTGGGAGGGATGGATCCATACATCCGTCATTTCTTTAACACACTGACCCCCAGATTCCTACGCAACCCTTATACCCTTTTCCTTCCCAGAATTTCCTATTCTTCCTTTCATAAAACGATCGTCCACACATCATCCCCAAAGATAACATAGGCCCTGAGGGGAATTATTTTCCTCAGAGCCTTTTGTGTGGAGATAATGTAAAAAAATTAGATTTCCTTTAAGGAAAAAAAAATGATAGAAACGATGTGTTTTTAAATGAACGCGTTCATTCCCCCATTAACGGAGTTACCTGCATTTACCTTTCTTTCGATATCTCTTCCAGCCTTCACATATCTCGTAAACGTACTACCCATCATCATTCACAACTATATTACTGTTTGAACAATAGTGTACTGACTTTATAGGGATGTTTGCATTATTTTTATCCCATTTTTTTGTAAGGTTAGGTTAGGTTTCAATAGATACTTTGTCGGGGGATGTTTTGTCCGTATGATCTTTTGTCTGGGATAATTTGTCACGGGTTGAAAAGTTGCGGAACTCCTCATTACATGACTAAATATCTGATAATTAATTAGTATTGCGCTTTATTAAATCGAAGAAATATTACATTTAATCATGATAAATATTCAGGAAACTACATTGCAAAATATTCCATTCACCAGTCAAATTGCGATACATTTAATTAGCACCATCATAACGGATTTTAGCGTGACCAAACAGTGAAGACTTTGCCGTGAATGTTCTAAAACGTGTAGTTAACTCCGCCAAACTTAATAATATTCTTGTTAAAAACTTTTTAAACATTTTCGAGAAGCCCATCACGTATAATGGCTGCCATAAAAAATCTTGCTCGAGCAAATAATAAAATTTCACTAATATTAATTCATGTTTTAATCCTTGTTTACTCGAGTCGGCGGTTAAAGGTTAATTAGGACACATTGAGCGAATAAACTTTCTTTACAAGCTTTAGACCTTAGACAATAACTTTCCAAATGTACATTTTTAAAGCTCTGTTTAAAATTCTAGGACTTTCTTGTGAGGCAGTTGGGAAACTTGATTTCGCTTTCATAGGATTCATAAGCAAAACTTTCACCGACTATATTATGTTGATGATATGTTTGTATTTCATATTCATATAGAAAAGATCTGTAAATAAGGCAGAAAGATGTTGGCTTTTGTCATACACAATTCGAAGGAATTGCTGTTTTACTTTTAGCTTAGTGCTGAGCATTTGTGAGAGTAACTCTCAGGTGAGGGGGCTAGAGGATATGCTCTATGTATTAATGGTAGAGAAAATACAAAAGAAATTTTAACGATTTGTCTAGAATTTGATTTAAAAATTACATATCCGGTTGTGTCTGGTCATTCCCTCTTAATTAACTGCCTCGCAGGAAATGTGGATATTTTTCACAAGACAGACAAAAAACTTTAGGTGTGAAATATCTCTTGTGCTTTAACTTTATGTACATAGATGCAGTTATTTATGTTAAAAATGTTTTTGTAATTTTCTTTTCTTCAGCAATGCATTGGTTTTTATACTGTTTTTGGACATAAATAACAAATCAATCTGCCCTCTCCTATCAGATGTTAAGTTTCATCAGGGTAATATTCACTATTTTTGTCTTTTTAGTGTTGCTTTTTCGATTTATCGAGTTTCAAATCACAACGGTGGTAAAGAAGTTTTCCATTTAAAAAAAATTATAAATTAATAAAAAACACTCACGTTGCGTAAATTATTATAAATATATAAGTATTAAATGATAACAAATGTAAGAGATGGCTATTTAAAAAAAATGGTTATTAAAAACACTTTTCCTGATTTTATCCTGAAGTTATCTAATTGTAAACCCTCATGTTTGTATGTTAAATTTTGAAGCCTTTATTTATATCAAAATAATGATGTGTTACCAAAATGTGGTTGTCAAAGTCAGAATAATAATTTATTATTTAAACACCTTAGATGCTCCTTAAAGGCCTCGTCAAACAGAATGAGTGATTCACGCGGCGTTAGGCGTGAATAACGCCGCGTTAATAACGCTGCGTTGTGTTGTACTGAACATTATGGGACCAGTCAAACAGAGCGAGCGCGTTAGCATCACGCGATACTCTAATGCGGCGTTAGGACGTCGCGTTGTATTTTTTTACAAAATTTTGTTTAACACCGGACGTTATTTCTTGACAGTGGTAAAAACGAATATTGAAAAGTTGATGGAATTTTTTTTCTATTCTTGAACATTCACATTATAGATTATTACATAGATAATAAGTTAAGTAATAAGAAAAGATTATGGGAGGACATTGAAATTGAAATAAATCAATCGGGTCTACGCTCTGCCTAACGCCGAAGCGTTCAAACAGAAAGTAAGCGACGTGACGTTAATAACGCCGTCGCGTTAATCATGCGATCTGTTTGACGAGGCCTTAACTCTTATTTTAAAATTCGAGAAGACTTCCGAAGTGATTTGATTATTGTCTTACAAAGTCATTAATTTTCATTTAATTAAAATGACGCCACAATTCAAAGTAAATTTGAAAATATTGAAAAGGCTTAGAAAATTATTTATTTAACAGTTCGGAGCAGCTTATATGCGCTAAATACAACTAACAAAGAAGTTCAAAATTGTTGAACAATATTCAATAGATCGTAAAACAGTAAATTCATCTTACGATAACCGCTACCAAGATCCAAGATCAATCAACAATCAGCACTCAAATCTTGTGACCCGACAAGACTTCTAACATCATCCGTCACCACCATATCATAATCAAAATTACCTACCTACCATATCCTGAAGCGTGATAACATTTCAAATTATATATCGCTACATCAAAACGGCGGGAGTGTTGCCAGTTTATCAGTTGTCACCAAGCATCATTATTCCCTATATTCATCAACCAACTGGTCGACATCCGCCGACAGGGGGCGTTACTCAAGCGTTATCGCAATCGGTAACGTTACTGGTATAGTAACGATACCGGTATATACCGTTAGACTTGTCGCCAGGCCCTGACTTACGATCACAACAGTTCGGGTAATTTTGGGCAAACGGCGCATTTAACTAACTTTATTATGCGCTAGATAAAATAAGTTTGTTAAGAGCGTCGTTTGCTTAAAATTTCTGGGACTACTTGGATAATGCGATTTCTGTAATTGTGCTACAAAATCATTTACTTCGTAAGCATTTTTTTGAAACCTAGGATTATTAAAATGCTTATTACGGTAAAACAGGTTTACTGATCTCTCAAGGTACAAAATACACAATATTTAATTACTGATGAAGAAAATATAAATCAACTCTCAATGAAGATATTTTCCAAGAGGGTCTTTTTAAGGAAAGGAAGGAGAGATAGTAGGAAAAAGATTTTTTAAGTGAAAACTTCTTTAGTATCTACCGTTATGAAATGTAACTAGATGAAATAAAAAAATGACACTGAATGAAGACAAACACTCAAGGATTTAGTCTGTAAGAGAATGAAATCAGCAAAAATCGGTCTCCTCTTTATGTGGTTCTTCGTAGCCTCCCCACTCTTGTCTTTTTCAGTTTTTTGAAGGATTCACTATACCGCGTGTGAACTGCACACTTGTAATTTTTTTTAACACCTCCACATAGGAGGCTCTGAGGAAAACAATTTTCATTCGAGGCCTATGTCTTCCCTGGGGATACGTCTTCTTAGGGAAAGGAAGGAGAGGAAGTTCTGGGAAGGAAAAAGGTATAAGGAGTGGGTAGAAATTTGGTGATAAATGTGTCCAGTAGTGACAGACGTATGAATCCATCCCCCCACTGCGGTGCAAGGCGATGGGTCGAGAGAGTCCGGCTGGAGAGGTCTACATTATTTCTGCCTCAAGCAGTCTCTCCGGATCCGGTCCACCACGTAGTAGGCGAGCAAAAGCTTTCGCCACCAAGACCTAGACAAATCTCACCCAAATACCCGGGTACCACTGCTAAATCACCAAATGTCACTTGGATTGACCTATGGTAAGGGTGTAGATTATTCAATAAATGGTTCCTAGGCGGCGGTACCAACACCCGCCTCCTAAATTGTAATGGGATTGACGAATGAACCATCCCCCCCACTGCGGTGTGAAGGCGATGGGTCGAGAGAGTGCAGCTGAAGAGATCTAGGTTAGGTTTCCCTCAACCAGTCTCTCCCGATCGGAAACATCACGGCAGAGGACCATAAGTTACCCCAAGTGTTTTGCTACGTTTGGTGACTTAGCAGGGTTGCCCGGGCTCATCGGGTGATGTATTTTCAGATCCTGCCGCCAGTGTATTTGGCCATCTGCTGCGTGGCGGGCCGGATCGGGAGTGACTGGTTGAGGGAAACCTATCTCTCCAGCCGGATTCTCTTGACTTTGCAAAGCAGTGGAAGGGATAGGTTCCTAGCCACTCTTCATACCCTTACCCTCCCAGAACTTCCTTTCCGCAAAAATACCCTCCACACAGCATCCCCAAAGATGATGTAGGCCATGAGGGATATTTTCCTTTCATTTTTCTCTCCTTTTTTCATTTGTGTGCAGCTAATTTAAAAAATAGAAAGTATATTTGTAACCAAACTGATTTGTGAGACAATTAATTCGTTGATGGGAATACCCGGTTATCCAAGCCCGGTCCCAGTCCATCCCCGGCTGTCATCAGCGGGATATGGCCTTGTTAATGCCGCTCCGGAGCAAGCAATAATAACTCCAAGAGATTAATGTGATTCGAGAGGCGCTGGCACACTGTGCCCTACCTACCCGTACTGAGCAAGAACGAATTAATTATGAAGCGAATATAGTTTCAGAGGATATATTGATGCTGGGGATATGGACAGTTTTGTAGACCATTCAGAGCACGGTTTTTCATTTCAAAAATACGTTGTAATACTTTTTACCTTTTTTATTATTTATTTATTTATTTGATTGCCATAATATCTTAGATTTCAAAAATAAAATCAACAATGTCGGCCTCACTGGGTAGCTCACCTGTGCTGAGGCCTCCATATTATTATTGTACAAAAGATTGATAACCCATTAACAGTATAATATTCTCATTCTGACATCTTTCAGACATCGACCTTATTTTGTCAGAGTATTATATACCAAAATATTTCCGCTTTGCAATAAAATCCAAATAAATGGAACATTTAGGAAAGAAACTGAAAACTAATTTTGGTTTTTGAAAAGTGATAAAATAAGCTTACACATTTTATAATTTGATATAAGATTTTTTTTTTAAGTACGAGATTTTTTGAAAAAGATTTAAAAATGGCTCCCCTTATGTTTTTCTAACCAAAATTATTGATAACGAAAATTTATTAGGTATTATAAGTATATGTATTATAAACGCTACCTTCAACACACTTTTTTATTATTTTATGTAAAAATCTATATATACATATATAAATAAAAATCAATTGGAGTTCATGTCTCGCTAAAACTCAAGAACGGCTGGGCCGATTTAGCTGATTTTGGTTTTGAAATGTTTGTCGTAGTCCAGGAAAGCTTTAAAAGGTGAGAAAATATGGAAAAATTGCGAGGAAGATGGTAAAAACAACAATTTTATTTTTCCGTATAAACTCTTAAGAATATTTCAAACGTCAGAAGAATGCAAACAAATTGTTGCCTTGAAAACGATGTTTTTTTAATTTTATTCACCCGTGTCCTTCTGATTGCCGGTCAGGTGCTCTACCACTGAGCTATTGCGGCTTATCTAATACCCGCCAAATAATTCAATATATACAAGTGCTTTATTCCCATTGGCGGCCAGTATCTTTTCTCGGAAGATTTTTTCAATGTAGATGAGTGTTTCAGGCTGATAATTATTGCTTATAATAATGTTACCCATTTATATTTGAATATAAAGTTTAGTGTTTTCTCTTTCTAAAATAATTTAAGATATTTCTAACCATGGTAGTAAGAGATACACGATGATTTTTATGTGACCTATATGAGTTGTTCCGAAAACCAACAAATTTGCCTGAGGGGTAAACATCTGGGAAGATAATTTTATAACATAAAATCTTGAGGTTATTTATATAGGATTTTTTTTACATGAACTCTACAGAGGAGGCCCGGAGGAAAATTATTTCCATCATGTCATCTTTGGGATTGTTGTGTGGAGGTTTTTTTGAGGAGAGGAAGGAGAGTTTTGGGAAGGAAAAGGGTTTAAGGGGTGGGTAGGAATCTGGGCTTCAGTGTGTCCTGGTCATCCGCCTTTTAGACCTAGACAAACCTCACCCCATGAACCCAAACGCAGCGAACCACTTGGGGCGACCTACAGCAGAGGTGTTGATTATCCAATAAATGTTCCCAGGGCGGCGGTACCCATTCCCGCCTCCCAAATACATCCAGGGTTTCAAACATTTCATTCATTAGCACCTTACCTCTTATCAAACTATGCTATGCTTGAGCATCTGTTTTGCCTTATGGTATTTTGAACAAATCGTGTGGACGACTACGGCTGAAGTTTTCAGGCGCGTATAAGCCATAGCATTCCAAGAAGGGCTATCAAAAGAAATACGAATTATATTAAATTGGAATAAACTATTATCATTATTAAGACCCCACCCCGCATTCAGATATTTTATTGATTAATAAGTTGTTTCTTTCTGTTAAAACAGAATTGCATGTACATACCTGAAGCTTTAGTATTCATGTTGAAAACTTTCTGATTTTTAAATAGGGAAAATAGGAAGAGCGCAGCTACCCCGTCAACGAATCAGGCGCAAATGAGAAATATTGGCAGAGCGATACATATCTCATCTTTGAGAGCATTCGCAGGATATAGGGTTGCGTTCACAAAATAAATATTTTGAATAAATATTTTGAAGTTCATTTTGATCAGGTTTATGGAGAACGTTTTAAAAATATTTATGATAAGTTTGTAGACAATGCTTTTACCTATTTTTGGCGCCATAATCATTTGGCCGTCATTAAATTATAAGTCATGAAATTTGTTCGTGTTAAAATTATAATATAAATATTTATATATCTTGTCTGTAAATTCCCTTGACGAGGGAATTGAACGTCATTATTACGCTGACGTCTGTACGGTTGAAATTTAAGAATCCTGCTGAGAATGCAACTCTGATGGCGCGCCGTACGCAAAACCATGTTCGTAATTAAAGTTTCTTTTTTTTTTATAAGTTTTTATTCCAGTAAAAAAGAAAATAAAATTTTCACTTACTTAACTAGAATATTGAATTTATACAGTTTTTACATTTCAGAACCTTAAATTACATTAGATTGCAGTACAAACATTTAAATAACATTATATTACCATACGATATTATTCGCTTTCACTACTTTCTTTTTTGTGAATAAACATGAATAATTTTTTTTTGAATTTGCACATACTTTTTTCGTTTTTGATATCATCTGGAAGGCAATTATATAAGTTGGCCCCCTCGTGACTAATTGATTGCTTACCGTAGTTAGTATGAATGGTGTTTAAACGTATGTTATCGTGTTGTCGTGTAAAATGTTTGTGTACTTGGGACGTTTTAATGAATTCTGTGTTTGTATGTATGAGTTTATTATTTATTTTGTATATAAGGAGACATATATTGTACTCGTATAGTTTTCTTAATGTTAGCAGTTTTGTTTCCAAATATATTTTTTTTGTGGATGTTTTGGATTCGTAGTGAAATAGTTTTTTGATTTACTTATTTTGAATTACCTGTAATTCATTGATGTATGTTTCATACGCATTTCCCCAGATTTCAATCAGGTAATGTAGGTGTGAGCGTACGAGACTATAATATAAACTTTTTTTTTAATGTTATTGGTAATAGATATGATAACCGGCTAAAAACGCTAATTAAGGGTGTGATTTTATCTTTTACATCTTGTATGTGTTGTTCTTAAAAAGCTACTTTTGTAATTCGGTTTCGCATTCAAGCAAGTAGCCTTTAATGTCAAAGGATGGCGCTAATTACGTTAGCAGATCGCTGAGGACTTTCCCCTGGTAGGTATAAGTACTACGGATTTGGAAATTTGAGTATCTCTCCGTATATGGAAAGATTGACGGTAATATGATTATTATTGTAACTGGCAGTTGTGAATAATAGTACCAGGCGGCTATATATTATATATGACCTAATTGTCTGTCGCGGTTTACCTTGTTCCGGTGACTAGCTGTCACTGGATCACAGTAGAACCGAGCAAAAGGCTTTTTTTGGATCCAGCTCCTATCGGAATTATAAAATGGTCACCAATACTCAAACAGGGCGAAGCCGAACCAAAAACCTGTGGAGCTGGTTATTAATATTCATAATTCATAATAACGATTATTATGAGTTTAATTACGTTAGTTATTTTTGGAGTAAGAACAGATTGTTATTTCTACCTTTTATTTAGAAACAGTCTGTATTTGGACAGCTTCTGGAATCATTATGTTGCGAAATGGAAAAAAATACAAGGAAAAAGGTTAATAATAGCATGCGGCAGTAATACAATTGTTTATCGTAAATTGTATCACGGAAAATCCGGTTAGAGGATTTATAATAAAGAAGTAATTTTTCCATTAATCGAAATCAACCAATTATAATATAATATAATGCAACAAAGCTATTCAATTCTCTACCTACTGAAATAAGAAACACTCAAAGCAAAAGTGCATTTAAAAGTAGAATCATTGATCACCTCAAATAAACATATCTATCTGGAGTATTTAATAACATTCTTACCTTTATGCCTACTGTGTGTAAATATGTAACCATGTACCTACTGCAATGTTCATATAACATACTTGAATTGTATATTACTTAGAAAAAAAGATTTTATATCAACCTGTCATGTTCATAATATTAATAAAACAAAATCATAGATTATAACCACTCTGTAAATTGCCATCTCAACACAGGTGTTTCACACCTAGTGAGATGGGCAATACGTCATTATTATAACCTAATGTAATATGAAAATAATTAAATAAATAAAATAAATAAAAAAATAATATTTAATTAAATGAAGACAATATTAGCGAAACTCAATGGAAAATCTGGAGAAAGAAAAATCAGTAAAAGATATTGGTTCCACTGGGACTAATTTAACCCATTAATGGGTATTTTACGATGTGCATTTTAGGAGGATCATTTTTCTGAAAATTTAAAATAAATTAAATACTGTTAAGAAATTTGCACTGCTAAATACATTAGATTAATTTTAATATATTTTTTTTAAATGTGCTGTTGTGTGGAGGGTCGTCTTAAGGAAAATAGGAAGAGGAAGGTCTAGAAAGGAAAAAGGTATGAGGAATGCTCAGGAATCTGGGGTTCAGTGTGTCCAGGTCATCCGTCGCGTCGCCAAGATCTAGACAAACCACACTCCATGAAGCTGGGCCCCCCCTTAACTAAGTCGTCAAATATAGCGAACCACTTGGATTGACCTATGAAAGAGGTGTTGGTTATCCAATAGATGGTTCCCATCTCTTAAACTGCATATTATGTATACCTAAATATAATATAACTCTCGAGTTAGCAACAATCATGGAACTCAATATTACTTTTGGTTAATAATTCTTATATACCTACGCACTTATTAACTGTGTCTCTAACAACTAAAACAAAATTATTAGTAACAATTATTATAAGCAATAATTATCAGCCTGAAACACTCATCTACATTGAAAAAATCTCCCGAGAAAAGATACATGCCGCCAACGGGACTTGAACCCGCGTTCTTCTGATATCCGGTCAACTGCTCTTTTATCCACTGAGCTACGTCGGCACTAAGTTTATTCAAAAATACATTTCTCATATATTATTCAAAAGGTCATAATTATAAGCTGTCGATCGTGAACTATTTCCACATCGATTTAGGAGTAATTTCTCTTCAAAATTAATTGACTTGAACATGTTAATATTATAATTCTCGTTCTCCGTAATATTCGGTCTGCTGTCGGATTTTGCTCCATAAATTTTCAATCTTATTATTACCATTCGCGCTAATTTCACCACCCAGTATTCAGGGTTTAGCACCGGTACGAGAGGGACGGAATTATGGAAAACAGGGAGGTGAGAGGGAGACGGGAGTGGAGATATCACCGTTTGCTTTGGTTATCCGACAGTCAATTACCGTTAGGGGATGTTGCATGACGTCACGCCAGTTTTTTCACTCAATTATGAAGTTGTTTCAATGAACGACTTCAGACAGCTTTGGCTGCTTTTCCGCCTACCCCCGCGTGGTGGGAGGTGGGTGGGGGGACTGTCAAACCGTTAAGCTGTCTATACACGTGACAGGTTATTCATTTTACAAAATTAAGGTGTTGAAACGAATGCTTGTTTGCAGAATGGATTCATTTGACTATCGATCTTTTGGATGGTATAAATGAACGAATATAACAAATATATAAAGATGGTTGAGGTCTTGAAGAATGGCTGAATGAGGAATGGGCTTTGGTAAAATATTTGATGTTTGATTACAGTTAAAATGATCAAACTTGTCATCGCTGGACTTCAAACAACTGAATATGAAGCCTTGAAATATATTTTTAACAGGTTTATATTTGTAGCAGGTTTTTTTAAAAATATTTGTATTAAATTGATTTTTTTTTGTAAAGTATTTCATTTCATATTTTCTGGTAATGGTAATATATTCCTAGGTGATGTCATGAAAATATAACAAAATACATGGATGCAATATATCGTGCATACAATTTTAGGCTTTTAATGCAATTTTTTTTGTGATCTAAAAGCAACTTTGCTGATTTCAGGTGGTAGTAATTATCTCTGGTGTCACATTAAATATGCCTGAAATCCCTTGAAATTTGTTATTTTAATACAATACCCACGCAGCCGGAAATAATGCCAGATTTGACCGCTAACTTATGTTACTAATTTAACCAGTTTCCGAAATCAAAATTAATTCGGAAAAGCACTTCGTTGAATTTTGAACACATGTCATTATTCCGGATTATTCGTTTTGCAAAATGAATAGGATTGAACAGATGTCCATCTGTATATGAAAAGGAGATATGTAATTGATACCAATTTAAATGAAAATTTATTACGCTATCTGTATACGTATATAATATATATATATGTCAAAATATGCTTGCTTAAGTGTATATGTATTTGACGGCCGGCGTAGTCCAGTGGTAAGGTTCTTGACTCGCAAACCGAAGGTCGCGGGATCGAATCCCGGCGTGGCAAATATATTTTATTTGATTAATTCGTGTTATTTCACAATTTGTTCATTTAAAATAATATATAGTATATTTGCGGCACGTTCCAGAGTGGAAGATATTCTCAGTATCGGCCTGGTGTAAGACCACCATTCAGAATTGAAACGTTGTTTGAAATGACATTAACCGTGTTTGGTGATCAGATCTGAATATCCAGGTACTTCCTCACCTTCCTATTCCCCATCTCCTTACCCTCCCCACTACCTTCAGTCTCACAACATACCCCAATTGGAGATGCTATAGTCTCACTGGCTTCAGACGGGAGCAGTTGGGACTCTTGTGCGGTATTCATATAAAAAATATATATATATGTCGGCGGCCGATCGTAAAATCATGCATATCATGATGCGGCAGATCGTCTCAGGCGCATCATGATCGGCCTGATTTTACAAATTGCATATATATGAGTATATGAGTTGTCTATGCATTGATAAACCACTCATCCGACCCGTTCTCATGTGACTAATGTCAACCGTGTACAAATGTTGGGCGCGTGTTTGGCGTGTTTCCCGACTATGCACCGGTGCCGAGGGGATCAACGACGCTAGTTCCTCGGAACATTTTCCATTGTAATACCGGTAGAACAAGGACAGCATTCCCACCTGACGCCTGTGCTCTAAAGATTGCAATCCGTCTGTTAAGATGATTCTGCACAGAGTCAAGGGTTTTTTTTAAGGTATTTTGGAGCTCCAGACCAGAGGTGGCTGCCAAATTCAACCGTGGGGCGCACTTGCGATTTGTACAGGGTTAGCAGTTGTGTACTATTAAAGTATCTGCGGGCCCTGTACAGTACGCCCAGTTTCTGAGAAGCTAATTTAACTCTGGTTTCGATGGAGCCCCCATACCTGAGCTGGTCACTTAGAGTAACACCAAGCATATCAATGGAGGTCCTGTTCGGAAGAATGCTTCCGTTGAAGGAGACTAGATTGCGATGAAACTTTGAGGATTCGATGTGCGGATGTCCGCGATGGTTTCTATACACAATAGTGAGTTCTGGCGTCATGAAATTATGCTTTGCTAACCATTCATCCGATTGCGACAAAACTTGGGGATTTTCCGCGATGGTTTCTACATACTCGTACAATAGTGAGTTCTGGCATCACGAAATTATGCGTTGCTAACCATTCATGAAATTTTGGGGATTTGATGTGTGCATGCCCGCGATGGTTTCTATATAGATATAATAGTGCAGAGCTCACTATGAAATTTGTTTAAAAATTTGCAGTATGTGGTACGCGAGCTTTTTGAAAACTGAATGTACCGGGACAGAATGTATGAGAGGGGGGAGGGGACCTAAGGAGGAGAGTTCACGGGACGGGGGAAACGGGAGACGGGAATGGGGAGAGGTAAATCAGAGAAGGCGGAATGGGAATGCGTGAAGGGAAGGGGATGCGGGAGAGGAAGGGGAAGCGGAAGGGGAACGGGACAAACATGCAGGGGTAAACAATTTCCATATTAAGTGGCTTAGCAATGTATGCCGGGAACTTGCTAGTTTTACATAAGATCCTTCGACTAAGCACCAGACATGTCAATGAAATTGATTTCCTCCTCAACAAAGAAATTCGTTTTTCAAAGATGTTCGAATATTTTCATCGGTTGGAACATTTTACATTTACATCCAGAAGCAAGGTTAAATTGCGCATACATCGGGCACATCGGACACGTCCTCAACACACTTCTATCTATACATCTAGTAACACATACTAGTATCCTTTACCTAAATACTTGCTTTTATCACACATACTTTGTTGAATGTACATTCATATTTTGTTATTATTGTAATACTGATAATCTCCTGTGTACCACTGTATACTTATAATATCATGTATCTATCACTTGAATGTAAAAGCCATTCTATGGCGTTTAAATAAATACATAAATCTCTTCAGGACGCTGACTCATAGTTACTATAAATATTATTATACATTTCAGAAGTTACTTTAGTGTCGCCCTGGTAAAAGACCGCCATTCAGAATCAAACATTCCTAGAAATGGCCTTTTGGTGGCCAGATCACTATTGCCAAGGACTTATTTAAAAATGTATAAAAATACGCTTCGTTCATCTCCTTGGCACTCTTACCACAAGTTTTCTTTAATACTTTTTCTAATAATTATATATTTAAAGCCCAGAGGGCTTTTACATAAAACAGTACACATTTATTATGATACATAATACGTTTGAAAATTACAAAAGAAAATACATAGTAAAAACAAAATTATAAAAGAGAAAACATAGGAGAAATAATAACTTGTACTGAAATTCTTTTTACAACATTCCATTATGTTCATCTTTAAAGATAAAAATTAACCAAGTTAATGGATCTGCAAGGTATCAGAATAACATAAATTTTCTCGGAATAATTAAAATTTTTAAGAAAATATCGAAAACATTTACGAATTTCAGTTTAAAAATTACATTAGGACAATTTTTTTTCTTCACATTTCTGGTGCTTGTATATTAAGATGGGTCTTGTAAAGAAAAATATTATTTTTAAATTCTAAGTGCGATAAAGGGTGCCAAATGGGTTCAAAACGAGGTGTTTAAAATTTTTCTAAATTCTGATACGATCTTCTTCCTTCGAATTCACTTCAAAGTTTTGAAAATTTTCATTTTAAGGGGTTATTTCCAGGGTATAAAAAAGTTACTACGAATCCTTAAAACCATATTTTTGTCATCTTCTATGGCAAATGAAGTATGTATTTATGAAATCATTTCCAAAAAGTCCCAAGATTGAGTCTCGCAAAATAATGCAGAATTTTGAGAGTAAGAAGGATTTTTCTGGTATTTGAGTACACTGCGTTGAAAAAATTTGAATTATATTTATACATTTTTTAAATAAATAAATTATAATATTCCTATCTTTCGTGGTTTATTGAAAAAATTATCATTTTAATGGTTCATCGAAAATTTTTAAAAATTAAACGAGGGTGATTTTTATGACTATTAGACAAATTAAAACAAGATTTTTTTTTTCCTATACAGTCGTGACCCACCTTATTGTACATATGTAGATATACACAGAATTAACGGGTAAGCAAGCAGTATGCAGAACACACCATGTTCGTTGTTCGTATTGATTTTGATGTTTTTTGGTTAAAGTTACCAGAGATTCGCGATCGCGTGAACGAGAACCGCTGCCAGCCGCCATACAGCACACAGCAAAGGTGAGGCATTCTGCGCGTTAAACCAGCCATTCATTAATCACCTGCTGGAGGTGAGGGCATATTGCCGGCATAATTGCCGCTTGTGTAATTGGACCGAATTACATCCGAGGGCTGGGGTAAGAGGATTTGCATCGAAAGCTTAGTATAATTAAATCCGTTACTATGAGAACCTGTACCCTGATGAAGTGGTCAATTTTTGATTTAATAATAATATGAAATTAA
The DNA here is from genome assembly GCA_917563855.2 of Limnephilus lunatus. Classification (NCBI taxonomy): domain Eukaryota; kingdom Metazoa; phylum Arthropoda; class Insecta; order Trichoptera; family Limnephilidae; genus Limnephilus; species Limnephilus lunatus. The sequence continues at coordinate 36,399,270 of OU830602.1, read as the reverse complement.
AAAATAATATTTGTTCATATGATGCAGTTACTTTGTGATGTGACATTATAATTTAAAATAAAACAATAACTTTGTAAACACCACTTTTATTTTTTATACTTTATGCCGATCGGGTTTCGCTACAACCGTAGCTTCTTCAGGGCAATACAATCTCTACTAAAATTAATTTACATGTGTGTTATAGCTAATACATGATTTAACCAAATGCGTTGGACTCCTCAAGTAACGGAGGAAGTAGGTATAGGTGTAGATGGAGAATTGGGAAGGGAACGGGCGTGTTCTTTGTCAATAATATAAACACTAATAGTTAGGTAGTTAATAACCAACTACATTTAAATAAAAGTCCCATATTAAGATTGTTCCCTATTGACAAAGAACACGCCCGTTCCCCTCCCAATTCTCCATCTACACCTATACGTACTTCCTCCGTTACTTGAGGAGCCCAGACCATTTGGTTAAATCATGTATTAGCTATAACACACATATGTAAATTAATTTTAGTAGAAATTGTACTGCCCCGAAGAAGCTACGGTTGTAGCGAAACCCAGTCGGCATAAAGTATAAAAAATAAAAGTGGTGTTTACAAAGTTATTGTTTTATTTTAAAAAATAATAGTTTAGTGTAACCCATCATCATCAACATCCTTATAACTTTAAATGACGATTAAAATTAAAATTTAGCTCACGATTTAGCTTTCTTTGAACTACAAATTATTAGATAAATTATAGATTATTATGATTTGATTAATATGTGTTATTTCAAAATTAATTTATTTAAGGCCTTTGATCGGATTTGGCACCGAGAACTTGTCAACAAACTGCCTTCTTACTGACTTCCCGCATCCTTGTTTACGTGGATTGCCGACTTTTTGAGGGAGAGGTCGATTCATACGGTAGCCGATAGTTTCATCTCTTTCTCACACTCGATAAATGCTGGCATCCTACAGGGATCGGTTGTCACCGACTTTGTTTGTTTTTGTTGTATATAAAAGACCTCTTGTCATGTGCACCAATTCATTGGTGGATGGTGGATTGTCGACTTTTTGAGGGAGAGGTCGATTCAGACGGTAGCCGATGGTTTCATCTCTTTCTCACACTCGATAAATGCTGGCGACCTACAGCGATCGGTTCTGTCACCGACTTTGTTTGTTTTTGTTGTATATCAACGACCTTTTGTTATGTGCACCGATTCATTGTTACGCGGATGATAGTACAGTCTATGGTAGCTTTTTGTTTGATAAGCCCTCAAAGGGCTGACAAACTCCAACGGTTCGGAGGGCTTTGAATCAAAGAATGGACGGTTACCTTCAGAGTGTTTTCTCATGTGGTAAAAATAATCTCGTTGAATTCAATATTTCAAAGACCCAATCATGTCTAATTACATCGTAAAAGGATGAAATTGAAAATCTAGTCTTTTTCAACAAATCTTCCGATTACACCCTCCATTGACATGGTTGGTAGGTTGGTAAGACTGAATTTTGGGCACTTCCTTGTGAAAAATGAATGTTTTATGCAGCTTGTTTTCAAGTCAATTCACGTCAAGACCTTGATTTTTTTGGTATAAGCTTAAATGATTTCTCTTGCTCTTTAAACAATTGTAGTATATTTTATATTTACTCTAATTTTTGCAAAGTCTTGACATGGCTTGACACTTCTATTTTCTTTTACTTTCTTATTTTTTCACTGTTTATCTGTGCTTTCATGTACCATCCTTTATTCTTACAATGTACATTTCCAAATTTCATGTTACTTTGTTGTAAATTGGACGTAAGTCCGTTAATAAATAAATAAACAAAATTACCCCGAGACATGAGGGGTTAGCAGCACACACTGATGAAGTCATGTATGTATGTGTATATAGGTAGATATTAAATAATTTAAATTTATTCAATGTTTACCTAGAATATAATTGTACAATCTACATAGTAGTCAAATAAACTCTATTTGAAATTTGTAACTAAGTAAACACAAACGTACCTATTCAGTACTCGGAAGCAGAGAGTGGCGTATATTTTACGAGTATCGAGATCAAAATAATACGAGTATTATTTCGGGATAGCTGATTTAGTATGAATTTGCGATTATCTCTATCTGAAATTATTGTTTATTTTCAGTTATCGAATAATGGTTCATATCATGAATATTAATACTTAAGTGAACAGTGATTGAAAGCATTGTTTTCAATTGTGATTTTGGTGGTTAGAACCACTAATGTATAAGTCGAAAATGAATATATCTTTTCAGGAGAACAAAAATCAGGTCAAACGTGTTAATTAGTAAGTACAAATGAAAAAAGTTCTTTGTTTAAAACCACTTTTTTGATTTATACACGTCGACAGGCTTCGGTTGATCTCAACCTTCATCAGGACATACATGGGTGTCCGGGGGGTAAAGTGCATTAACTTCGGGAGGTGATTCTACATGATGGTAGAAGAAAAAAAGATTAACAACTTTTTCCGAAATTACAACAAAAAGACATACCTACTAAAAATATTTGGTGTGAGGTACGATTTTACTTGCTGAGAGCCTGCCGGTACGATTGTGGCAACGTTGCATGGTTGTGGTTGGCCCGTATCGTAACAGCGGGAAATAATAAAGCTAGCGGCTCACGCCGGTCTAATTTTATCTTTTTAACACAAAACTACCCTTAAAAGTTGGAATTTCGAAAAAAATTATGTATCTTTTTTACTTATAATATCATGTAGAATCACCTTCCGAAGTTAATGCACTTTACCCCCGGACACCCTGTATGTGAATATAAACAGATAGGTTTATTTTATTTTAGTGAAATCAACAGTTAAGAATGTGTTTTTTTTACAGTAGGCCCTGAGGAAAAATATTTTCCATCTTTGGAGATGCTGTGTGGAGAGTCTTTTAAAGGAAAGGAATGAGAGGAAGTTCTTGGAAGGATAAGGTATGAGGGATGGGTAGGAATCTGGGGGTCAGTGGGTCCTGGAGTGACGGACGTATGAATCCATCCCTCCCACTACGGTGCAAGGCGATGTTCCAAAAGATTTCTGCCTGAGAGGTCACAAGTTTTCCCTCAACCAGTGTCTCTTGATTCGGCCAGTCACGCAGCTGGTGGACAGACGCTTCCACCGCCAAGACCCAGACAAACCTCACCCCATGAACCCGGGCACTTATGCTAAGTCATCAAACGTAGCTAACAACTTGTGGTGACCTATGGCAGAGGTGTTGGTTCCCGGGGCGGCGGTACCCATACCCGCCTCCCAAATTGTAAATTGAAACATGTGTAATTTATCTATCTGAGAAACCAAATATATATAATCATTATACTAATGCGTATGTGTTTTTAAAATTTTAAAGAGTATACTTACAACAACATAATATATCCTATTTCTTATATCTCTAGTCATAATTATATGTGTTAATAAATATTCGGATATTAAAACATTAAAAAGTAAATTTTTGCCAATTTGTTGAACACCAAACGAAACACCAAAAATCACTAGAAGATGTTCAACAGGATGGCAAAAATTTATCTTTTAATATATATTCATAAATGACCTTGGCTCGAAATTAAACTGTGATTATGCTTTTTTCGCCGATGATCTTAAAATTTTTCGTAAAATTAAGTCTGTTTCCGATCATCAGCTGCTTCAAAATGACCTCGACACACTCAATAACTGGTGTACTGTCAATGATATGCACTTAAATATTGAAAAATGTTACATTTTAAACTTTACTAGAAATAGAATTATAAAAGATTTTTCTTATGTTATCAATAATATTATTCTCAAAAAAGTTTCTTCAATAAGGGATCTAGGAATCACTCTTGATTCTAAATTCATATTTGATGTACATATTAACAACATTAAGTGCAAATCATTAAAAATGATGGGATTTATTCACAGAATATGTAAACCTTTCAAAGATCCTCAATCAATTCTAACACTTTACAATGCCTTAATTAGAAGTAAACTTGAATATGGAAGCACTATTTGGAATCCACATTACTGCAAATATGAAAACATTATAGAATCAGTTCAAAAAAAATTACTAAGAATGTTATCCTTCAAATGTGGACTACACGACCATCTCAGATCATACGATGTACGTCGTGATTACTTCAAGATTGATACACTTAAAACTAGAAGGCAATTGACTGATCTAATATGTTTACATAAAATTATTCACGGCCATCTTGATACTACATTATGTCTTAACAGTATTGAAATTAATGTCCCCAATTCCCATTGTTTAAGACGCCATAACATTTTTCATATGAATACATTTAAAAATAATATCGCCTACTTTAGCCCTCTGACCCAGATGTGTCGACTGTATAACAAGATAGAGTGCGTTGATGTGGATATTTTCGTTGACAATTTGTACGGATTTAAAAAAAAAGTTCTAGCGCTGTTAAAAAGTACTAACTAATTATGTTGTGTGAATTGTCTTTCTATGCATGCTCGCGTATTTCATATGTCTTTTACCACTCATTGCAATGTGTTACTTGAGTGACCTTGTATATAATTCTGTATTTTTATTTGTGATGTTTTTGTTTTTCTAATTGTATTTATTTGTATTTAATTGTATGTAATTGTAGATTTTTATAATTGTGTAATAACTGAGTTTTATAACTGGATTGTTCTCATGTAAGTGTAAACATCTGTAAAACCCAGTATAAATAAATAAATAAATAAATATGTTTTAATAATTCTAGTTCAAAAACTAGTTCATCCTTTAAGTATTAAAATTCCGTTTAATTTCTTTGTTTCAGATAAACAGGACGCCCGCAATTGTGACCACCGCAAAACACTTTTTTTAAAGATGAGTGGGTGAGTTGCGTGTACTTCAGCAATGAGCGACGAGTGCGGGCTGAAAAAATTGCGCTCAAAATATGAATAATAAAGCTAATAATAAATAAAGCACACGGAATGAGCCCCTTAACGCTATATTTTGATATTTTCTAATGAAAATTTTCCACAATTGACTTCCAAAATAAGAGGTAAATTATTATCATTTTCACCTGACTTCAAAAACCTCTGTGTGAATCCCTGGTAACGTCGAGGACGTCAGCTAGTTATTTATAAATAAGTCTATTCTGTTTGGCAAAGTCTTCAATAAGTCATGCATTGAATATCTGGAAGAAAATACCTGGCAATTGGACGTTCGAGGAACCGGTGAATTTTTTATGTGCCCTCGGGAGGCAAAAGTTCGCGTACGAAGGGAAACTTTCTGCTCACTTGTTTCCTGTGGTGAAGTAATGGAATAAAGATTCACAGTTGAAACAGACATTGGTCTACTTTTCAAAATAATAGTAAAAATAATAGAGTGCGTAATTCACAAGCGGAAGAAGGGATACCTTCAGAAAACTAAAGTAGACCAGAGTGGGGAGTCTACGAAGCACCGCACAAAGAAGAGACCGATAGGCTGTGAAACACCGCACCAATTACATTATCTCTGTCTCTCGCAGGATAAATTCTACAGACGAACGTTTTTCTGTCTTTTTAGTTTCTTTTTTGTTTCATCAAGTTTCAAATCACAACGGTGCTAAAGAAGTTTTCACTTAAAAAAAGATTTTGAGATATATTAAACACTTTAAATTTGATGTGTTGAACATATTTTTGGAATTTCATTATTTATTAATTTATTTATAAGTACGATACAAACATCTTGTACATAAAATAAATATGTATATCTTATAGATATTATAAAGGCGAAAGTTTGTATGGATGAGTGTTATTCTTTCACGCAATAAACACCGAATAGAATTTAAAAATTCTTTCACTAATCGAAAGCTACATTATTTGCGAGTAACATAGGCTATATATATTGGTAAGCTCTGGCGTTATGAATAAGCTGTAGCGTTATTCAATTATTTTTCATTCGTTTTCTGTCCATAACTAAATCGAGTTATTGCAAACGTCAAACAAATTGTTACCTTGGAAAAAATGTTTTTTTTTTTTTTAATTAGGCAATTCACCCTAAAAATAGTGCTTTTTTGGCGTCATAGTTAATATCTACCTATTTCTAAAAATGTTTATTGTCCGGACGAAAAGCATAGCGTTGCTATGTAATTATTTGACGTGGGCTGTAATTTTGTTATTTCTTTAGGTTTTTCTCTGGATTCAAGCATGAATAAAATACTAATTCCTACTTGAGGCGAAATCATCAAAATAAATTAGGGGAGTAGGTACTTAAAAAAAATTTCTATAATTTAAATATTTTCTAAAATAGAATTTTTGTTTGCGAAATGTCATTCTCAAATTTTGAAATTTTCTATTAAACAATAATTATTTTTTATTAGACAAAAAAGCAAGAATAATAACAATTATGCCAGTATTTTCCCACTAATACCATGCGAGCGAAGCCGCGGGTAAAAGCTAGTATATAAATATGTATGTATCTACATTATTTTAAATGAAGTTGAGTCAGAGTCTCTTATTTAAAAGTTTCTTCGCATTGCAGTTGGAGGGATGCATTCATACGATCGTCACTCCTGGACACACTGACCCCCAGATTTCTACCCACCCCTCATACCTTATTCCTTCTCTTCCAAAACTCTCGGAACTTTTTCTCCTTCCTAGAACTTCCTTTCCTAAAAAAAATGTTCTTCTTCAAGGCCTCCATCGCCTCCATTAAAAAAATCTAAAACAGAACCATCAATAAAATTATTTTCGTTTTGTTAGCAGTAATTCATTTTTTTTTTCATTTATATGTTAAATAATATTATTACTAATTAAACATTTATAAACAACTGATGTGTAATCATTTTAAGAAATAGATGCGTGACAGCTGTTTCGTCTTCTGAAGGCATCCTCAAACAGTTTGATAATGCCACGGGAAGGCGAAACAATAATAATTGTATTGATTACAAGCTGGTACCCGGCATGCGTTGCTATGCCATTTAATAAAGAAATTGATTCTCCCTGCACGTCCTTTCCCATTCGTCCCGTTCACCTTACTCCTCCCCTTCCTCCACCGCGCCTCCTTCCCCTCTCACGTTCCCACTCCTCCTCTTCCACCTTCCCTCTCCTCACTCTACCCCCCCCCTTCCCCCGTCCCGCAAACCCCCCTCCCGCAAACCCCCCTCCCGAGTTCCGCGTTTTCCCTCCCGAGTTCTCTTCCCCCCCTTCCGATTTCCCCTCAACCCTCCCGGGTTCCTCTCCCCCCTCCGGCATTCCATACATTCATTCCCGACACACTTTAATTTTTAAAACAGCTCCCCGCACCTTTCCCCGTCCCTACCTCCCCCTTCCCATATTTGCTACCCCCCTCCCGAGTTCCCTTCCACCTTCCCTCTCCCCACTCCAGTCTCCCCATCCACCCCCCCTTCCCGACATCCCTTCCCCCACCCCTCCCCCAACCCTACCCCTCCCCACTCCTACACCCCTCCCTCCCCTTCCTTCCCTCCCCCCTCCAATCCCTTAACCCCTCCATACCACCCACCTCCCCTTCCCCACACCCTCCCCCCTCCCCCACCCTACCAATCCTCCCTCCTACACCCCTCACCCCCTTCCTTCCCTCCACCCTATCACTCCCCCAACCCCTCCACCCCAGCCTCCTCCCCCCTCCTTCTCCCACCTCTCACATTCCCTATTGTCAATCCCAGTACATTCAGTTTTCTAACTGCTCGCATGCCACCTATAACAATTTTTTATACAAAGCTCAACATTAAAACAATTATCCAATTTGTTGCAGTCGTTCGGAAGTTAGTGCATACATTCAATTCGACGATTCATTTTTAGAGAAAGGTAATAACTACGACGCTAACAAAGTACTCTTTTTAGGGTGAATAGCCAAATTTAAAGAAAACATCGTTTCCAATGCAACAATTTGTTTGCTTTCTTCTGACGTTTGAAATATTCTGAACAAGTTTATATGGGAAAATTAAATTGTTGTTTTTACCGTCTTACTTGCAATTTTTCCATATTTTCTCACCTTTCAAAGCTTCCCTGGACTACGACAAACATTTCAAAACCAAAATAAGCTAAATCTGCCCAGCCGTTCTCGAGTTTTAGCGAGACAAACGAACACCAATTGATTTTTATTTATATTTAGATAATATGAAAGACAAACTTGAAATTAAAGTGAAGCACAATAAATAAAACAGTCATCAAAATAAAATATCTGGAAAACATTTAACTAGTAACTATTTGACATATATTCATGATTTTTTTTGTAATTTCGCTATGAAATATGTACCAGGGAATCGAAGGAAAGTAAATAGTTTAAAGTTGTTGATGATTGAATAAGCAAAACATTTTTAAAAAATATTTCCGTATAGATATTTTTATAAAGAGAAAAATAAATAGCTTAATGTATTTATATTAAGAACGATACATTCAAAAACATTATTTTTCAACTTTTTATTTCATTTTTATATAAACACCCCCACAAGAGTCCCAATTATTAACTTCTGGAGCTAGTGTGACTAAGGCGTCCCAATTGGGATACGTTGTAAGGCTGAAGGTAATGAGGGGGGGAGGGAAAGTAGATGAGAAGAAAGGTAAGGAAGTGCCTGGATTTTCAGATCTAGTCACTTTTGAATTCTTAACATTGGTCTTACACTAGGGCGATACTGAGAGTATCTTCCACTCCAGAACGTGCTACAAATATAAAACATATCGCTTTAAATTAAGTAATAATTGTGAAATGACACAATAAAATTTATTTGAACCCGCGACTTTCTTTCGGATTGCTAGTTGAGAGCCTTACTCGCTATAAAAAAAACGTTTTCCACGTTCAAGTGTTGAAAGATATCATACCAGAAAATATAACCCGGTTGATATCGGGGAGAAAAGCCGTCATCATTAAAATTAACAGCAAAATATTAATTTGATGGCTCCTTTTTTATTGTATTTTATAATTCGTACGTTCGTTACGTTACACGTAATAAATATGGCATCATATATCTAGATATAATTGCATATACGGTGTCCATTTTTGCGTTGTCGGATTATTTAAAATAATTAATGTATTTCTACCGCAGCACATCGGGTGTACCACAGTTTGCGTACAGCGGCCGACAGCTGGGCCCTAAAGCCGGTTTATATTGCAGCCGCATGTTTGTATCACGATACAGCCCGAATTACACGAATATTCACATTATGTTATAGTATCAAACATTACATTTTGTAGGTAGGTGTATATGATACGGCTTATCAACGTTAAACCTATGTATATCGTATACGAACGAAGTATGTATGAAGAATGAGTTAATTATGAATGTAAGTTTAAAGAGAGAGTATGAAACTTGATAGAGGGAGTACAAATAGTTGTGCATGTTGAATACTTGGAGCAGTGGATGATTTATCCATTTGGGATGTATGTTTACGAGAGATGGGAAGGCTGATAGAGATATTGACAGAAGGGTTAATTCAGGTAACTCCATTAAAGGAGGACCGAACGCCGTCCAAAGAAGCGAAGCTAGCAGTTCACAATGGAGTGATGGTACCTATACTGATGGGATCTGGCTGAGGAAGGATGAAAGTAGACTGAAAGCTGTAGAAATGAGATCCCTGATACGTATGTGTGGTAAACCATGTATGATCGTGTGAAAAATGTGGAGATCTGAAACGTATGCAAAGCTGATGCAAGCATAATAAGTAAGTTTAAGAAAGGGATGCTTAGATGGTTTGGGCATGTAGAGCAAATGAATGAAGAAAATAGTGTAAAGAGAATATGTAACGCAAATGTAAATGGTAGAAGAAGTCCTGGACGCCCAAGGAAGACATGCCACGATCTATTCAATCAGAAACTTCAGTCGGGCCATGTCGAGAGCCAGAATAATATAATAGTTTGTATGAGACGACGCTATTTAGACGATTTCATCAGCCATGCTAGGGATATCCCTATGTTATGGCGGGTGATTTTTGACAAATTGGATTTTTTCGTAAAATGGTTGATAAATTAAACATAAGTTTTAAATTATACAAATTAAATTAAATTATAAGTTTTAAATTATACCAATTAAATTAAATAATAAGTTTTAAATTATATATTTCAAATGCTTCGTTGATTGCCAAAGAAAAAAAAGTCCCTATATGCTGTGGAATTTTGCCTAGAGAGAGATATGCATCAAACATATTTTTGAAAAATATTATATTTGCGCAAACCCCGTTTTCGAACCTCCGACCTCTGGATCTGGAGCCACTGCTCAGTTACCGTAAACAATACAGGAACTTTTCCAAAAATTCACATAAAATATTGATAATGAAATTATATGAACACAAAGCAAAAAATATATATTGTTTGTAAAAATGTGAATTTTTCCAGTGTTGTCCCAGGTTTAGCCATCAGCCGTGTTCAAACGAATTACATTTTTAATTTAACGCGGGTATGACTGACAAGGGTCGTTAAAATATGCATATTTTGGTTAATAACTACTGACGTTTGACGTTATTCATAAATATTCTCATTGTTACCGAAGGGAAATTTTCTACGGTATACATACGTTAACAAATAAATACTGCAATATATGACACTAACGCCGACTCGATTTTATAATAATTGTAGGATTTTGTGAAGCCAAAAGTATTTATATATTTTTTTATTATTGTATAAAAATTGCATGTAATGGGAATTTATACCCGCTAAGCTACTGCAAGTAGCTTGACAACAGGAGATTAGTTCCACAGATTAGTTACAATGAAAAATGAAATAATCCTAAATGCATCAGCGTAGCAACAACATAAACATATAACAACACATAACATACCGTCCAACATTATGATAGGTAAATTTTGAATATAATTCAGAATCAGTATTTTTATGGTGAAAAACAGAGGAATAGGAAAATATGTTGTTATATAATATCATTAAACAGTTTAGAATGCAATACATTAACAATAGAATAACAGCAATACATTAGTAATTAATCACATACTTGCAATTTAATGCGTGGTGAGAATGAGCAAAATATCATCTTAATATTTTTTTTTTTTTTTTTAAAGAAAGACAAACATTCCCGGGTTACGAATAACCCAACAATGTTTGAAAATCCCCTACTACCACCACAGAAAGCCGAAAATGTTGCTTGTGTTGTGATGGAGGACTTAGCCAGCCGAGGAATCGAACATGCGACGCCCGGGTGGGACCCAAGCGCTATGTCCACTCAACCACTGACCGGTCAATATATAAGGCTACTCCCTAATGATTTTTACACCAGTAAGAATTTTGTTATAGAGCAATTTTCTTTAAATTCGCGCAATTTGTCAAATATTAATGGCAGTGGTGGCTCGTGACTTTTGGGTGTGTTAGGGTGCTAATATTAAAAAAAATCATCATGAATGTTGGCGGCGCACGGCCAAACTGAAACTGAACTTTTTCGGCTACAACAACATTAATAATGCCATTTTTTAAATATCAGCACTCTAGCACACCCAAAAGTCACGAACCGCCACTAATTAATAATAATAATAATATTTGGCTGATTTATAAAGCGCCGTTTTCGTGAAAAATCACCTCAAGGGCGCTGAAATCACCTCAGGTATAATATATTCAAGGGTTCTCTGACCATATTTGTTTTGAAACACAGGTACATTAATTTCTTTATTTTATAAGAAACGCGTATTGTGTGCATGATCTACCATTTTTTTTATATGGACTGTCCGATGTATGCTGTAATATAATTTTTTGACACATAAGAGCACGCACTGTAAAAACATATATTTGGCTTAGGATCATTGCCTTTCAAAAGAAGAAATTTACCTGTAGAATGTTTGTACACTTGAAAAATTACGACATCTCTCCAATGATATTATAAAAATACAAGATACATTACATTCTTACTAATCGAACAAAAATTAGCACCGCTTATGAAAGGGATAGCCAATTCAAAGAACACCTACATGCTAAAGTATATCTAATAGACCTATCTCTGTGTGACCACGCGTGTTGTCTCAGCATCTTCACTGTTAATTCATTTAAGTATCTGCCAAACATATAATAATTTTGGTTTACTTTTAATTTAGTATGTTTAATTAAGTAATTAAGAGAGAACTTGACATAACAGTAAAACATTCTGTCCAAAAGGTTGTAAAAAAATAGCGGCCAAATGCCAAGTCAATTACATGTTACTTATCAGACAAAATTGGATAATAACTATAGAAACCGTCGGCATTTTTATATAACCGTTGGGACAGAATGTTCGGTAAGTATTTGAATTGGTATACTAAGTCCTTCATTTGGGTATTTGTTTAAGATTTAAGACATTGGTTTAATTAGGTATTTGGTCTTTTAAAGTGTTGATAAATTTAAAAAAAATTAAACATTTAATCGAAGAATAAAACTAAAATATTTTTTCTATGATGTAAGACTATGAAAACATTTTTGTTTGGTTATCCATGTATAGTCCAGTCAATGAATGGTCTAAAAGGAGGCGTAGAGTGGGTGAGCAGGGACCTAAGCGATTCTTTCGGAAACTTGTTAAGGGTGCTTAGGGTGTGAACATACTAAAAGTCTTGACGTCTAGGTAGTGAGCTAGGGGGGAGGGGAGGGGGGGGGAGGTCCCAATTTTCGGGTTTCCGCTTATATCTCAAAAACGGTGCGTCTCAGAGGAAATTTTTATGAGAATAAGTAAAAGCTTATAAAATTATCTACAACTTTTATTCTAAAGGTAATTTTCGAAATCCAAGCCGTTTTTGACAAATGTAGATATTTTCAAAAAAAATCTATTTACCTCACATTTTTCATCAATCATTCCTTCATATGGTCTAAAATATCCATAAAATAAAGAAAATTATTTAAAAGAAGTTTTAAAGAATTTAATTCCTCTTTAGAATATATATATATACATACGCAAATTTATCTCCAACCGGTCAACATTTAGAAGCAATTTTTTGTAAATATAAATTAAAATTAATATTTTTTGTTTGAAGGAAATCGATATCGCCAACAAATAAAACCTTTCGACTCCAAAATACGAGACTTAGGGGCTTTATCTGTTTAGTATGAAAGAATTTCATGTGTATTTTATCAGAAAATTCAAATAAATGGAATATTTTTCAACCTATCGGAAAACTAAAAACTGTTTTTGAAAGGTGATAAAATATGATTAAAAAAAGTTTGAAATAAACATATTATAATTATTGAAATATAAAAAAAAATATTCAAAAATAAAAAGTTTTAAAAATGGCTCATTAGGTTTTTTCCATTTAAAATTACTGATAACGAAAAAATAAAAATATGCATACATAGGTAGATATATTTCATTGTACACGTGTATTTTAAACGTTATATATATAAAAATCATATAACTTTTTCATATTGCAATTCGAAACTTTATTTTCTCAAAGGTTATAATTTTTTAATGGTTAACTTTTAAAATGAAGGATAAAAGGTGATGTTTTCTCTTTGTAAAACGGTTAAGATCACATTTCTAACTATATTTTATGATAGTAATGTAGACGCTACGATTTCTATGAGACCTATATAAGTTATTACCAAAAGCGAACAAATTAGTCTGAGGGGTTAAATAATACCTTACTTTGAACATAATGTCCGGCTGAATTTGGAAATTTTTGAATCTGTTCATTATAAGTTACTTTAATATTAGGAAACAGGGATGCATTTTCGGTATAATTGAATTCTTCTTCATCATTTTCATCAATCCATCTACAACCTTTGCCTTAATAAACAATGAATCTTCTTCGCCTGGTAATGTCACAACATTTTATAAGGCAAGTGTATTCCTAAATCGTTTAAATATTGAGTGAAAAACGAGTCCCAGCACTAAACGGGCACTGTCAGTGCATTGCCGACACAGCTCGCATTCTGCTCGTAAAGCGCCCTCACACGGCCAGGTGCACTTTATGAGCTGTGGTCGTGCCGTACCGGGCGTGCGATATTGCTCCTGTAAGGAAATTTGGCAGGTGTTGTCAAGCGATTTGCAACTGTTTTGATAGTCAACCTACATAAATACAATATAAACACATCATTTAGTTTAGACCATTTTATTTTATGATCATTATTTATGAAGTGATAACTTCTTTAGCACCGGTGTGATTAAAAATCAATAAAAAGAGACAAACACATAGGTACATCTATAGAATTTAGCCTGCGAGAGAATTTTTCCTCTTTGTGCGGTGATTCGTAGCTATTGGTCTCCTCTTTGTGCGGTGCTTTGCCACTACCCACACCATCAGCGCCTAAGTAATTTTAAGGAATCCTGGGTAGAGGGTTTTCTTAGAGAAAGGAAGGAGATGAAGTTATGGGTTAGAAAAAAAAATGATGGGTGGGTAGGGATCTCGAGGTCAGTGTGTCCAGTTGTGACGAACGGATAATTCTATCCCTTCCTCTGCAGTGCATGACGATGTGTCCCCTAAAATCTTTTCTTTCGGTTTTCATGTTTTTTGTCATATTTTTTTAAGTGAAAAATTCTTTGGCATCGTTGTGATTGAAACCAGATAAAACGAAAAAGCGACACTAAAAAGAGACAAACACGTGATATCTATACGATTTAGCCTGATAGAGAATGAGATAAAATAATCGGTTTTCTTTTTGTGCGGTGCTTCGTAGCCTCCCCACTCTTGTCTACTTTAGGTGAAGGTTTCACTTTCTAGGTGAAAACCATTCCCAGGTTATGAATAAACTAACAATGTTTGATAAAAATCTGTTATCATCACGATAAGGTGGATGTGTTGCATGTACAATAATTGAAGACCTAACCAAAGAGAATGATGGAAACTAGATGCATTTCGAAACTCAGCCACTAACCGCCCAAACGATCGAACTTAATAAGGCTAAAATAATCATTTTAAGTAACGTTTTGGTTCACAATTATAATCTTTCACCACAAAAATGTGTTTTATATTTGGTAACTAGCGTGTTACCGGAATGTCGTGTTCCAACTGGGACTTAAATAAAGATATAGTTTTTCCTGCGTGTCCTTTCCTATTTGTCCCGCATCCCCCTCCCTTCCATCTTCGCCTTTCCACCTCCCCTTTTCCGCTTCCATCCGTCCCGCGAAACCCCCCCTCGCATTTACTTTCCCCTCCTCCCTAAACCCCATCCCGCTAATACACCCTATTCATTCCCGCCTACCGTCCCTGCCACTAAACTACATAAAATACATTAATTTTTCAAACAACTCGTGCGCCACATATTGCAAATTTTATACAAATTTCATAATGACAAAGCTCACCAGTGTACCTATAGAGAAACCTTCGCGGACATGCACACAACAACTCACTGAAGTTTCATCGCAATCGGATGAATAGTTTAGGAAATAATTTCATAACTCCAGAGCTCACTATTATATTTAGAAACAACCGCGGGCATGCGCACATCAAAACACCAAAGTGTCATTGCAATCGGATGAATGGTTTATGACCGCATCAGGGAAAAATTAATAAAAATATTTTTTTATATTAAGATTGAAAATTCCTGCAGACATGAAAGGTGCGCTTTAAAATCCGCGCATCACGTGAAAGCAAAATATTGTAAAATGTCTCTTTATTCTGTTGGTTTCGCTGGTCCACCGTATTAGCCAGTCGTGCTGCGCCGGTCTATGTACCCACTACAAACCCAATACTGAATACACCACCCACACTAACGCCGCACAGAGGAGCCGAGGCGAAAAAAAACATTTCCTTAAGGAAGAAAACTTACTTTTAATGATATTGCATTGACAACGCATAAAATGAAGCTAGAAGCAAAAATGTATGTATTCTTAGTGGTTAGAGGAATCTAGAAGCAAAAAAATGTATGTATTCGTAGTGGTAAGAGGAAGCTAGAAGCAAAAATGTATGTATTTTTATTGTGCCTTATATCACCATCAATATGGATAATACGCATTAAAATCGCTTGGTAAACGTCTGGAGGAGTGTAGAAGTTACGATCTCAAGCACCAAAGTGGTTTTTATTTATTTTGTGAATAATCTTTAACGAAACAAAAAAAGATAATCAATGAAAACGGTTACAGAACATTTTAGCCATAAAATTGTAAGTACAGAGTTGTTTCTATTAAAAAAATTATAAAACCTACGTTATTTATTTAAATGAAATAATTTTATGACCAGTTATAACTTTTCAAACTAACTTTAACAATTTGGGAGACGGAAACGGGTTCGCAGCGTGCCCGGGTTTAGGGTTTGTGTGAGGTTTGTCTAGGTCTTGGTGGTGGATGCGTTTGATCACTATTGTGTGGCGGGCTGGGGTCGGGAGAGATAGGCTGAGGGAGATCTTTTGACTTCTCCAGCCGGACTTTTTCGACCCATTGCCTTGCACCGCAGTGGAAGGAATAGATTCAAACGTCCGTCAGTCCTGGACACACTGATTCCAGATTAATTTTCACCCCTCTTACCTTTTCCTTCCCAGATCTTCCTCTATCTACTTTCAGTAAAAAAAAACTCCACACAGCATCCCCAAAGATGACCTCGGCCCCGTGGGAAATTCTTTTGTTCAGGGCCTCCTGTGTGTACCTAATGCAAAAAAATAAATAACAATACTTTTTGTAAAATATTCGTTCTTTATGAAAGTTACAGGTTTATTTCCGCCATTCCATTACTAGCGCCCACACTGTGCGTTGGAGTGCGATGCTACTCTGTGGTCATTGCGCAAAAGCGTCGTGCATTCTATGTGATTTCTCCACGTCAATGATACAAACACACCGTGGGATGGAGGATTGTAAAAAGCCATTACTCTTGTTAGATAAACGAGTTGGACTCTTAAGAATTAAATAACAGATTTTAAAGCTGGTCTGTATCATTCGACATTGAAATATATTTATACTCTGGGAGAATATGAAAACATGATAATTAATAGAAACAATATGGGATTATCGAGTAGGAAAGGGAAGTAGACTGGAGGTGGAAGGTTTAGAAGTACCTGGATATTCAGATCTGCTTTCTTAACAATGCTACTGCCATTTCCACGTTGGTTTCGTTTCTGAAACGCGGACTTGTACCGAGACTATTCTGGGAGTATCGACCACTCTGAAATACGACCCTAACTTACTCCGTATTATTTATTTATTGTTTTAAATCAAACAAAACATATTTGCTAACTCCCGGTTCCGAAATGCGACTTCTTGCCCAGGAGTTAATCGCTCCCTAGAGGACTACAGTGGAGAGGGACAAAAATGTACAGCATGTACAAAAATAAAAATTTTGTGACCGACCGAAGGTTTGGTTTCGGCAAGTTTCGGCAAAAAGTCTAGTTTTGGCACCAGTTTCGGTTTCCGCAGAAAATCTGCAGAACCTTCGGCCGCACCGAAACTAATAAATTATCGCGCGTTGTTCGGCTGACTTTGGGTGAGTTTGTGGCTCGTGTGTCACCCGCCAACATCATCTAAGTTCGAGTAATTGAATAATAATGTTTCGTTTTTATTTTATTTAATAACTGATTTTTAAAATTAAGTACTTAATTTTCGTACACACTAATTATGGTAATTAATCTTTCCTGAGACTGATTAATTTATCGTAAGAACCGTATTTGCTTTTGTTTTCAATTTTTATAAGAAAAACTTTCTTTTTATACTTTTTTGAAGGTTATTCCCATCAGTGAAATATATCATATTAGAATAAGTTAACAATAATAATCTAAACGAAAATATGAAAGAGAAAACACAGAAAAAAGACAATGGTCGCAACTGGGACTCGAACCCAGACCTCTCCGTCTAACCGGGACGAACGCGTTAACCAATTTCGCTATTGCCACCTTCTGTCAAACCGTCATATTTGTCAATCTCATATTTTCAAATTTTAGAATTACATTATTTATCAACTAATTATTTTTATCCGGGCAACTACCCTTTTCATGAAAAGGGTAGTTGCCCATAATATGTTTTCGTATTTTCGTTTAGATTATTATTGTTAACTTATTCTAATATTCTAATATTCTTTTTTTTCTTTCTTTGTTGAGACTGAAAATTAATTACTAGATATTATTTAGGTTATCATTCATTACTAACATCAATTAAAAGATCTCAATAAATGTTAAATTTAGTCTTAAGAACTTTGTGATTGTAAACGCAATAATAATTAAAATACTGATTTATTAATAATGTAAGTGTTGATTATTGACAAATTTTTGCTCCAAGAAGTTTTGTTAATTTTTAGTAATACAAAAAATAATATTTTTACACGTTCTTCTATTATTGTTTTTTATTTCATTTAACACATATTAATTGTCTGTATAAGTGTAAAAAATTAGCCAAATTTCAGTTAACAATAGATTTTAAACATGCCTAAAAAAATTTCCGGTTTCGGATGAAACTGAGACAGATACCGAAGATTCGGTTTCGGTAGAAAATCCAGTTTCGGTCGGACACTAAAAAATATTTTTTTTATATGAGCTCCACACAGGAGGCCCTCAGGAAAACATTCCCTCAGGGCCTGTCATCTTTGGGGATGCTGTGTAAATGATCTTTTTAGGGAAAGGAAGGTAAGGAAGTTCTGGGACGGAAAAAGGTATGAGGGGAGGGCAGGAATCAGGAGGGCAGGAGTCCAAGGCGTCCAGAAGTGATAAACGTACGAATCTAGTGGTGTAATCACAGCTTTGAAAGCCGATGGGTCGAGAGAGTTTGGCTGGAGAGGTCTAGGTTAGGACTTCTTTAGTCAGTCTCTCCCGATCCGGCCCTCTATGCAATGCAGTAGGTGGGCAGAGGTATCCGTCGCGTCGCCAAGATCTAGAAAAACCTCACCCCATGAACCCGGGCACCCCCGCAAGATCACCAAACGTAGCGAATCACATAGGGTGACCTGTGGCAAGGGATTTGGTTATCCAATATATGGTTTCCGGGACGGTGGTACCCGTACATGCCTCCCGAAATTGGGAATAAAAAATAAATTATAATGTCATACGGCGAATCTGAGTATGAAAGCAAGTACTAAAGCAAATAATAAATATGTCAAAATGGTCAAAAAATTCATTGTCGTAGTGTGGTAACTCTACATATGTTTTGGGGCCTGAAAAAAGCTGAACGAATGCGGAAAAATGACCGTTGTCGACTGAGAAAACAATGTCAACCGCGGAATACTCATGCTGAAAGCGGAAAACATCAAAGGGTTTATTTTTAGGAAATTGTGGTTCAAATTGACCTGGGACTAGCGATGATATTGTTGGTCGATGCCTGGAACCAATAGACACGTGCTATTTAAACGTGTTCACCATTGTTCCCAGGAAAAGTGATTTTATTTACTTTGTAGCGTGGCGTACGAGAATCTACGTAATTTATTAATAGTACAAACAGTACAGTCTTGCGTCTTTCGTACGTACTTTTTTTAAATTATTAGTCTTTATTAATTTTTGATTTACAATTTTTTTTATTCTACGCCTGTCTCACTAAGAGAACCGGTGTTGAGAGCAGGCGTTTAGCATAAGCAGTTTATAATAATAACACACACAAAGTACAAATAATAATACAATATTACAAGTTTTCAATAATACAATATATATATTCAAATAATACAATATCAGTAGAGATTGTACTGCCCTGAAGAAGCTACGGTTGTAGCGAAACCCGGTCGGCATAAAGTATAAAAAATAAAAGTGGTGTTATCAAAGTTATTGTTTTATTTTAAAATATTTTAATTATTCGTCTTTATTAATTTTTGACTTACAATTTGTTTTATTCTATGCCTGTCTCACAAAGAGAACCTGTGTTGAGAGCAGGCGTTTATCATGAGCAATTTATAATAATAACACACACAAAGTTCAAATAATAATACAATATTACAAGTAACAGTTAATCATCAACGTAACATTGAAAAAATAAATACTTATAAGTTAGTTTTGATAAAACATTTGATGTTGGATCTGTTTTGACTGGTAATGCAGGACTTGGTGTCAGATTTATATTTAAATACATCGTGTTTTGCCTAATTGCCAGTGGAAGTGTTGTTATTAAGACATTCGAAATATCGTATTTCTAACATTCATATTTGTTGCTCTTATTTAACGGGGGTTAGTCCTAGGTTATCTAAAGCGCAGCGTTTCTCTATCATCAAAAGTCATACAACTGCCATATCTGATCTAATTACTGAATATCCAAACGACATTTTTCTAATAATAGGCGATTACAATATGCCTAACGTGAGCTGGAACTCTACGTGTCAGCCACGTAGTACCGATCTCTGTGCTTCTACCCTCCTTAGTTTCCTTTCGTTCTCAAATTTAACACAGTATAATGCAATTTATAATTCTCACGGACGAATTTTAGATCTCGTGTTTTGTAACACTACAGTCAACATCTGCGCTGCCGACTCTCCACTAGTAATCGAATATGCACATCATAAATCTATTATAGTTGAACTTAATATTCCCCTCCCTGCTGTCGTTCTAAAACCCCAGATAATCAAATTGTTTAATAAAGTTAACTATGATGTAGTCAATGATGCTCTCAGAAGTAGGGATTGGTCTTCTGTACTGAATGCGTAAGACGTTGACACTGCGGTACACCATTTTTATAGAATCATTGATGCCATAATAGATTACATGGTTCCAAAAAAAGTAACCAGATCAATTAATTAATAAAATAAATAAATAAATTAAATTAAATTAAATTTCCATCATGGTATTCGGCGGCTTTAGTTAATATAACGAAAGAAAAATTAAAGTTTTTTCGTGCCTGGAAACGCTACAAGAATCCATTGGATTATCAATCTTTCGCATTACTCCGCCAAAGACAGAAGAAGATTTCTAGTTTTTCTCATAAAGCCTATATTGCCCAATTGGAATCTGATATTCAAAATAATGTTAAAAAAATATGGTGTTATGTTAAGACGCAAAGAAAATCTCCCACTATACCTGAACACATGACATATCATTCCACAACGGCACACGACAGCAAAGAAGTTACAAAACTTTTTGCTGATTACTTCTCAACAGTATTTACAAATGAAATTCCAACTCCTGATGCTAATAATACGGTAAATCCTCTTAACAACATAAATATTTTCAATCGAAATAAATGAAGAAATCACTTTAAAATATCTCTCAAGCATAGATATTAACAAAGGACCAGGAATAGACAGGCTGCCCGGGATTTTTATATGCAACTGCAGTAAATGCATCTGTGTTCCGGTTTGCGCCATCTATAAAAAATCACTGACAGAAGGATCGTTACCTCAAAATAGTGATAAGCATGACGTTAAAAAATACCGTCCAATTTCCCAACTTCCTATTCTAAGTAAAGTTCTTGCAAAAATTGTTTATGATCGATTGTACTCTACTATTTCGACAATCATTACACCGAATCAGCACGGATTTATGAAAGGTAGGTCTACAAAATCCAACCTTGCCCTTTTCATTAACTTCTTGCATAGCAAGATGGACGATAAGGAGCGAGTCGATACTATGTATACAGACTTCTCTAAAGCCTTTGACCGTGTAATTCACTCAATTATTTTGAAAAAACTCATCCACCTTGGTATACATGGCGATCTGTTTAGATGGATTAAGTCTTACATTAGTAATCGCAATCAGGTAATATTAATGAACGGCGTCTTCTTCCTAGATCCGCTCTTGTTCAACATTTATATAAATGACATTGAATCATGCTTTCAAAATTCCGAATATTTGCTTTACGCTGATGACATGAACATATTCAAAGTGTTGCATTCTCTCTCTGGCCGTGAAGCGTTATAAAGGGACCTAGATAGGCTTTGCAAGTATTGCAAAGTTAACTGTTTAGAAATCAATATTTCCAAATGTCACACTATGACATTCATCAGAAATAAACATATAATTGAGTACTCTTATTCAATCCACAATGAACCTGTCATCTCTAAAAAGGAATGTAAAGATCTTTGCATTTACCTTGATAACAAACTTATATTTAATAAGCACGTCGACTCAATCGTTAACAGGTCATACAAAATGCTTGGTTTTGTTCTTCGTGTCAGTAAAGTATTCAGTAACCCGCGTACACTAGCGTAGTAATACTAATGTTATATTTTGCATAGTAGTAATAATGTTATATTTTGAATTAGTCAGAAGTACACTGGAATATGCCTCACCAATTTGGAACCTGCAGTACAAACTGTATATTGATAGCATAGAAAACATTCAACACAAATTTATAAAATATCTTGCCTTCAAATTCAACAATAACTTTGGACGCATATTTCAAACTTTGCAACAAAGGAGAACAATAGCTGATGTAACATTTATACATAGAATTTTAAATAATAACATCGACTGTACCAAACTTTATTTCCTAATTAATTTAAACATACCCTTAAGACGTACACGCCATACAGAATTATTCCACACGCTTAATTATAAAACAAATGCAGCAACTAATTCGCCAATTAACCGTGCTCTTCATATGTTAAATAATGTTTGTCTAAATTCTAATATCGACATTTTCTCCGATTTACTTCCCAAATTTAAAAAGAGCATCATGTCAGTAATGTAAATTGTTCAAGGCGCATACATACATACAACACCACTTTTCACATCCACAAAAAAAACTCACACACACACACACACACACACACACACACACGCCTACCCACAACACACATCATTCGGTAAAAATTTAATATAAACAATATAATTCAATGAAACATATCATAGGTACCTAACTTGAAATATTCTTATTAACTGTAATACAATTTCACCACTGTAAATAATGTACTGTTTGTTTCTGTTAATAAATAAAAATTTTAAAAAAATATAAAGTTTTGTTGCAAGGTATCTAAAATTTCTTTGGCCAAAAGTTGTTTTAGCAAAATGGAAAGTAGGAGATTATGCCCTTTGGTTCTAGAGTCTCAAGCAGTTTGGACATTTTTAAAGGTAGTTCTGTGTTTGAAGAGGTATGCTAATATGTTTTTGGCATAAATTTGCCTAATTAAGATTTCATCCGAACTGCTTGTGATCGGTATTTTTTATATAATCTTAATAATTAGTTTCTGAGCTTTAAAGAACGGATCAATAGCGGCATCATTTGCTCCTCCCCAGGCTTTAATACCGCATTCGATTAGAGATTGATACCGTATATATAATATAATAGAATTCAATACTCGATTCACAAGTAGATTCAAATGGAAGTGCTGCCATCAGTATTATTAATACGCTAAAAAAGCTACTTTTATAATTCGGTTTCGAATTCAAGAATACTTCAAAGGAAGGCGCCACTTACGTAAGCAGATTTTGAATCCTGCAATCATATACAAAGATAGCAGCCAATAATACGCACGTTAATAAAATGAAGATAATGTTGATAGATCTTAGTCGAAGTATGATACAGTTAAAAGTAACCGAATTGGATATAGACACCTTAGCTCAGTTGGTAGCGCTGTTGCTATGATAGAAGAAGGTCCTGGGTTCAAGTCCCAGAGGTGCCAATATATTTTTCTGTTTTTTCTGTCTCCAGATTTTCGGTTGAGTTTCGCTAATATTGTCTTAATTTGATTAAATATTACAATTTGAGGTTTTACTCATAAATTTAAAAATAAAAAATAAAAGATTGCTTGCGGTAGCTCTAGTTAAAGTTTCGATTTGTATTACCTTTTACTTATAAAGTTAAAAAAATCATTATGAAGTAGTAGAAGTACTTCCTAAACTAGAATTTTATAACTCATCCATGAATGGGACACATTGCCAGTGAAACGGACGTCTCTTTTATAATCAACGCTCATGTCCTTTCAAGTAAACGCGTGATATTTTACACACAAATATTGAAGCAAAATTAGTGTAACTTCAAAATCATATGAGATAGTAGACATACATAATGAAACATATTTATGATTTTTAATTTAAGATTTAAATGCAAGGAAGGTCATAAAAATTACTTTCATGCTACGATGTTACAAAAATATTCGAAACTTTGTTCTGAGGATCCTAGTTAAATACGGTCTGTTCGGTGACGCTAGTGTCATTTGTGTTTTTTTTAAAGCGAAAACTTATTTAGCACCGTTGCGATTTGAAACTCGATGAAATGAAAAATAGCGACACTTAACAGAGACAAACAAAGACAGACAAAAATGAGATAACAATAAAATATGTATTTATTCACGAATACTCGGTTTCAATGTAATACAATAAATTCGCGGTCCCACGCGAGCCTTCATTAGTGCAGTGGTATAAAGCGCCTGACGAACTTCAGCGGCCAGACATCCAGCGAACCGAGGGTCAAATTCCTAAGTAATCAAAAAAAAAAGTAAAATGAGTATCCAATCTTCAAACCACTCTGAAATTAACAGGCAAAAGAAAAGAAAGCGACATCTAGCGATTCCGAAGACGAAAATACAAATATATAGGAGAAGGTGCACTGGAATTCGACGGCAAAAATATGGAAAAAAATCATTCTTCAAATTTAAAAAAAAAGTGCTTCGTAGTCTCTCCACTCTTGTCTACTTTAGTTTTCTGAAGGTTTCATTTCTATCGGTAGCGAATTGCACACTCTGATTTTTTTCTTCATATTTGTAAACGAAGTATTTAAACTGAAAGATGAATGTCCCTTTCAAGATCTGCCCCTTTCAAGGAATACTCCCTACAATATTTATAATATTATAACGTTTTCTCTATTGCCTCAACGTTTATGCGGTACGAGCGAGTAAAATATCACCTAGCAAGATTTTATGGACGGGACACATTATTTCAAACATTTAATGACCGCATCGCCTGTTTGTGGGGTCCAATTTACTTGGACAAATTGCATTTTTCATATTGCAGATTGCATCGGTGTACGGCATGCACTTTGGTGCATTATGAAAGGCTCTTTGTATGGTTAGCAAAATCAAAACAACAGCACATCAACCGATAAAATACGCACATCTTTGAAAGAATGGCTAAGACGAATGGAGCTGTTAATAAGGTGTTTGAATAGGTTTATTCCTTTTTGTGAGATTGCAAGATACTTATTTGCATATTAAGCTGTAGAGGGATACACAGAGTGCGACCATAACTTAGTGCTTGGGACAATTGTGGGAGGTGAATTTTCGAAAAACAAAAGCCATTCGTTTGTTTAGTCCCTTTGAATATGTAAAATGAAGTTTGTCCTCGAAATATTTCATGATTTAAAAGATCTAGATGGGAGTTAGCGGCACCATAAAGGCTAATTTATTATTCATGGACATCTCCTTAAAACTGTAATGCTCAAATATTTATACAGCTGGGAAACCGATTTGCAAAGAATAAAATATCAAGTCTAGGAACCGCATTACGGAAGGCGAGATCATCATGTCAAAAATAACCCACCGAATTATTTAAATATAACGTACTGTAGATAAACCAAATGTTTTTCAAGGTTTTAGGAAGCCACGAAACACGTGGCCGTGCCTACTTCAGAGCTCTATATAAAATACAGGGTGTTAGGAGACGTACTTGACTTTTTTGTAGCCATTGATTCCTGACATTATTTTTATTAAAAAAGTAAATAAGAAAGTTTCGACTGTTGCGAACTCTTGAGTGCAATCAATTTAAGAGTACCTACTCCGTCCACGATGCATAGTATGGTCCTTTATTTTACATTAGCTCCACATAGGAGGCCACGAGGAAAATAATTCCCTTCAGGGTCTAGTTTATCTTTTAGGATTCTGTGTGGAGGGTCTTTTTAGGAAAGGAAGGAGACGAAGTTCTGAGAAGGAAAAGGGTATGAGGGGTGGGTAGCAATCTGGGGGTTAGTTTTTCCAAGAGTGACGGATGTATTATGAATCAATCTCTCCCACTGCAGTGCTGGGCGATGTTTCGACAGATTCTTGCTGGAGAGGTCAAAATTCAACCAGTCTCTCCTGATAGTCCTGATCCGACCTACCACGAAGTTGATGAGTGGACCCATTCGCGGCTAAGAGCCGAACAAACCTCACCCCTATGAACCCGGGCACCCCTGCTAAGTCACCAAACGTAGCGAACCACTTGGGGTGACCTTTGGCAGAGGTGTTAGTTATCCAATAAATAGTTCCCGGGGCGGCGGTACCCATACCCGCCTCTCAAATGCCAACCCGTTTCAATGTCACCATTCACAGAAAAAATAATGTAGCAAGCTCGCCAATTCCTCGCTTACATAGTTTAGCAAACAAAATGTACAAATAATATCGACATTTTTAATGTACACGTAATAATAGATATACTTAAACAATTTTTTTATGTAAACGTAATATTTCTGATAATTTCGATTTATTATTTTTATTTTCGTTAAAATTTATCCAATATTATTTATTATTTATTTATTACACGCCCTGATGGGCTTTTACATTATAGTTTATAAGTTGAGTATAAAAACAATGAAGAAAATATAATACAATGAGAAAAGAAAATACGTAATACAATATAAAAACAAAACCACATAATAAAATAAAAAGTACATATGTAAAAATGATAAGAAGTCTCACATTCAATATAAAGAAAAACTGCAGAAATTATGTAAATCTATTTGTGTCTAGAAGAATAAAAGTGATACAATATGCAACATTTATACTGATTGGTTTTAAGATGAAATATATCACCTAGATTAGAATATTTATTTCCGAGACTGTGAAGTCTAGGAAACGGAGAATTTAGATAAGCTAGTGTCCTGGTGTTATTGAAGTAAAAGGGTAATAAATGTCGACATGATTTTTTGGGTACATGGATATTGATAAATTGAAGTAATTCTGGACAGTCAATTTTGTAATGCAGTATTTTATGTAACAGTATTAAATCTGTGCTTATTCTTCTTTCTGAAAGTTTCAACAGAGAAAATTTATCCAGGAGGTAATTATAATCAATGTTTAGTATAGGAATACGCAATTTATAGTTTATGAACCTTAGAAACTTCCGTTGTATCTTTTCAATGTTGTCTGAATGAATATTGAAAAAGGGAGACCATAACGTAGAGTTATTTTCAAGTTGGCATCTGACAAGGGTTTTGTATAACGTAATAAATGTGCCTAAATCATTAAAATCTTTTGCAGCTCTTAAAACAAAGCCAAGAGTCTTTAGGGATTTGTTGATAATATTATTAATATGACATACAAAGGTGAGTTTACTGTCGAACATAATGCCTAGATCCATAATTTCATTAACACAATTTAAATTTTCATCATTTAATGAATACTGAAAAAATATAGGATTATTTATTTTGGAAAAATGAATGAACTGACATTTATTTATGTTTAATGCTAGTTTGTTGATAGAGCACCATTCAAAAAGATATGTCAAATTAGTTTGAAGTGTAATACAATCATTAATGTGGTTGATCTCTTTATATAGTTTCATGTCATCAGCAAACAGTAGCACGTTTATGTTTGTGAATATATCAACAATATCATTTATAAATATAATGAACAAAATGGGCCCTAAATGGGAGCCTTGTGGCACTCCACTTGTTGCTATAAATTTGTACGAATGTGTGCCAATTATTTTCACACTAAGACTTCTTTTGGACAAATAACTAACAAACCAAATTAATAAGCTACCATAAACTCCAAGTGTCGCCAATTTATTGATTAATATTTTGTGACACACCTTGTCAAAGGCCTTGCTAAAGTCCGTATATATTGAGTCAACCTGGCACCTGTTTGCTAAAGATTTAGATATGAAGTTTTCGTAAATTAGTAAGTTGGTTAGTGTAGATTTATTTGAACAAAAGCCATGTTGGTAGGGTGTTATAATTTTTTTTATATTTGTAGATATTTTATGGAGTACAATTTTTTCAAAAAGCTTGGGAATCGATGATTGGATACATATTGGCATGTAAGAAATTATTTTTAACCTATCGTTAATTATATCCCCTGTGTACCAAATGTGAAAGCCCCACGGGCGTGAAAAAGAGTAGAATATAAAATAAAAATTGAAATGTTGGTCTTCTGTGACGTTTTTATTTTTTTCAACTTGAAGCCGCATGCGGTTGCTTCGTTCCTTTCCCGTAATTCATGGTCGGTTCACGTCTCGGTTCGTAAATGTATATTTTATTTATTTTATTTTATTTATTTATTTCAAGACTTGTTTTTACATTAAAAAATGGTAACATTTGCAAGGTTAAACAACATTTTTTTTTTAATTCTACTACTCCATAAGTTGAGCTCTGGGAGCTCGTGTTTATGGGAGGAGTATTTATTCACACGCAAAAAATAAAATAATAATAATGTTCTAATTAAATGTTTAAATAATATTCAAAGAACTTATGAGGTAAATACAAATATTAATTGACATTGGTTCGTAATTTAGGAAAAAAAATTGTTATACAAGGTCAATACTTTTTTTTTTTAAATATTAAATATTACATTTAAAGTAAGGGTAAATTAAATTAAATTAAATTAAGGGTACAATATATCATTATCCAATTTCAGTGACTTTATTTGTTTTTTGAATTGTTCATATTTCAATGTTTCAGTTACACTAATTTTGTTTTTAGATAATAATATATTGTACCATCTTACACCTAGATACAGATAGTGGTGCTGAGCCGTGGTAGTTCTAAGCATAGGAATGGCTATTAAGCCATTCGTTTTAAATCTATTGCTTATGC
Source organism: Limnephilus lunatus (assembly GCA_917563855.2). Lineage (NCBI taxonomy): Eukaryota > Metazoa > Arthropoda > Insecta > Trichoptera > Limnephilidae > Limnephilus > Limnephilus lunatus. Next base: position 36,370,905 of record OU830602.1, on the reverse strand, counting down.
TATCAGAGGGGTGAATTTTTTTAATAAAATACTCTTTATAAATTTGATATAAGGCGTTTCTCTTCTACAATTCTGTGATGGATGGTACATTAAATTCTCGAAATATCTCTAGAGTAGGGAAGTCGTATGGTTTCCTAAGGATGATTTTAATAATTATTCTTTGAATTATGATTATGAATATTATTATGATATGAAATATGCAGCTTAACTATCCATAGTGACGACGCGACGTACGGAAAATTATTGTGGTTTCGAAAAGAAAAATCAAAAGTTAGCGGAGAACGTAATTTTATTTAATTTTTTATTTAAAAAAATATATTGACTAACTGGTTAAAGTTAGTCAAGAACGTTCCATAACACCCTAGGTGAATGTTAAAAAAACGTTAAAGAATTAATCAATTTGGGAGGCGGGTATGGGTACCGCAGCCCAGGGAACCATTTTTGGATAACTTACACCCCTGCCATCGGTCCCCCCAAGTGATTCGCTACGTTTGGTGACGTAAGGGTGTCCAGGTTCATGAGGTTAGGTTTATCTAGGTCTTGGCGGTGGACGACCCTACCCATCAGTTGTGTTTAGGGATGGATCGGGAGATGCCGGCTTGGGAAACCCTTTGATCTCTGGAGCTGGTCTCTCTTGAGCCATCGTCTTGCACGCAGTGGGAGAGATGGATTCGTACGACCGTCTCTACGGACATACTGACCCCTAGATTCCTATTGAACCCTCATATCTTTTAATTCTCAGAACTTTTTCTCCATCCCTCTCTTAAAAAGTCCCTCTGTACAGCATCCACAAAGATGTTTTCTTCTAGGCCTCCTGAGTGGAGTTGTGTACAAAAAAATCGATAGTGAAGAGAACCGTTAAAAATCCCACTGCAATGCCAGTATAATTTTATTTAATATTATATTTTTTAAGAAAATCACAAGTTACCATTATAACTACGAATCCACGAATATATTTACCCCACTTATAAGGAAAAGCTGAGCATTAAATTTAGGAAGCCAAATAAGTTCGATGTAGACAGATTAAAAATTCATCGAAAAATTATGCCGGATTTTTTCGGATTTTGAAAATTTTAATTAAATGAGAAAGTTCCTTCGATGTGCTAACACAATATCACATTCCATAAAGTCTATGAACTTTTGTGCTTTAATTTGTGGAACTATGTTCAAGTTTGCTCCTCTAGCGAATCACTAAGAATTCAAGGGAAATTGTGTTTCGCGCCAAAAGCTGAGTGCGCCGGGCGAGGCAGTGGGGGAGGGGGTTCAGATGTACCCCCCATAAGACGGGGTAGTAGGGGGTGGGGACTTTATTTGTTGCAGGCTCGAGAGTGTGCACAAAATGGAGGCTGTTGTGATTTAGTAATAGGGTTTGTTTTGAAAGCTTTTCTTAAAAGAAGCCACTCTCAAGTTTAAAAATAAATATATTTATAATACATCTGCAGCCTCAATTCTTTGCTGAAATATTTTTTAAACGATTTTTATTTGCGGTTGATAATGTATAATTCACGTACTGGTAAGCATGATTTTGTCCCATATTTCTTTTTTTAATCAAACTTTACGCATTAGGTTTTTTTAAAGGTAAAACAAATACTCCCAGGTTACGATTAACCCGACAATATTTAAAAATCTCCTACTACACAACCTAGTAAGCGGAAAATGTTGTTTGTATTGTGATGAATAGCCAGCCGAGGAATCAACCACACACGACGCCCGGGTGGCACCCAAATGCGATGCCAATTCAGCCACTGGCCGTCATTATACACTTCAATCTGAGAGGCGGGTATAGGTAACGCCACCCCGAGAACCATTTATTGAATATCCTGCCATACGTCACCCCAAGTGGTTGGCTATGTTTGGTGACTTAGCAGAAGTTTCTGGGTTCATGGGGTGTGGTTTGTCCAGGTCCGGGTTTGTGGTTTGGCGGTGGACGCTTCTATCCGCCAGCTGCATGGCAGGCCGGATCAGGAGAGACTGGTTGAGGGAGACCTGTTGACCTCTCTCGGTATAATAATTCCTGACATTTTGTTATATTTGTATTCTTGATGCTATAAGCAGGCCTAAATGGTAGTTCGTAGAATCTAAATATATGAAATGACGCGCAATTATAAAAATACAAAATTCTTTTTCATTTTATTTTAATAAACCTACATCCCAGGTTTTTAATAGTTTTTACGGTAAGCAGGGTTTTTCTTACGGGTTTGTGTAATTATTCTCAAACCTTTCTTTTGCCTAAGAGCCTTTTTTATTTTATTTTATTTCCAAAATTTCGCCAAACTAGTGCTTACCTAATATGCATTCGTAACCTAACTTCTAGCTCCTTGTTAGGTACGAGTATGTTACAGTAGTAGATACGAGTATATCGGGAATACCAACATAACAAAATGACAAATTATTGTAAATGGCCGAGAATTGATTTTTTTATTTTATTTTACTCAACAAAAATTTTGAGTGCCCCGCCCTGCCCAATTTCCATCTCCCAGAATTCAATATTTTTTCATAGTAATTAAGGTAAATCTAAAGGTTTTTTTATAAAAAAATATTCTTATTTGGCGTGTCCATTTCCTTTAAAAAGATTATCTTATTTATTTATTTGATAAGTAGCATTAACACACATTTCCAAGTGTCTCTAACATCGTAATTTTTTTAATGGCCTTTTTTTTTAAAACATAAATAAATTTTACATATATTTGAACTAGAATTTGTTCAAAAGAACTATTATTAAATTTAATGTGTTTTGGACTTAAATCCAAAAGTAAAGTTTCGTATGAAAGCCTTTTCTCTTAACAATGTTTATTTTTAAAAAAAGTTTCATTAATTCGTCAGAGATTAGAACATGATATAAACACTGTAATGCAAATTAAGAGATGAGGTCTGGAAATTTAAGACCGGACTTTCTTGCGGACTATCGGCTTTTCCTATTTTAAAGGACATAGAACTTGTTTAAATTCTACGTACGATCTTTATCTATGTAGGACTAGTACAATCTGCGACTACTCTAAAGTTCAACTAACAAACTTGAATACATACAAATATTGTTAATGCCAAATATCAATATTGGAGCAATACAAGAATTGCAGTAGCACAATAAATACTATGTAATAGCGGAAATCTGTCATGAAAGCTTGCATGCGATCCAGTGGGACTTCTTTGTCAACCTATCGGGGTCATGCTGGAAATGATACACATGCTATGTATATATGGTCCACGGACCGACGGAACTAAATGGTATAAAGCCACCTGTCAGCCTGACATGTTGATATTGTCGGTTGCCCGGTGCACATCTGAGCCGCTTTGTTGATGGTGATTCAATTTGATAAAATTCTTGTTACTACTTCTAAATTTATCTGGTTAGGTTTGATTATTTTTTTGATGACTGTTAAATTGTTGGACTCTTGTAATGGTGGAGGAGTTCTAAATTGTGTCTCCAAATTCACACAATTCAGACTACTTTAGACCTCAAACGTTAATCGTATTCGCACTTCCAGCGGCCGTGACTTCACCAGACGTGTCGGTCCGAATGCTCACAATTCAAAATTCTTTAAACCTCATACGTGATTCGTATAGATCACACACATCGGGCGTTTGACTGCATCAAACGTATGTGTCCAACTACATCCAATTCAGAATTCTTTAGACCTCATACGTGAATCTTAGACGCACATCAGCTGTGACTGCACCGGATGTGTATAATAATAATAATAATATTTGGACGATTTATATAGCGCCGTTTTTGTGAAAAATCACCTCAAGGGCGCTGTACAAATTTACCATACATGCCTAAAATCTAGAAAGACAAACAATTAAAAACAACTTATGGCTAAAAATTGCATACACCGGTTCATTGATCACCGATACGAAAATATATGTACAATATTTTGACCAATGAACGCGATGCTGCCTAAAAATGAATTAATACAGGATCATACTTACTGGGAGGTCGCTTGAAATTAACACTGTTTATTGTCTATTTAAAGAAATTTAAATAGAGTTCGGACGCAGAGGACATAATTGTGAACATATGTTTTTTAATTCTGAAAATATTTTAATATTAATATGTAATATATTCCTTAATTAGTATATTTTGGAAAGTAAGAGGTGGGGCATTAAACATTTAATGGTGGGCGGTGCAGTAGTACAAGGATTTGATCTTCCGAGAGACAGATTGATGTGTAAGGATTCAAGTAATTTTAATTCAGTAAGAAAAGAGTGATTAAGACATATTATAGGCAATACAAGTATGATACTCTCAGATAGGTATATTTAAATTAAGTTAAGGGTATGAGAGCCCGAAAAGGTAGGTTTTTAGTTTGGACCTAAACTCTGTTGGGCTTTTTATGCATCTTAATTCCGGAGGGAGTCTATTCCAAGTCTTAGGCCCAGATACTCCCAAAGCACGATCGCCGAACTTAGTATTTGGCTTTCGTTTGGGTATATCTAAATTCACACAATTCAGAATTCTTCAGACCATGTAGTCGTATACGCATGGCGGGCTGTGACCGCAAAATATCATTTCGCACCCGGGAAACAATGGCACGATCAAGTGAATCAGATACTTGAGTCGGGCCATGTAAAAAGTCAGAATACTAGAAGAGAATGTATGAGACGATGTATGAATGTGAGTGAGGCAAAGAGTGTGTGAAAAAAAAGAACGAGTTGTTTGGCGGTCCGTCCTCTCTGCCCACCCCTGTGGGAAATGGCGTGACGGTTAGTTACTTAGTTAGTTAGCCACTGTTATCCCTCAGGTGCGATTTGTCCAAAACTACACAATTCGGAATTCCTTAGACATTTAGACCTCATACGAGAGTCGTATACGCTTAGCAGGCTGTGACTGCATCGGACATGTGTGTCTAAATTTACACAATTCAGGATCATTTAGGACAAATATTTATTATGTGAATCGTATACGCACATCGACTGTGACTGTACCGGACGTGTATATCCAACTGCACACATTTCAGAACCCTTTAGATCTCGTTCGTGAACATTACACGCATAACGGGATGTCACTGCACCGTTCGCTGTTTATTGAGGCCTACGTCTATTGACATAGATAAAACCTTGACGGTTGCTAAATAGATGGGTTCAAAAGTGATGCTTTACTCTTTGTTGCCTGACAAAAGATTTATTTATAGAAAAGTATATAACTAATGGTAAGTTTCTGGCAAAAATATTCGATTCGTATACTATCTTCCTAGGACAGTTCCGCATCCGAAGTTACCGAGGGCGCCGCTGCGCTGCAAACAATATCGTGATATTTATAGGACATCCCTCGCATGACTCGTGCGCTCCCAAAGTTCACAGGCGCCGGCATTTCCTGACCTGGCCTGACCTAGGCTTTACTGTACTCAGGGTGTACATCAGTGTACATACATAAGAACCATTAATGGGCAGTCTCATATCATCTTGCGTACACATTCAAAGACATATTCACCGGATATTTTATTTAAAACTCGGTAAACTTGTTGTTATTGTTTTGAATTGATACAAATCCAGACAGAAAAGGTATGCAAATTTCATGACAGAGGTTTTGTTGCTTCGTACCAAAAGATTTACCTACCTATACCTTACCACTACCAACCTATACCTTACTATTTACACCTTATTAGAAGTTTTCTCTTTGATTTTTTTTAGCTTTTAGTGTAAAGGGGTAGGTATGACACAGACATTATTTATTTTTATTCGCATACATACTCGTACATTAAGTGAAAATAAAAGTAATTTTCCAGAGGATTTTCACTATAAGCACCTACGTATATAGAAATATTAGTAAACATATCGCCTGTCATTAGAGGCCTTGACGAAGTCTGATAATGACTTTATAAGGCGAACCAGTTGTCTCAAACACTAAAAATTACACAACAGAACTTGTTTATTAATAGATCGTTTATATAAAAGAATAACAATGATATTATTAAATATGGAGAAATTAAATTGGAGATCTGCAAATTAAACACTAAAATAATAAATGGCTTAAGAAAGTTCGATAAATTTTTCGATTCTGATTGGTTATGTTTCACTAGGGTGATACTGAGAGCATAAAAATAATTTGATACTTGCGCAGTGGTGGAAAGAATTTATAATAAAAAGGGATAGTGAATATTTATTAATATACTAACTAAGTAACTACCCAACACGCCGTTTCTTCCCCTTAGGGGTAAGCAGAGAGGACGGACGGCAAACAGCTCGGTCTTGGCACATACTCCTTGCCTCGTTCACACGCATACATCTTCTCATACATGCTCTTCTATGACATGGCCCGACTCAAGTATGTGATTCACTTGGTCGTACCATGTCTTTCTAGGGCGCCCCTGACTTCTACTGCCATTCACATTTGCGTCATATATTCTCCTTACACTCCCTTCCTCGTTCATTCGCTCTACATATCCAAACCATCTGAGTTTGGGTATGTAGAGCGAATATTATCCCTTTCTTATTCTTACTCATTACGCTTAAATCAGCTTTGCATTCTTTGCGGATCTCCACGTTTCTCACACGATTGCACATGGTTTTACCACACACACTCCTCAGGGATCTCATTTCTACAGCATTCAGTCTACTTTCATCCTTACTCTGCCAGTTCCATGCCTCACTGCCATACGTCAGGTTAGGTACCAGCACTTCATTGTGGACGGCTAGCTTCGCTTCTTTTGACAGTTTTTTGTTGGCGCCAATGGTGTTCAGTCCTCCATTAATGGAGTTACCAGCATTTCCCCTACTTTCAATTTATAATTTACTAATGTGTAATATTCAAAATCTTTCTAACACTTCGCATATTCAAGGCTTCAAACTTTTATAGCAGAGGCAGTATACAATAACTCGGTGTATCGTGTGTAGAGTTACCTATTCAGATATATAACTGGTCGTGTAATAAAGAATGCTCGAATCTTTCGTTGAAGTTCTTTTCGCTAAAGTCCTTATAATGTTTGATAGAGCGTTATTTATTAAATTATGTCCAAGAATTCATTCCTGTACGGGCGAGCGGGTTAGCGGCCCCCTCTGACAATGATGTAATATTGATAAGTTGGAATGTAGCCGAGATGGATGGAAAGATTTATCTTCGTGGAATACTTCGACTGAAATGATACACATAAATATATATGTACCTATACATAAAACATACGTTCCAGGAAGTTTTCTTTCGTCGAAATAATTGTATAAAATATATAAATTAATAGATCATTTGTGCTTTACTTTGAAATATTTCACAAATTATTATAATTTTTATAGGTTTTCGGGTATAAAAAGTATATTAAAGTTTTTGAAGTAAAACTTATTTACGCACGCTCGACACTTGGGGGTAAACTGGTGAATGGTTTGTTGAGTGTGATTGTTACGAAAAGTGTGATGCGAACGGTAATCGATGCAAACAGTGATCAATGTCAATAAAAAAGGAAACGGAGCATGTGCAACTTTTGCCCAGCGAAAAAAATACGCATGAGTGTGTACTACTGTGCGAAATGCAACAAACCATAATTGTTGCTTGGAATGTCAATATCAATGTAAATGTGACCCCAATGTCATAATGTTCTTTTACAATTTAGTGAAGTTTTACTTTAGTCGTGTGGTTTAAAGTATGGGTGGCCAACCTTTTCAGCAGCCGGGCCACATTTCACAAATGAGATTTCTTACCGGGCTGCACAAACAAAATTTCTTTTATTATTCAAAGCATACAAGAAATGTATTGTTATTAAGAAAATATAGCAAAAATGATAATTAAAGATATTTATTAGACTAGAGTTAGGCAATACAAAAAATAATCATAAAAATAAGCTAAATATAATAAATTTTAGTGAGACGTCTGAATGTGTTTGTCAGAACCAAGTGCATCAATGTTGTAATGTATTGCCTCTCTGCCTTATTGAATTCTTTTTTTTTTATATGGGGTGACTCATGGTCACTCCTCCATTGTGATAATTTGCTTTTCGCTTCTTTTAATCCTTTTAAGTTTTCTTTAACTTTTCTCTTGGCTCTGATCGATATTTAAATCTTCCTAAGGCTTTACATGTGTGTAGTATGGGTGGGAAATTCCTCCCTTACGACACATAAGCCTTCGTGAAAATTGGACCCTTATTTGCTTTGATAACTACAGAAAGCTATTTAAAACTCCCTCTTACAACATATCTTTATAGATTCAAGTACTTAACTAATTAATACGTTATTTACGACCTTGAACGTAAATTTTTCGTACTTAACGTCGTTGTGTGATTTTTTGATTTATGGTATGGGAATGTAATTACTTTTATTTTTTGGTACCTTTGGATTCTGAACGGAGCGTTGAGTTTCGAATTTAAATGGTCTCTTCATTGCAATTCTAAGTTACATTTAAATTTTTTTTATGAACTAAACTTTCCCTAAACTCTGTTTTGATTTCCTACCCTTCTAATGAATTCGTAAGTAACCTGTAATTAATGACATTTCACGTGTTCAATTGAACATATAATTAAATACAACTCAAATGGTTAATTGTTAGTGGTTTTTATTAGTCATGATTTTATTTCTGCTTGGTTCTCCTCCATTATGATTCTGATGCTACAAGGTACATATAACACTGTGTTAGTAGGTTAATGTAATTAGTTGATTGTATATTTGACGAACTCGGGGTAGCCCTTTGCTTTCATAATTTGGGTCCGTATCCTCCAACAAGTAAACAGGATGGTCAGAGATCAACTAGAAATTCGCACAATCTTTTGACATGACTGAATTGATTGGTACCTAAGTTACCGCTTCCCAATTAGTCTTCCATCGTCATCAAGCACCTCATTCAGGTTTTTCCCGTCCCGAAACCTCCAAATTCCTACTCCTCCGAAGTCTACTATTTACTTAGGCGAACCGCCTTCGTCCTATAAACAATCATATATTCACGGTGTTTGTGAAAGCTTGGGTCGTGAATCCTCACTTACACGTACGAGAGATAATGCGACAACGATCCGACAGACCTTAAACGCAAGATGTATGTGGGTTCGCATTTTCCAATGTACAAAACATAGAAAGATATATATGTATACATACGTTTGGGTAGGATTGTAACCTGCAATACGAAACGAAACGCATTCCAAGCTCGGATCTCGTACCAAAGAATTCTGCAAAATTCTTTAGTCGATAACCGAATATATACATACCAATAGTGGGAAATATAAATATATGTAAATAAACTAAGAATACTTATTAGTTTTCTTAATGGAGAGCTCCAGGTTTTGTTTGTTTGGTTGACAATTTTATTTCAGAGATTGCCATTTCTATTGTTTTCTTGATTTGTTTGTTTGAACTGTTATTCTAAATTTCCCCCCAAGGCTCAATCCTTTGGTATAATTTTTTCTATCCCGTGGTTTTTCAAAAGTCTCATATAAATGATTGATACATGTGAGGTTTTTATTTTTTATTTCGCTTCACTTCGCTTCACTTCGCTTCACTACGCTTCACTTCGCTTCACTTCGCTTCACTTCACTTCACTTCGCTTCACTTCGCTTCACTTCGCTTCACTTCGCTTCACTTCGCTTCACTTCGCTTCACTTCGCTTCACTTCGCTTCACTTCGCTTCACTTCGCTTCACTTCGCTTCACTTCGCTTCACTTCGCTTCACTTCGCTTCACTTCGCTTCACTTCGCTTCACTTCGCTTCACTTCGCTTCACTTCGCTTCACTTCGCTTCACTTCGCTTCACTTCGCTTCACTTCGCTTCACTTCGCTTCACTTCGCTTCACTTCGCTTCACTTCGCTTCACTTTTCTTAGATCACCTACTGGCACATTGACCTACTGACATATTCCCAAATAAGTACCTAGTTTGTTTATGTAAAGCAATCCCAGATATTTAATTTGGTTTAATTTTAAACTGGATCAATTCTTCCTAACTAACCTTTGTACGATGCAGAATGAGAGAAATGTTACTCTCTCCAAATGTTGGAAGTCCCAATAATGAATTCCTACCTTTACAGTACCTCAGAACAGCTATATGGTTGTCCACATACAGAAACGTAATATTTTAATTTGGTTCTATATTTACCTAAATTGTAATTTGCAAAATTCAGCATGTCATAATAACACTATGGAGTTCTATCGCAGACTATAATTGATAGACTTGCCCCTAGACATATGTTCTTCGGTGTCTATTGTATATTACTTTACGAATCTAGGTGACTGTGTTGACATTTGTTACCACTATCTAAGAACACATAAACAAACCCTAATCATGCTAGCAGAAAGAATGATAAGTGTTTGTTTTTTCGAGTACGTCGCTGTAAATAACTAAAATTTATTGTAATATGTGGAAATGTTTATTTATCTGAATGTATGCTACAATGTTTATTATTCCGTTGTTCGAGGACATCTTCTCATAACGATTCTGTTTCAAAACAAATAATGTACCTCCATCCACTCGACTAAATCCACTTGACTAAGTAATTTATTTTTATTTATGTCCCCCACTTTTTAAGTTATGATGTGCCGGTCCTCTCATACAAACCAAAAACCATAACATTATCTGTAAACAAAAAGTCAGTTCATCTTTATTATATTGGACCAACAATTAATTAGATCTAACGAACGAGGAGACGGCAATGATTGATTATCGTTTTATGGTTTATTATTTTAATTTCACATAGACGACTCTCGGCATCCTGGGCTACATAGGCCGAAGTTTGTTTAGCTATACGGTCAATGCCCCTTTTGAATATCGATTCATTGTTCTACCTGTTTGTTTTCTATTTTATCTGACTTGGTCTTTATTCAACTATTCAATCGTTTAAGTAGATAATTAGCTCACCTAATAGAGGAGATACCTGGACGTCCTGGTTTCGAAGGATGTAGGTATTAAAATTCTACCCTTCTTTGGCTCGCATATTCTTAAATAAAAATACATATCGGAGAGTATCATAAAATTTTACTTTTGTTTTCAAAATACGCACGTTACAGAACATATTATATATTATAGTTCCCAATTATGTCATCTGCGTGCGAACTGTGTCTTAATTTCTCTAAATAAATAATAACAGTGTTAATCTCTAGTGATCCGCCAGGTGTATATGGTTTGTATATATTTTCTGCCTATACAGTATATCTCTACAGCAGCATTGCGTTCATTGATCAAATCACTGTACATATAGTTTCGTATCGGTGACCGATGAACCGGTGGATGCAATTCTCAGTCATAAGTTTTTGTAGTGGTTTGTCTAGCTTATAGTTAGAAATAAGACTGCATAAACGCATTATAAATTGTACAGCGCCCCGAAGCGATCCCTCACAAAACGGCGCTAAATAAGTCATCCAAATATCATTATTATTATTATTTTCATGGTTACGATTCAAGCTGATATCTTATGTGGTCTGCTGCCAGCCCCTATATGTTCTTAAACAAATAATGCATTTGTCTGACTAAAGAAAATATCTGCGTGACCTAAATCTAAGTAAGTAGATATTTCCCGTTTGACCTAATTTTGATGCGCACGATTACTCTCGCACACGAAATATAAATTAAAGAGATTTTCCGATATCCAATACTAATGATCTACTAGCTTCGACACGTCTGTATGAGTCTAAATAAATAACGTTTTTACCCAACTACAGAAAATAACTATGTGACCTTAGTAGGTATTTGTTGTTCGACCTAATTTTGAGCTGATGGAAAAAGATTTTGTGCCTAGAAAAAATGACATAATCTTTTAATTATTTGACAGTGTTTGTTAATATTTATAATTGTTAAACTTCAGTTGGTTGATCGGCGCGTAACAGTATCTTCTAGGTCTAAAAATATTTTTAATAATTTTGATGTACTTACATACGTTTCGATACGCCTTCAAAAAAACTCCAATCGGGCCCACACGACGCTGGTATCAAGGCTTCCGCCTTCAATTTATAATGAAATCTTACCCCATTGTGAAATCCACTCATTCAGTTCTCTCCCCTCGCCAATACTATCCAGTGCACTTCCAATCACCCCTACCTTCCTCTTGTCCGTTTCCTTTTATTACCATTCATTGTGAATTCGTTATCTGTAATCCAAAATGAGTATAGTACAATTTTATTATTAAAACAGTCTTGGTTATAACATTACTCAAGCAACTGATTATTGTTTTTAATTTCACTGATTTTAAGTTATTCTCCACAAATTTTAAACTTTCTCTAAAACTGGCATACAATATCACGCAATTCTACGTTTTCGAATGCAACCGAACTCAAAATAAAACACTGCTTCTCTTATTAGATTCACCTTTAAACCGAAATAATATCTTTTTTTATAATTTGATATTTTACACTGATTTTAAATAACTTCCACCGTGCACTGAACTGTCCATAATACCCGCCGCTTGAAACCCATTTGTCTCAACTGTTCCCGTTTTTTTTCTTCAATCACCTCTACCGAACTCCCTTGAACTGCAGATGGCTCTCCATCTCATGTTACAGATCCAAAACCCAGTCCTCTGTCTCTTTTCCTCGTTGGGCTTTACATTTCATTGCTTAAATCATTAAATATAATCGTTTTTCTTATTTATTTAAACTCATATCTTACTATCCTCGCCGGCTTAATTTTTTTACATCGTCCCATTGGCTTATATAAACACCAAGTAGGGTCAATAACCATTCGATTTTTTGTTCAAGATCTGTTTAAAAATTTCGTTCATTCACCTTCGTTGTGACTAGATTCAAGGTCGCTTCTCACTTGATGTAATGCGTTCCATCACAGTTTTGATAACAATTGACGTTGTTGCTATGCGCAAATATTTTTCCAAATGCTCATCAGTGATTCGTGTTTTCATTTGAGATGTAATATGTTACATTTGACTAAAAAGCTGTTCACACGTTTAGCAAATAGCGAAATCATCGATAGAGCCTTTTTGTAAAATGCATGATATTTATCCTTGTCCAAATGTGTTTTGTAAAACTCTTTCAAACCAAACTGATTGAATTTCTCCTTTAACTGTGCATGACAACACTTTTCACAATGTTCCATTAGTAAAATTCTTGAAAATAAATTCATGTCTACGCAGAATGGAGTTGCAAATGCAGAAAAAAAGCACACGATGCTTTTTAAAATCTTGAAATCGGTTTTCAAATTCTAGGCTTAAGTCGGATATCGACGAAGCGTATTTATCCGCCGCCATTTCTGTAACGACTGGCTGCAATAACAATGTAGGAAAGTGAAAGAAGATTTTTGTCCTTAACTGTTGTTCCCAAAACCAAAGTTTTATTTGGAATGCGGAAATAAATTTATTAAATTAATTGGTTGATCTTTCCCTTGTAGACGTTAAGTTTAAATTATTAATTAATTTTAGTTTATATTATGTAGACGTTAAGTTTAATGTAGAGTTTAAACAACGTAACTAACTATGCAATGCAAAGTTGCCGACCCACTCCTAGTCTTCAAATTCTGGGATACTTTTTGACTTGCTTGCGAAGAATGATTGTATTTCTTGCATCAAATCAAACTTACTTCCGCATAAAATGTAACTTCATTATATGTACGGTGATTCAACCCCTTCGACTTAATAAAATTCACTGTTTTGATGACCACCTTCATGACGTGATCCATTTTAAGGTACTTGGAACATAAATTCTTCTGATGAATAATGCAATGAAAATTTCGTATTGAAGTATTACCAACTTTGCAGGCCTCATTTTCAATCAATTTTACTTAACCTTCTTGTTTCCCAACTATTGCTGGAGCACCATCTGTTGTCAAGTCAAAATTTGTAACAAAAAGCAATTCAATGTCTATGTAAAAGCTCCAAAAAAATCTCGTGAGTAAGTAGCGTCCTTAAATAGATACATTCTGCTAATTCTTCATGATTCTTACAGTGATTGTTTGTTAACACGCATATACCTACTATAGAATAAATTGTCACGATAGTTAAATCAATGTACTGAGATACTTCCAGATATGAGGTATGATACGAACTTAGCACGTTGGAACGTTCTTTTGATGGTTTTATTTACAGCAAAAAAAAAATGAGTGCATATGCTCCGCGGGCCACAAGTAGTCACCCGGCGGGCCGCGGGTTGGCCACCCTTGGTCTAAAGCATACTCGTTTTTTATTTGTATCTAATAATATCTATTATTTAATTTGGGAGGTGGATTTGGATATCGTGGAGACTGGTTGAGGACCTTTTGACCTCTCCAACAGAACTCTCTCGGAACGTCGCCTTGCACCGCAGTAGGAGGGATATATTCATATATCTGGGAATTATTTTCCTTGGGGCCGGGGCATGGATGTTGTCGTATGCGATTTTTTTTTTAAATCGGTATTTGGTGTGAAGGCCAAACTGAAACTTCCTGAAATTTAACATACAAAAAAATGATTAAAAAAAAAAAAAAAATTTTTGGCTACAACAACATCAATAATGCAATTTTTTAAATATCAGCACTCCAGCACACCCAAAAGTCATGAGCCGCCACTGGGCCTGTGTGGAGCTAACAAAAAAATGGGGTAAAAATCTGTGAAATTTTATCATGAAAAAGTTTCCATAATGGCATCTCTTTTATTTTATTTTAAACTAAATACTTTGAGAAACTAAACCAATTTAATCGCGTTACTCATATTAAAATTATGCCTACATTTTAATACAAATAACTAAAAAAGTATGTGAGATGGAATGTTAAATAATATTCGCAAAAGAAATTTCATGGTATTTATTATAATCTAATAGTTAACAACCATCTCCTACTGCGAGGCCTATTATATGATTTTAATATTTTAGAATTAGAGCAAGTAAGAAAATCTTTTACCATTCCTTCGTTGTCTCCTTACTCGTGCGGAATTTCTTAACTGAATAATTAGTGTTGTAATAATATTGTATTAAAAGGAACGAACGCTGTTTATACTCGCTTTTCTGTGCCCAAATCGCGAATGCCTGAAGCAATGTTAAGTTTTGGAAAATTTATAACAATTTCGTTGGTTCTTTGAGTTCGTTATTAAAAAAATTTAAGATTTCGAAAATCATTGTTGTTATAAGTTTTGAGATACAATAGCTTAAACGTTAACGAATAAACATACTTTGTATAAACAATCCAAAAACCTTTACAATAGTTTGTTTTATCTTGTCCATTTCACGTATATTTTATTCTCATATTGGAGTTTAGAAATTTCGAAGAAGTTTTAATATTTACATGTTAAACTTTACCCTTAAAATACCCGAATAAGCCTGTACATGATTCGAAAAAAAAAATTAAAACGGATAAACTTTATAATAAAATATATTTAGTGAATGCAAATTAGAGTTTAGCGCATGAAAGTCTACAAAAAAATATGTTTTGGGGAAGCACTAGTAAAATTGAAACTTTTTACAATTTTTACTCATAGCATAGTGTGAAGGGCGCCAGTGGGAAGGGCGCCCGTGTGAAGGCCCCCACTTTCGATGGGTGACCGAATGTTAGGTTAGGTCAAAGTGAAAGGGCCCCAAAAATGTACCTACTGGGAGAGGGGTTGGGTACATGCCCCCCTTAGGTCCCACCTTGCGGCTAGCTCGTCTGTAGGGATGAGTCCTCGTCTTCTAGGGTCACAGGTCGGCCACAGCCTCATTCTCAACCATCGAAATCAGAGTCGAATTTCTCGGGCAGTACAAATAAAAATAATGGGTGCGTCTACATAGAAATAGGATTTATTCAATGAAAAAACAGTAACAACGTTATCAAACAGTGGGCACAATGGAGCATAAACCAATATATCCTAGCTGATTGCCTAAATTCTCTCTGGGCAGTACCAGGTCTTCAAAAATATTAAGTTAATAACAGCACAAGATGGGGATTATGGAAGTGGCTTAGTGGTGGGTTTGTACTTGGGTGGTTTAGTATATTTATGGTTTGTACTGCTTAGCGCCCCGGCCAGCCTCGTGTACGGCTGCCGTCACCCGCGCAGTTGCACCATGGCTGACGTCACGCTAGAGACATCTGTTGTTTAATATTGACAATTGTAGGCGGTAACTTTAAATAGTACACCGTCTAAATGTGCATCGTAACAATAGAACTTGAAATGATTTTTTGATTTCGTAATAAATTTCGACTGTTGTTTGGTAAAACCCTTCATTCCATGAAATGAAAACTTTATAGGAGACGATAAAAACGAAAAATAACAAGTTTTTAAAACTAATTAAAAATCCTGAAGTTTATATCGTGAGTAATATTACCATAACTAGGTACCTAACTCTGAAAGCAACTATGTTGGGAAATAGAATTATCAGATAGTGATCGTTCTGATAAATTTGTTGTTGTATATTTATACTGATAAGTATGGTTAGATTGATATTTTGAGAACCGTAATACCTACTTATGTTTTGAAAATAAGAAAATGGCTAATCATTTTTTTATGTATTTATTTACAAAAAATTAAATGATTTACTTAGCTATTTAATGCTACAACTACCTTACCTACAAAATGCTACAAAATCAACTTAGTTTCAATAGATCAATTTATTTTTCTTAGTTTCTATTAATTAAATTTCTTAATTCCAACAAATTCAATTTCTTAGTTCCAACAATGTAGTTTAATAAATTAACCAAAGAACTTCCTTAATGAGTACTTGCATAATGGATAAATGTTTTCTTTATTTCATGTTCATATTGTATCAGCGATATAATCCATCATCTTTGTACGTGCGAATACATATTACCCAAATTTGGATTTCTGTGTAGTAGTTTATATTGAATTGGGCCCTGGTCGTAGTATTACCACAAAAATATATGAGCCTAGCGAAACTCGGTTGGCTATCTGTATATTAAGTAGTGCGTTATAATATTTCCCCCAAGTTTTTGCATCATTAGAAGAAAAACAATATATTTAATTCTTGAAAAGCGAAAACGTTTGAGAGAAAAAAAGAGTTTAAACCGCGTAGCTCCGCGGGTATGATTTCAACAGATACAAATCCTAAACCGTTTCTTTCCCCGCATAAAATGTTCCTGGCCGTTGTGTACGATATCTTATACAGATTATAATAAAGCCAGGTGAGGCATAAACTATCCGTTTTTCGATAAGAATGATCGGTGGCCTCACTAAGTGCCGGGAGAGAAGCAGGAGCCATTGTTACCCCGATATAATCCCCGAGATTAACTCTTTATGTATTACAAATGACATCGAATATCGAAATCTTAGAAAATTCTCTAGTTGTGTTAAATATAAAAGGCTGTTACCAGTCTGAAGCTTTGGTGTAAAGTCAGAGAGACATAGTGAAAGTTTTCCCGTTCTTGTTACCTACAAAGTTTTTTTTTTAATACAAAGTAATATGACAGTATTGAAAAATCTCCTTCTACCACCACGGTAGGTGGAAAATGTTGCTTCTGTTGTGATGGAGGACTTAGTCAGCCGAGGAATCGAAAATGCAACGCATGGCTAGGGACCAAAACGCTATACCAACTCAGCCACTGACCGGTTACATTAGTAAGTGTTTCATTGGCCATTTATAATCATTATTTTTAATTATTAACACAAAACGTGAGAAAGCCGTTTCGCCATACGTTTTCAGTACGTTGAATATTTTGAATGCGAAAAAGTTGCCATGAGCATTTATTTAATCACTCCGACCCATAAGCTTGTTTTCAAGACAATGTAACATTACTAGAAATACGTTTTTCGTATGAGGCGTACCTGAATTGTTAAAGTAATAGAACTTAAAAAAAAATATATAAAATAATCTTCATAATAAAAAATATTAATTAGCAATGAAAATCTTATAACATGGAAAATATTTAACTTCCTTTAGAGCTACATTTTGGATTTCGCATTTAACTTTTACACCAATCAATGGACATCAAATTAATAAAAACAGATAAAATTAATTATATTTATTATGTACTAGTTCCCGGTATGCGTTGCATTACCATATTCAAAGAAATATATTGATTCTCCCTGAATCACCTTTCCCGTGCGTCCCCGTTCCCCTCCCGCGGCCCCTTCCTAGCTAGCAACATAAATTATAGCCATATGGTATTTGATGTATGACCTATATTATTGTAAAATTCAATTAAAATCCATTGACTGGTCTTTGCGTGAAAGAGTAACAAACACACATACCTCCATACAAACTTGCGCATTTATAATATTAGTAAGAATACGTTTGAATATTTCATTGTTTGATAATGCCAGACGATCGCATGTTTTTAACTTTAATTTTGTTTTGTAATTTCATACTTTCTCACTGTTCCTTTATTTGATGTTTTGTCGCTTTCTGTATGTCATATATAAGTTCACACATTGTATTTTTGATCGGTTTCATTTATACCCTGATGATGGTTATTTAAAAAAATCATGGTTTTAAACACAGTAATTGTTTTATTTCATGAAAAGGATTAGTTTTATTTTCCCTGTCATGATAGTATTATAACGTAAACCACTTCTCCCAGCATTATTTAAAAGGTTACAGTTCAACGTTTATTTCACGCGGGTACATAATAATGTAACGTAACGTGGGTTCTTTAAAGTTTACCGGCCATTGGGATGTTTGCTTTCAGATAAAGAGCAGATAATCTTCTGTAAATGTTAGCACAAAATGGCGTCGCCAATATCGAGACTGGCTACGTATTGGACTGAACAACCTACTTCCCTTTTGTGCCACCGGACGTGTAGTCGATTACTCTGAGAGAAATTGCTTCGACCCTCGCTAAGGAAAATGTTAACAGTTCACGATGAAATAATAAACATTATGTTCATATACGTAAAATTTTGACAAGATAACATTTTGTATAAAGGTGATAATAATATTTGGAAGTTAAAATAAATTTTGTATAAAAGGTGCTTAAAATATTTGGAATGGTATAAAGAGTGCGATTTATATTTGGAAGTTAAAATAAATTTTGTATAGAAGGTGATAACAATATTTAGAATTGTGTAAAAGATGATAATAGTATTTGAAAGTTACAATTAACTTTTTATAATAGTTGTATAAAAGGTGTGAATTATATTTGGATGTTTCAATAATTTTGTATTAAAGGTGCTAATTATATTCGGAATTGTATAAAAGGTGCTAATAATGTTTGGAAGTTACAATAGATTTTACATAAAAGGTCCTAATGATATTTCGAATTGTATAAATTATATTTGGTAGTTACAATACATTTTGTGTAAAAAGAGCTTATTATATTTTAAGTTAACGAATAAACATACTACGACAAGTTTTTTATAAAAGGTGCTAATAATATTTGTAATTTCTCAACTGAGATGGGTAGTGTTAAATATATATAAATATACTTAAATAAGTATGCCAGGCACCCCTGCGAACCACTTGTGATGACCTGAGTGTCTTGACGACAGGGTGTTGCTTATCCAATAAATGGTACGCCTCCCAAATTGGCTCAAAAACAACTAGTTACATCACAAATTTTTAGGTAAGTTCAAGAATGAGCCACACATAAAGCAAACAAATAAGCCGTTATATAAATGTGTGATGATATGAGTTTGATTCCTCCTAGGACTAATTAGAACCCAACTTTTTCTTTCTTAATCGTTTTTTATTATCTAGTTACCGACTAACAGATGGACAACACTTGACTACTAGAACTTCCTCAGTATTCAGGTATCATGATGTATAAAATAAAACACACTTAAACGTGTAAACAGAACAAAGCATAAAAGTTATAGCTCTGGGTAAAGTAATGTTCTTTTAAGACCTGGTCTCTTTTATAGAGCATTGCAATTATTGCCATCCTGATTTTATATGCAATCTGACAAAAGTGTTCTCAAGGGAGTTGTACCCCAGCATTTTTACCTTTGTTGTACGCTTTTATTGGCTACATAAATAGGCTAGGAGGTTTTTGATTTCCAGAATGAAGTACAGTCAAGAGACGAGTAATCTTTAGAAAAAAAGAACGACATTTGCGTAGCTGTCAATTTCCATTACAAGGATTTTTTTCAAATATATTATCAATATCGCGTACAGTTAAAATGCTCAGGATTCCTTGGACAGCCAGACACATAAATGTGTGCATCCAGAAAGAGCTAAGCATCCACAATAAGCTTTCAACTATCTGTCTATATTGTATCTTAAGATACTTTAGACAAGTTGCTCACCAAACTGAGGACTTGAGAAGAGATCGCATACAGTGTTGATTCTGAATAGCGTAGGTTAAGTGTGTCAAACCACCATAGAAACATGTAAATCAAGAATAAATTTAGTAAAAATCGCCGATAGTAGTATTTTGCCACTTTGTAAATTCGAGTATAACCCGCTATTAGAATATGTGCAAAACTTACTAATCAAATTTTTCCATTTCCACTGTTTTTGAATGCTTACGTAATAATAGGTGTAAGCCATACGTATATACCTAGATATTTTTTTTTTCATACACACATCTAAAATTTTATAATCCAAAAACAAACGATTCCAACGGTTTCTTTTGAAAATAAAAGATGGTTCCACTTCCATTTAATCCAAAACCGTGCAGAGATAAGCATAATAATAGTATCAGATATGTAGACCTTAGAACAGGCGGAATACCTAGTGAGGTCTGTATAACAAAAATAAACAATTTTGAATATTTTCGTAGTAATAAATCAAAAAAAGTAGGCTTATTGAAGCTTATAAATCTGTAGCAATCAAAATAAAGGGTTAATGATAAAGCTGAAAAGTGTAACGTTATTTTTCGTAGCGTAGTATGGAATTGGGGTAGGTAGTTAACCATTAATCAAGTACACCTCTACAAACCACATCGAAATATTTTTAATCATTAAAAAGATAATAGTATATCAACGATTGGGAGTCGAAATCAGATCCTATAATCTTACCGGGACTGGAGTTTCTACATACTATTTCTATCTAAGTACAATTAGTCAGTTTTATGAATTTGAATCCTTGACTTCCATTACTAACATTATCACCCCCCGATCTGGTAAGATTAGAGGATCTCTTTTAATTTTAGTGTCCCCCACATTCACAATTCTCACTAGTAAAATAGTAATGATACGGGCATGAACCTAGACTTGTTTGTGGTCGTTATAATACTAATGAATATTGTAATGTGAAATTTATGTAAAATAATTTTAAAAAATTTAAAAAAAAATATTTTTTTAATTTTTTAAGCATGCTTATTTAAGAGCATGTTTGTGCGTACCTTAATACAATAGGTAAAATTAAAGTAAATACATTAGAATTTTTTATTTGTAGTTCATTTTATTATTATATATAAATATTCAGAGATGCCGGACTATTACTTTGCCTTTCTTTCGCCGATGGAGTAGTGGTTAGAGCTAAAAAATAAAAGATAAATAAATCAGTAGTTTGTTTTCAGTGCGGGTGGGGGAGTATTGTGGTAGTTCATTACGTCAAGGTTCAAGTGTCCCGTAACGGCGGCGCATAATAATCGTTGGAGAGGAGTAACGCCTTCAGACGGTTATAATGAAACTGTTGTGGCCTGCGGTATGGGATACAAGAGATTGGCCTGAGAGGTTTATAAATGACAACATATTTCTGAGGTGGCAATCTTGGATAATATCCTTACGTTACTTTTCGTACGAATTTTCAAATTTTCCGGGAAAAAAATACGTGCGTCCGTTTTCTGTTAAATCTAAACTATTCGGTAAGACCTTTCTGGTCAAGGGCCACATTGGACAATTTGAGACAGGGCGCGGGCCGCACATCTGAAACTGGGGGGGGGGGGAAGGGGGGGGGGAGAATTTCAGCAACGTAATTTTTACGTTAGCTCCACACAGGAGGTCCTGATGTAAATAATTCCCTTAAGACGCATCCGCCGCCAAGACCTAGGCAAACCTATTAATTTACAATACAAAAATTTAAAAAAAATTGTAGCAGTTGGGACTCTTGTGCGGTATTCACATAACAATAATTTACAATAATTTTTTTAACAGTATGGACTCTTAGCTCCGAAAAATATTTAAAAACAACAACAAAAAAAAATCACCTCGCCATCTCACACCTCACGGATCTAATACAAAAACGTCATGCAATACAAGAATTTTTTTTCTACGCAAAGTGTGGGCTGCCTCTGGCAACATAAAGGGCTTATGTTTTTTTTAATACAAATTTAACGTATTTTTATTTTCTTTTTAATTATTTATTTTAATTTAATTTTCGTCAGTAGGTATTTGATATTTTTTGTAATACTATATTTTTGTATATCTGGTTGTGCTTATTATTCTTTTGTTAGAGCCCACACATTGGGGGGGATATGAGGCGCGCTCCGAAGTGCACGTGTGGTGGTGCTAATGGGTATGGATATCTACATGTAAATTGAAAAAATATATATATTTTCAAAATTTTTATTAGAGTAGTATAAAATATTAAATATGTTTATTTAAACTATCGTGTATTTTAGGTATTGTGATGTTATATTTTTTTCATTATTTAATCTATGTTGGTGTCCTTGGGACTGCATGCAATCCTCATTGCGTCTTCTAAGTAAGATTTTTGTTTTTCAAAAGGCTCATTTTTTAAAATGAAGCTTCATAGAGATATGTCGAAGGAAAAATCGTCAAAATAAATTGAGCGCAGCTTAAGGTTGCTAGGCACATTTCCCCAGAATTCAACTTACTCCTGCTTTTCACGGCATTCAATGAAATAAGCTTTTAATACTGTGCCGAATTTTAATTCAATGATTTCGTTCATCAAAATTATTTTCGGAAAACCAAACTGGTAGAAAAATTTCATTTCCTCATTTTCACAGTGCCAAGGGTTTTCTACAAAAATAAAACAGTTCTCAATAGTTCTGACATCATTAAATCTTTTTTTAAATTTTTTACAGATATTCCTTCAAGTAGGATACCATATCTGGAGAGCTACTATCGGTAATAGACATATCGGATCGAAGAGCAGCAACATTTGGAAAAATGGAAAAGTCTCTTGCTTCGAGCTCATTTATATATAATTGCAGTTTGGCTTCAAATAAGAATATTTTATTAGTCATTTGTCCGATTATTTATTTATTTATTTATTTATTTACGCCCTTTTTCGGGGCTTTTACATATACAATTTAAAAATTACACTTGATTAAATAAAATATAAATACTGTATATTTCTTTTACCAATAAATATAAAATGTATATATTTCTTTTATTAAGAAATATACAGTATTTATTTCACATAACTGAACTGCCTCAGTAACAGCATTTTGTATTTGTCTAAAGATAAATTGAAGATGTCCACAGACTTGGTAAAATTATTTCCCTCCATTAGTATTCTGGGCAAAGAGGAATACATATGGTAGTTAGTTCCAGAATTTCTGCACTGAAATAAATCCTGACTTCTAGTATTACGTAGAGGAATCCGGAAGCTTATTAATTCAAGTAATAATGGACTATCAACTAAATCATTTAGAATTTTATAAAGAAATACCAAGTCTGTGAAAATTCTTCTGTCTGATAATTTGAGCATATTCATAATCATTTAAAATAGTGTTGTAGTTCAACATAATTGCTGGAATACCCATTTTAAAATTTAGAAAACGTAAGAATTTATTTTGTATTCTTTCAACAGCTTGTACATGTGTATTATAATATGGGTTCCAGACGGGAGAATTGTACTCAAGTTGACTTCTAACAAATGCAAAATATAACAGTTTAATACATTTTATATTTTTAAAATTTCTAGTTAGCCTAGTTATAAATCCCAACATTTTTAAGCCCTTATTAGAAATTTCTGTTATGTGGTTAACAAATGAAAGATTTGATTGAAAAGTGATGCCTAAGTCTTTAATTTGTGTTAATGTCTCAAGAGTATTGTTATCAATGTTGTAATTAAAGATCACTGGATTTTTTATTCGAGAAAATCTAACTACTTGACATTTTGATATATTTAAATAGAGTCTATTTTCATTACACCAAATCAACAATTTGTTGATATTATCTTGAAGAATGTTGCAATGGTAAATATTTTTAATAATTCTAAACATTTTGAGATCATCAGCAAAAAGTAAGAAAAATACATCATGAAATACTTTTGTTAGATCATTTATAAACAAGATAAATAAGACTGGGCCAAGGTGTGAACCCTGTGGAACTCCACTTGTTGCATAAATTTTTTCGGACAAAGAGGATTTTATTCTAACAATTTGTTGTCTTTTAGTAAGATAGCTTTCAATCCAGGTTAATAAATTGCCACGTATACCATGTTTTTCTAATTTCCAAATGAGAATTTCATGGTAAACTGAATCAAATGCTTTACTAAAATCAGTATAGACAGAGTCTACTTGTAGTTTTTCTACATTAAGTCCTTGCAACTCTACATTAAGATTGTTGAATTTCATAGTAATATCGGCCAAAAAAGCCGTCAGTGCCCACAATTCATCGTTATGGAGTTGGAGATATTCTTTACCAATTTGTTGTAAGAATAGAATTATTTCTGTTTTTAAATGGAAGAACCGTTCTAGAACTTTTCCTTGGCTTAACCATCTGACGGCAGTATGTAGGACAACATCGCCATAATCAGCTTGTAATTCTTCAAGTATGTAGTTCTTTAAACTTTCGATGATTAAGTTCACGCGCGCGAATGAAATTTATAATGTTTATAGCCATATTCATTACATCCTTCAATTTGCTATTCGAAATTTGACATGCCAAAGTTTCTTGATGCAGCATGCATTGAATAGGCAGCAAATTTGGTGAATTCCATTCTTTCTTCATTAAGGCAATCAAACCATTGTTTGCACCCACCATTGACGGACAACCATCAGTGCATGAAAAAGAAAAAAAAAGAGGTTTTTTTTTAAATATATAAAAAGAGAGCGGCAGATATTTGCGCGGGCCGCACAAATATCGGCCGCGGGCCGCATGCCGCACTTTGACGACCACTAGTTTAGATCCTCAGCTACGAATCTAAATTTCACTGGATCAAAACCCAGCGGGCGCAAATATATATCTTAACACATAATGCAAAAAAAAATTGAGCATTGGTTACATTTTTTTGTATTATTTCACCCACCACGCTATAGGGGGCGTCCCTGGTTTGGCGGAGTAAGTTTACAGATTGGAATTATACGTATCATGCTTTTTAAAAAAAATGTTTAATTTATTTATTTATTCTGCTTGGTGAATTAAGCGCATTTTAGAAGGGAGGTTATTATAGTTTTTTTTTATATCCCAAGATATGATCGTCATGAAAGTAATACTTTAAAAAAAATCTACCTTCTCAACAGAATCACTTTGTAAATTGTTTCCAGTTCTAAATGTCGATGACATATTTTTTAATCAAGATTTCATTATTAAAATGTGTAAAGAAAAAAATTAAAAGAATTTAAAGAATTTCACAAACTAATGAGAAATGGAAATCAATTTAATACACCTAATTTTAAAACAACACAAATGCAAAACCATTGAATTGCAAAAGCATCGACATTTAGTACTGGAAACGATTTAAAAAGTGATTCTGTTGAGAAGGTAGATTTTTTTTAAAGTATTACTTTCGTGACGATTCTTTGCGAAATTTTTACTCAGTTTAGATTGTTTTTGTAAGATCTTCCCCAACCTATAATTCCGTATGTAATTTCGCTATGTATCAATAGGTAATTTCGGTTCTCAAAAATTAACCAATGAAAATGTATACGATTAACAGAAGAATAAAATGTTAAGGCTCGTCATTTCTCCAAGCACATGACACTGACATTCATATTTTGTGCAATTGCAATAAACCATAAACAATTCTTCTTTCTCGTTGTGCTATTGCGAAGAGGTTTAAAAGTTCTCTCAGTCACTGAAATGAGTTTGATTGAATGAAATGGGTAATCTTTACCTACCTATTCTAATTTATTTGTTTGTTAACCACAAAGCAGTGGCTCATCCAGGATATTCTCTGTCAATGTTCCTAAGGCTTAATAGAGACAAGCTTCTGATTTACGAGGCGCTATCGTTTACCGAAACATTCAAGTAACGCGTAATAAACCTCATTGGATCAAGCTTTACGTTGTCGTTGTGTGATGTGATATGAAACTATGCTATAATTTAACGAAGCTACACGACCAGAGGATTGAGCCAGAGTTTGCTGCGAGCTTTCACAAAAAAAAACTTTTAAATTAATACATTTATTTTTATTTAGGAAGTGACGACAAGAGTGTTTTTGAAGTGAAACTTCTATAGCCTCGTTGTGATTTGGATTTCGGATGAAACGAACATGATGATTACTGCATCTGCAAAGCATCAACTTTGATTATGATGTCACTTTAAAAGGCTCCTATTGGTTGAGATATTAAATGGAAATCGCTCTAGGTCTGCGCTAATTGTTCGCTTTGATTATGACCTCGATTTTCAAGTATTGGTTGAGATTGTTTTTTTTTTAAAGTTGTAAACTGCACTCGATTTTTTAAAGTTAGCTCCACACAGGAAAATAATTCCCCTTGGGGCCTTTGTCAGCTTGAGGGCTGTTGAGGGGAAGGACTTTTTAAGGGAAAGAAGGAGAAGAAGTTCTGGGAAGGAAAAAGGTATGATGGGTGGATAGGGGTCTGGTGGTAAGTTTGTCCATGAGTGACGGACGTATGAATTTTCCGTTCCTCCAACTGCGGTGTCAGGTCGAGAGAATCCATCTAGAAAGATCAAAAGGCCTCCATCAACTAGTCTCTTCTGATCCGGCCTGCCACCCATCAGGTGGACAAACGCATCCGCTGCCAAAACCTGAACAAACCTAACCAGACGAACCCGGGCACCCAAAGTCACCAAAAATAGCGAACCACTTGGATTGACCTAGTGTTATCTAATAAAAAGTTACCGGGGCGGCGGTACCCATACCCGCCTCCAAAATAGCGTCTAATTCTTTATCATTTATTTGTAAGATGCTATACTGAAGTAAATTTTTCAAACCCATCGTTTTGCAACGTAATGGGAGGGATAGGTTTATTTGCCCGTCACTCCTAGATAAATTGATTATCAGTTTCCTACCCATCCCTCATACCATTTTTCCTTCCCAGAACTTCGTCTCCTTCCTTTCCCTTAAAATACCTTCCACACAGCATCCACAAAGATGTCATAGGCCTAGAGGGAATTTTTTTACCTCAGGGTCCCCTGAGGGGAGTTACCTAATGTGAAAAAAAATATATAAACATATCATGAATTTTGCAAAATCAACTTAATTTAATCCAACTTTACTTAAGCATTATTTACAATTTGGACACACTTTGGAATTAATATGGACCTGAAGAGCCCGGAACACCTTTATAAAAAACTGCTCTCAACGAGCTACAGTTACGCTGAAAATTCTCATTTTTGGCAATTAAGTTACGAATTCTCCCTTTATTTACATTTTTAATTGAGTCTCAAAAGGTTATTTTAAGGTTTTAATGGAAGCTGACTTGAATAAAGTATATTATTTTAGAAGCAATGTCGAGTAAAAGTTACTTTTCGCTTTATTACTTAATTACATTATGAAATTTTACAAACCAGAATTAGACAATGGATTTCTTTAGTACCTAATGCGGCATGCTAGTTGGCCGTGCGAGTTACTGCAGTGCAGCCATTGGCACCGTTTGACCATATTATACGAGTTACTGTCGTGTGCGAGTCGGTCAGTAGCTCGCATGCGAGTTAATACAATATATGTTTGTTTCACTCGCCTACATCCTAGTTCGAATTATGCTCGAGCATATATGTTTGTGTATGTATATGTGTGTTATTATGTATACACAAACACAATTGTTAGTGTTTGTGTATATGTATCTATCTAGAAGTGTATGTGTTTTTTGTTTGTTTCGTTGGTCAAAATCTCTCCAGTTTCGGGCGGCACCTAATGGCCTGTGCCCTTGCATCTACACTCATATTGTGACCGGTCGAGGCAAGTCGAGTTTCTGACATGCGAGCACACAATGACAGTAACTGTCTACTGTCAGGTCAGCCACTTGCGCTGTGCAACCAGGCCTTAAAGTAAACCACAGGTTCTCAAACTTATTTCGCCCACCGCCCACTTTGAAATTTAAGAAAATCTAGTGCCCGCCATATTTTTGAACTTACCTTTTTACATTACCATCTGTTACGTATCTTAAAAACAGTTGTAACAAATATAATTTTTAATCATTCACTATTATATGAAAAGGATAGAGTGTGACCCGAATCCTATTTCTGAGATCAAAGAATGTTTCAATGAGACGAAATAAAACTCATAATTAATCATATTTAGGCATATTGTATGAAAAAAATTTACGAAAATCACAGACAATTTTATAGAGTTAACTAAACCATGGGCCTAACACAAGAAATATTAAACTGCATCCATATTATAACATGAGTAAGCGACTCTTATTTAACCTTCAATATGGGAATATAGTAGTAAATCGCATCTCCAGTGGTGTCGTGTCTAAGATTTCTAAATCTAAATTCCGTCGGATTTTCAAAGACAGAATTTGTCTGCTACTGCTATTCTGGATTTCCTTATCGCCCACTATTTTTCTTTAAGCCTTCTACCGCCCCTCTGAAAGCCTCCAGCGCCCACACAAGTCTGATGTAGACGGTTAATCGTCATTAAGGAAAAAAATACGGTACATCATTACTATATAATTGCAAAATCAAATGTCTCGTTTATTACGACATTTCAAGGAAGACTTAGGACGTTTAAGATAAAAATATGTCTCTACAATACTGGAAGTTTACACAAATCGCCGACTTAACGCAACACTCCTTTTTCCTCTCACATTATTGTACCGTACCCTTCTCTCCAGTTCTTTCTAATTTCGCCTATATAGCTATGTTTATCTCTGTACAGAATGCCACGCACTCGCCTAAATAAATTAATCTGATTCGCGAGCAGACGCATCTGCGATCATCCTATATTATCACATATTATATTTCTGTGTCTATGGTCGGTAAAAGAAAAAAACCCGCGTTTGAAGCCACTCAAATTGGCAAAGGGATTTCGAATTACTTGTCTCAGTATGAAGGGTACATATATAGCTTCAAATCGGGACACCTTTTAGGTATGGGCACGAGGTGTATTGGACCGGATGTGTTCGTTAATAACCGTAAGTTTATTGGAAACTGCTACGTAGTTCTCACGGGTTGGTTCAAAGACGGTTCCTCGTTGTATCGAGGGGTGTGTAGGGATTAGGTTGGGGTGCATTTAGTATTACACTTTGATCACGCGAGTTGAAGAGGTAAGTTGGAGCCAATCGATCCCTTTATTAAAGGTGTGTTATTCAAGAGTGTATTTGCAATTTGCATTAATATTGGATGACTCTATTAAGTTATTAGT
Source organism: Limnephilus lunatus (assembly GCA_917563855.2). Lineage (NCBI taxonomy): Eukaryota > Metazoa > Arthropoda > Insecta > Trichoptera > Limnephilidae > Limnephilus > Limnephilus lunatus. Next base: position 36,341,814 of record OU830602.1, on the reverse strand, counting down.
TATTACGAGGATAAAGGGGATCTAGATATTATAAATTACTATAAGATATATTCTTGAGTATCAAATAATGAAGTACGCATCAGAATTATCATTTTATTTTAACCCTTTAAAGTCTATAGGTCTCATAAAAATCGTATTATCTCCCTTACTATCATAGTGAAAAATATGATACAAACGGTGTTGGAAAGAAAAAAACACTACACTTTATATTCAAATACAAAAACTCATCATATTTTAAGTAAAATGTAAACCTTTATGAAACCAAAGTTTCGAATCCCAATCTTACTAATACATATTATAAATTAATGCGAATCTTTGTATGGATCGATGTGTCTTACTCTTTCACGCAATAAATACCGAATGGAATATAAAAATTCTTTCACTAATCGAAAGCTACATTATTTGCGAGTAATAAAGGTTATATATATATATATATATTGGTAACCTCTGGCGTTATGCTGTGGCGTTATGAAATTATTTATTTTACGTTTATTGGCAAAGCGTGTTGCTAAGTAAACGTTTGACGTGGGCTGTCATTTTGTTATTTGTTTAGGTTACTATGGAAATTTCTTTGATAGTGAAAATTCAAATATGAGTATTCTAATATGAATATTTAGTGTAGATACAAATATAAAATAGGTACTAATCTACATTTTGACCTAAGTCAACAGCTATACTAATATTATAAATGCGAAACGGAGCGTATTTGATTGTTGATTGATTGGGGGTTAGGGGGGGGGGGGGAGGGGGGGGGGGGGGGTGGCAGTGCGGGGGGGAGTTAGAAAATTAGACATAAAATGAAAAGTTATTTTTAATTTATAAAAATATATATATTTTAATTTCAATAAATGTTTTCAAATAATTATTTTGGTTTTATTTAAAGAACGTTACCCTGAACTAATTATTTAACTATCTTTAAACTGTGTAAGTATGATTGATAATATGTCAAATGTTCACGTTTAAACTTCATAACGTCTCTAAGACGTATGATTATCTTTAAGGTAGGTAAAAATAAGATTGTCTTTCTAGGGTTAAAAATTTAATTAAATTTCGAATTGTAAAATTTGAAAGCTTATTTTCTCACCTTGGTTCAGAAATATTCCATTTATTTGGATTGTATTATAGGCCTAGGCCTTAATAAATCATAATTCACCGATTCAGAACTGTGCTAATTTGGATAAATACTTTTGAAATCCAATACTACAATGGATATATTTGCTTGTTTCTATTCGTAATTGATTTTTAATTGAGAGCATATTTTGCAATTAAGTTTTTCGGGGTAGGTACATAATTAATTTGTCAAGACCAAGAGAGCGTGATTTTTATGAAAAGAACATAATAATTGTTCTGATATTAATTATTAAAAAATATTATCATTTCCAAAGCACACTTCATCGGTTTTTCAATCGATTTGCAAAGTACAAATTAAATCTTTTGAACAAATCGAAACGATTCCATTGAAAATTGTCGTAAAGCGAAATAACTAACGAGCGAGGAACGAGGAACGAGTGTTCTGTTCCGCTGGTCTCCGGAACAAGCGGTCATTAGTTGGGCCGGCTGCGCGGGAAATCAATTTGTCTGCCAGATAATCATTTTCCTTTCCGGTTTTTGGCGGGCGGCAATACGTCCAGGAACCGGATCTAGCTGCGTCCATTCCGACTTGCCGACCGGTCATTATTCACGGACTGTATATTATATTGCATTATCGCGAGGAGGGCCGATCGGCGAGAGCATCAAGTTGGCGAGGAAAAAAATACAGCTGGCGTCGCATTTTTAGTACTATTCAATTAGAATTTTCGAAATCTAATAATTACGTGAAGTTCTGAAGTATAGCTGTATAATTAATGTATTACAATAGCTTTCCAACTACTCCGCGAGATGTCAGCAGGTAAAATAGTATTTCTCCTGTTGATCGATAGAGGCGTTTGTGTCGCTTCTGCTGGCGAGACAACTGGCACCGGACCGCCGCCCCAGTTCGCCCCAGTTCAAATCTTCCTCTCTTACAGTTGGGTCGGCTAACTTGAAGCCTTATGAAACCAGATTAATATCGAGAATCTAGTAATCTTCATTGAGGTGTGTATATATGTATATCAATGATAATCTTAATGTATAAAACAAAGTCGGGTTAGTTACACTATTTATAACTCGAGAACGGGTAGGTCGATTTTAATGATCTTTGATTTGTTGGATTTGTCTCCGCCCCGGATAACACAATAACTATTAAAACATCACAAAAATTAACGAAAAAAATAGTTATTAAGACAATTCTTTTCCCCGTACATTTTGTTTGGAACAACTTCTCATATTTTGTAAGAGCTGCGGGAATTTTGTGATAAGTGCCTATAATATTGAGTAGTGAGTGAGTTCCAAAAATTCAAAAACGTCAAATGTCAATGCGCTGATTGTTTTGCTTTTATTCTTTCAAACATAAAATGCTGCCTCTCTTTCTTACACACTAAATGTCAATAGTCAAAAATGAGACAAACGGTGAACGTATGTCTCCACCCATCCAAAGAAAACATACAATAATTTTAATAAAAATCCCTCAAAGTCTCGTGGGAAATGATACATATTTTGTTTAATTGTATATTATATGTATTGGTTAATAAATAAATAAATAAAAAAAAAATAAAAATAAAAAAAGTCTTAAATAGTATTTGTAGAAACACCGTGATTTTTTTACTGCTACTACTTAAAAAAAAACTTGTTTATAATAATTTTCGGGGCGAATTACCGTTTCGACATAGCACACACATTTCTTTAAAAAACTCAAAACTTAAAGTGATCATGAAAAATATGTTAAAAAACTATGGAAATTCGAAATGTCGTGGCTTAACGAGCGGACTTTTTCCCAACCTGGTATCATTACTAACTTTAACCAAAAAGTCAATATCAATTTTAAAATATCAAAAATATAAGACCAAACCTTCCAAAACCGAGTAACAAAACGAGTAAAATCAATTATATCCATGAAAAAAGCTCCAGAATAATTAATCGAACGTGCTTAAAATATTAACATCGGAATTCACCCTCCGATTCACTTTCTGCAGGTTTCATTAAAATTCTGGGCTCGGCCGAAACCAATGAAGTCCTTGCATTATCGGCCCGGGGCAGCTTCCACGGCTGGGAGGACCAGCTTCGGTGGAAAGCAGCCAAAACATGAAGATACCAGCAATCTCCCTGATTATGGATTTTCTGAATCTCCACAGAGACTGTACATAGTGCATGAAGTGTATGAACAGTGTCCAGCCTAAAGTATCTCCCTTGAAATGATATCTCGTCGGAAATCTGTCTGCAGCTTTGATTTGGGTTACACAAAGTGAATGTACAGGAAAATATGAATAGCTGTACATTAACGTCTTTTATTTACAGTCCTTAAATCATACTACGTTACCAAGTTTTGATGTTTAAACAAATACGTTTTCTACTTTCAATTAGTTAGTCGTCTTTTAGTAATAGCGATTATTCGGCAGTTTGGAAATCTGGGTTTTTTTGTTTGAATCTGAGTTTGGTCATTCCACCCCATCAGGGTCTATGTCGTCTAAGGGGATGCTGTGTGGATGGTTTTTTAAGGAAATAAAAGAGAGGAAGTTCTGGGAAGGAAAAAGGTGTGAGGGGTAGGTTGGAATCTGAGGGTCACCATGTCCAGGAATGATAGACAAGCAGAAATCCATCCCTCCAACTGCAAGGCGACGCACGTTCAACCTGTGAGGTCAACAGGCTCCTTTAACCAGTGAACCCGGAAATCCCTGCTGAGTCAACATCCGTAACGAACCACTTGGGGTGACCTGTGGTAGATAGTTGTTATGGCTAATGTCATTTAAGCAATGTTTTGATTCTAAATGGTGGTCTTTCACCATTGTTACACTGAGAGTGAGATTATATACAAGGTTAATTTCAAAAATTACATTTCCAGGAGGTTTAAATCTATAAAGTACAAAAACAAAATATTAAATTAAAAAAAACGCATTTTACGAAATACAGATAAATTGGTTTAAGTCGGCTAAAAAAATCATTGGTGAGTACGTTCGTACACAAATCATAATTACGTTTTTAGATATACAGCACATGTCCTACAAAAAGTGCCAAAACTTGAGGCTTCTTTTAAGGCTTTTGATAAGTCACTATTTGACCTTTATAAACACGCTGTTTTATGTGCTTGTTAAGTTTAGCTTCGGGAAACCTAAAATTTCACCATTTTCTCGTGGTGAACATTTTCATGTTAAATAATATTAGTTTTCAGATAATTTGGGACAATGTTATTTTTAAGCTTGTACTCCATTGTAAACGTTTTTTTTTTTTTTTTTTTTAAAAGAAAGACAAACATTCCCGGGTTACGAATAACCCAACAATGTTTGAAAATCTCCTACTACCACCACAGAAAGCCGAAAATTTGGCTTGTGTTGTGATGGAGGACTTAGCCAGCCGAGGAATTGAACATGCGACGCCCGGGTGGGACCCAAGCGCTATGCCCACTCAACCACTGACCGGTCATATTATATGTACTATATATGATATGCTGTTTAGTTGTCATTATATTTAAATTTTGTGCACCAAACTCTGTACTCATCTGGGTATTAAAGAAAAAAAATATCTCTCATTAATTATCACCGAGAATAGTTTCCAATTGGAAACTTAATGCAAATTAACTGGAATTTACCTAATATTAGAACCAGCAATCCCTGGGTTCAAAGTATATTTTTTACCGTATATATTATTTACCGCGACTGAATTGATCAAATATATAACATGCAGGTGAAACCACAAAAAGTAGTTAATAAATAATTCATTTTCCTGACAAAGCTGTGATAATTGAGTAAATATTTGTTCTGTGGAAAGCCTTGTATCGCAATCAATATGAACACAGTTACAGATACGACTACGAGCACGTCCACCACTTTAACAATTTGTTGGTTGAATAATCTTGACGACAAATTGCTCGTTTGATGACGTAGCTAGTAGATATCAAGGTTAGGCCAAATCAAAGCTTCCTTTTAAATATCATTCAATTATAACTTTTCAACTTTTCTTGAAAAGTGCTGTAGGTACTATATGTATAAATACGGCATATACTGTACTGCCTTTTTGCAGTTACTTGCATTATAAGCATTTTTTAATACTTTTAAGGGAGAAGTTCCATGCTCCTTGATGGTACAATATTAACGACGATTTATATATATTTAAATTTTTTTATAAATTTTTCTGACAAAAAAGGCATTCACAATTGTGTGGCTGACGGGCATAGAGGGGGAATTTTGTTTTATTTTTTGTTCGGAGATCCAATTAAAATAATCCCCTAGGGCCAATATCATCTTTCGGGAATGCTATGTGGAGGGTCTTTTAAAGGCAACGAATGAGAGAAAGTTCCGGAAAGAAAAAAAGCATGAGGGATAGGTAGGAATCTGAGGTTCAGGTGTGACGGACTTTTACCCACTGTGGTGTAAACCCATGGGTCGAGAGAGTCCTTCTGAAGAGGCAAAATAGTGTCTCTCAATCAGTCTCTCCCGATCCGGCTCACCACGCAGTAAGTGGACAGACGCATCCTCCACCAAGACCTAGACTCACCTTATGCACTTAGTTTTTTTAACTATAAAACACCTTTCTTATTATATAGAAAAACAGTATCGATTTTGCACCACGCATCGAACGGCACGACCGAGTTCATCCTATTTCAGGGAAAATGCGCGCATATGTGTACATGAATGCCACCAAAAGGTAATTGGATATGTCGACATCGACAACGAATCTTACTACCGAGTTTAAGCTCGATCGGATGTCAGGAAGTGGGTTAATTTCCACTTCCAAGATTTGCATTCATTCGTAGACTCACTTCAAAACCATTCACATTCATTCACATTCACAACAAAATCAAAATTCAAACACTACAAATGTTCAAATCATAATGCAGGCTAATCGTGGTTCCTATCTAGAAGAATACCTTTGCCACATTTTAATTTAGTGATGTGAAAGAGATTGGAAAAAGATAGAATGACAGAGAATGATTTTTTTAACAGTGTTAGGATCTCGTGTAATCAAAAAGGTTCCGGAAATAAAGAAGTGAAGCTAGCGGTCTACAATGAAATCCTGGTACTTACCCTGATGTATGGCAATGAAACGTGGAACTGGCAGAGGAAAAATGTAAATAGACTGAATGCTGTAGAAAGGAGATACCTGAAGAGAATTTCTAGTAAAACCGTTTATGATTATATGAGAAATTGGGAGATCCGCAAAAAATGCAAGGCTGATGTAAGCGTTATAAGTTAGATTAAGAAAGGGAAGCTTAGGTGATTTGGTCATGTAGAGCGAATGAATGAAGAAAGGAATGTAAGGAGAATACATGACGCAAATGTGAATGGTACAAGTGACGCCTGAGGAAGACATGGCACGATCAAGTGAATCATATAATTGAGTCGGGTCATGTCAAGAGTCAGAATAATAGAAGAGTATATACAAAACGATATACGAATGTGAATGAGGTAAAGAGTGTATGCCAAAACTGAGTTGTTCGGTGGTTCGTCCTCTCCGCCTACTCCTGCGGGGAAAGGGCATTATAGTTAGTTAGTTAAATCCCGGAAATCTTTCTTAGCGCTCCACTGTCCATGGAATATTCTTCTCTAGATCCGCCTTTCGAGGGCTGCTATCTTTTTCCCATCGCTGTCTCCAAGTGTTCATATTTCAACACCGTAGAAAAATTGGGAAAAATACGTCCTCAAGTCTTTATCCCATGTTTTAAATATGTTTGGCAATTTTTGCCAGTAATCTTTTAGTTGGCAACCCTGTTTGTGATTTCCACATCAGCCGTCGGTATTCTAGTCACGCGTCCCCGGAAGGCGTCGGCTATCTCCATCGTCTCTCCCCTCCCTCTCCCACCTCATCTCGTCGCCTAGCCCCGTCCCTCTCTCGCCCAGTACAAATAATAATACATAATATGTCTCATTTGTACTGTAATGACTCAAAGCTCGCTCTAGAGCCCAAAACTCGAATTCCGCTCTAATCCGGGTCCGAGATTTTCTGTTTTATATCGCAGAATCATCTTGTGAATTGTCCACTTGCGTTGATTAGCAAATTGAATTATTGTGAAATTACATTTTTAATCTGTGGGTAATACTTTTTTTTTGTGAAGTAAATATTCTTGTGATGTCGGTAGGTATTGTAACATTTTAACGGAAATTCTTAATTGAAAATTATATCTTTAAATAGGTTTTTTTTTTACATTAACTCCACAAAGGAGGCCCTGAGGAAAATTTCCCTCAAGGCCTATGTCATCTGAGATGCTGTGTGGAGGGTCTTTTTGAGGAGAGGAAGGAATGAACATTGGTCTTGAAGAGACCCATGTTGTAGGAAGGAGGAAACACAGTGGCCGACAAATCGTTCCACAGCCGAGCTGTTGAACACAAGAACGAGTCGAAGAAACGACGCGTTCTCTTGTGACAAATGTCAACAGTGTACATATGTTGGGCACGCGTTTGGCGTGTTTCCCGACTATGCACCGGTGCTGAAGGGATCAATGACGCTAGTTCCTCGGTGCATCTTCCATTGTAATACCGGTAGAACAAGGATAGCATTCCCACCCGACGCCTGAGCTCTAAAGATTGCAATCCGTCTGTTAAGATGGGAGAATCTATCAAACGGACTTGCCCGTTTTTGCACAGAGTCGTGGGTATTTTTCAGGTATTTTGGAACTCTAGACCAGAGGTGGCTGCCAAATTCAACCATGGGGCGCACTTGTAATTTGTACAGGGTTAGCAGTTGTGTACTATTAAAGTATCTGCGGGCCCCGTACAGTACGCCCAGTTTTTGGGAGGCTATTTTAACTCTGGCTTCGATGGAGACCCCACATCTGAGCTGCTCACTTAGGGTTACACCAAGCATATCAATGAATTGGGCCTGTTTGGCAGATTGCTTCCGTTGAAGAAGAATAGATTTTCATTTCGATTCCTTTTAGACGTAATCAGACAAGATTGGGTCATTGAAACATTAAATTCAACGAGATTATTTTTACCCCAAGAGAAAACACTCTCGAGGTAACCGTCCTTTCTTTGCTTCAAAGCCTTCCGAGCCGTTGGAGTTTGTGAGCCCTTTGGGGGCTTGTCAAACAAAAAGCTATCATGGACTGTACTGTCATCCGCGTAACAATGAATTGGTGTACATGACAAAAGGTAGTTGATGTGCAACAACAAAAAAAGTCGGAGACAGAACCGATCCCTGCTGGACGCCAGCATTTATCGAGTGTGAGGAAGAGGTGAAACCATCGACTACCGTCTGAATCGACCTCTCCCTCAAAAAGTCGGCATTCCATATATACAAGGATGCGGGAAGTCCTATTAGAAGTTTAAATTCTATCTAGCATTACGTATCGCCCTGATGAAAGACCATCGTTCAGAATCGATCGAAATGAATCGTGATGGTAACCAGATCTGAATAGCCCGATACTTCCTAACCTTCGTATTCTCTATGTACCCACTCCTTCACAAAATACCCCAATCAGGGATGCCATAGTCCCGCCGGTACCGGACAACAAGCTTATTGTTTCACATAAAAAATCTTAACTTACAATATGAAGAAATACTTCACACCTTTAACGTTTTTCTTTAAATGCAAAATATTTTGTTGTAGTAGATGGTTTGAGAATATTTTTCGGAGAGTTCTTTGTAAACGTTTACAATTTTACAGCTAGAAAATTTTAACGAGTAATAACCACACTTAAACTTAACAATACATAATAAATCTTTCTCTGTATATTTTATAACTATGTCAAAGATAAAATATATTGCATATGGTTTAATTATAATCACTCGGAAAAGCTGTATCACTGACGAACAATCAAGTCTGGCTTATAACAATCTCCGGTAAGATGTATGTGATTTTAATACACCGTACCGTAAAATTGCAAAATAAAGCATTGTGCCCAAGGAAGCCTGGATATATTGGCTAAGAAAACACTAGAATGCTCCTCACAGAGGATAAAATTACCTTGAGAAAATTTGAATAGATTTCTCATGTCGTACTAGCGGGAACTTTCGTTGGTCTTTGTTCATTTAATCTTCTCCTAAACAAATTCGAATGGCTAATAAAATCTAACCCCATTTGTAAAATAAAATAAATTATGGCTGAATGATTAAGATCAGTGGTTTTCAACTTGTGGTACGCGGCACGAATGTAGGATTTAAAACACAGCTCAACGTTTTCAAACTTCGGCGGTTCACGCTCGGGGTTTTGGCAGCCTGCCGCAACGCCATACATCAGTCAGTCAGTCAGTTCAGCTTAGAGATTTTTTTGAAAGAAAGCAGAAACAATTAACTGTAACAATATAGGTTCGCTTTTCTCAAGAGCTACTAAAGCACAGGAAACAGCTCTGGAAGCATCATACAGAGTAAGTTATCGCATCGCTAAATCCGGAAAAAAATCATACAATTGCGGAGGATTTAATTATACCGTGTGCCAAATACATTATCCGATGCATGCTCGTCACGAAATATCAAAGATAATAACAAACACACCGCTAGACAGGACTGTTTGCCGGCTTATTCAGGAAATATCTCAAGATGTCAGTTGTAGGTAGAGTAAAAAAGAGTAAATATTTTTCTCTGCAAGTAGACGAAAGAACAGACATTTCAAATTAGACCGAACTTATGGTTTTTGTGCACCATATTTATCATTTTGTAATTGGGGAGGGAAGGGATGGGGGGGGGGGGGGGGTTGACACCCATGCTAGTTACGGGGTGCATCAAAATTGTAGTAAGGGTCAAGGGGTACGCAGGCTCAAAAAGGTTGAAAACCGCTGATTTAGATGATCAAACACTATTCCTATGAATTCTTTGCATACTTTCATGTGTCACTTTTCACTTCATAATATTATGCCGTAACTTTAAAATTTACATAATTTTTTAATTTTATTCGATTTAAAAAATACATTTTTATTTTCATTTGATTAGTATTTTTTTTATACAATCCACACACGTGCCTTAGGGGTTCCCAAATCTTACCTTTGTTTTATATTTTAAAGGTACGAAATAAAAAAAAAGGGATGGACATATTTATGTTGTAAAAGTTTGAATAGTGTACGGATGTATATACTCGTACATACTTGTACTTACAGGAAAAATAAGAATAGTAAATGAATAAAAAATAGAACGAAATTTAAAAAATTATAACAAAGAATAATAAAAAAATTAAAAATATCCCTTGGCTACATAGGAGCATAGGTTAATAATTTTAAAATATTAATGCAAATACATTATTTAAAAAAAATGTTTGTCTTAAGGAAAAAATAGACTAGACATGATTACAGACAGCAAATTCATTCATTAGAATTTTGTTTACTTCTTCTCAGGTTTTGAAACAATTCCTTCTGCCACGAAGTAATCTTGTTCTTTTCATGCAGATACCTTCTCATGGTCAAATTCACCCCGCAGACTTCAAGGTCAATTGACAATATTCAGGTCAATCTACGGTCAATATTCAGGTCAATCTACTGTCAATATTCAGGTCATTATCCAATATTTATATATGACAATATTTCAAGGTTTGCCAGGGTTGGGGCTTTGTTGAAAAAACTTAGTTGAACAACTAGAATAAAATTATGGTTTGAATGTTATCCAGGGTCCGCCCCTCCTAGATCCTTTCAGATCTATGGCCGTAGGTAATATTCCGTGAATAATGTCTCCGGGCGAATTTTATACCTTTATGTTGTACGATGCTTAGTTAAACTCTAAATCGTGCAACATTGGCGAATGACGTTATTTCTTCGGTGAAAAATAAAAGAAAATTTCCAGCCGGAAGAAAAGGGAAATTTACAATGTGAAATGCGACGTTTTATGACGCTGGCTGGTTATAAAATGGACCATGTGATTTTGTTGTAAATCCACTGACTCGGTGTACCTACCTTATTTTGGTAACTTTTTAGTTTATTTAATATATTTAAGCCACAGTGTTAATATATTTTTTATAGATTTTAATCTTTCATCACAAAGTAAAAATTTAAGAAAAACTTATCTTATTGCTTTCTTATAATTTCAACAATATTTATTGGAAGATATTGTACATTAAAACTGCAGTATTCATGTAAGATATTTTGCAAATCTTACAAGATTTAACGATTTTTGAAAGATTTGTAAGCGAAGCAGTCAGACGGATAAAAAACAACTTAAAGAAATGTACTCTGGATATTTAAATGGAAATCATAACTCATTTATTGATTTTTTAAGATATTTTTAAACACAACATAACCTTAGATTAACCCTTTATGTTTTTTTAATGATCTTAATGATTTTAATGATGTAAGTAAGTGGACTTGTAGGTTTCTGAAAATATTTTTTAATAATAAATCTTCTTAGTAAAGTTTTAAAAATAAGTTCTCTGTACTACTTGTTTCAAAGATAAAGAATACCAAAATCGATTATTGCCTGCATCTCGAAAGCATTGGAAAAGTAAATCACGACGTAGGAACTGTTAAACAATCTCTCGAAACTTTGTAGTTTACAAATATATGTAGGTATATATGTATAAATTTAGTGTATGTGGAAATCATCCGAGATGGTTCTCTTCTTATGTTAACAATAGAAGGTAAAAATTTTACATGTCATAAATTATAATTATTTCCTTAGGGGTACTTCAAGGCCACCATCTAGGGCCTCTCTTGTTTATCTTATAGTACTATCTTTAGAAGATACATATTTCTTTACGTTTACCCGAACACATCAGCAGATCGAACGACTTTTTAGAATACCACACTGTAAATTCAAATACGAGCTAACCTTTTTTAATAGGATGTATCTGTAAAACTCATAATGCATTACGAAATGAAGACATTTTAACCGTAACTTGAAATCATTTAAAATGCGACCAAATTGGTCACTTTAAATACTTCTATTTTTGGGAAAATATATTACCCGCACATCCGCAGTTTATTTTATTATTTATTTTAAACTTAAAATATTATGTATTTCTTTTTTTTTTCATTTGTGTAGGTACTAATACTAAATCAACATTTAACTTAATGGAACCAATTGGTCTAGCACATACGAATGTTTGTTTTTTATACTTTAATATAGGACTGTTTTTTTTCTATAAAAAAAAAATTGATTCATCTCTTTCTTAAAGCAAAAATCCTTCACACCTGTTTTCGCGATCGACCATTTTGCAATCATTGATCTGGTAGATGTATTTATAAACACATAACCATTACTTGTTTAGCAGAATGATAAACCCAATATGTTTCTGAACGGACGTCTTCAGTAATTACTGTTCAAATTTGGAATTATCATTAGTAAATCGTTTATCCCTACGGCAAAGAGTAACGACAAACGCCGAGTTCAAACATTATCGAAATAATATCGTTGAACGTAACCGATTCTGAATTCACTGGAGCGCGTCACGTGATAAAATAAAATATAGGTACATCCATACCGCATGGACAGATGTGCAATATATACATTTTTTTTGTGAAAAATCGCCTGAAAGCCACGGTATAAATAAAAATAATAAAATTAACACAACTGGCAACAATAAGATTTGTAATTATAACTAGTGATTTACACCTGATACTTATATTTAGTGACTTACTACTAAAACTCAAACTACTGACTTAATGATAAAATACTAAATAATACTTAATGATTTGGAACTGAGTAATTTTTTTCTGTAATTCAAACTAACAGTTTCCAAATTACTAAAATATTTCTGAATATTTAGAATAAAAAAAAGAAATGTATATATGTAAATATAAATGTATTTTTGTAAGGGTGTAAATGTGTATATTTGTGTATCTCCAAATAAAAAATAAAAAAAAATCCACAATCAATCATGTTGATTGATCTCTATAGCCACTATACATATATAATATTTTTTAAATTTTATTTTAACTCCCTCTGTTATCGACACAATATAATACCAACACACAGGCTTCACCTTCGTGGGATTTTTTTTGTTACTTATATATATTTTTGTTATTATGTATTTACCTGTTTAATGTAACAAAAAACTTTGCCAATTAAAAAAATAAAAAAAGACACACAAATTTAAAACTATGACTTAGAGATTACACGTAACATATATTTGCATTTAAAATGCATGTATTGGGTTTAGCCAAATTTTTCAGTGATAACATTAAAAACCATACAACTAACAAAACTCTATAGTGTAATAGGTAAGAACAGGTAATGTAGAAGTAAGTTATTGAGTCGAAGCTGTTTGCGGATTTTACACTTACAAAATTTACATGCTATACATTTTCTAAATATTGTTCGCATTTTGTTCCGATATATTTCAATCTATTTTAGTACAATTAGCACAAGAAGAAGAAAGAAGTTCTTATTACATCTTTACAATTTCAGAAAACGGGTGCAAACATGGGCTTAATGGGTTAGCTCGATTTATTGGAATGTATAGATATCTAAAATAAATTAAATCTTTACTCCTCAACATTACACAGGTTGAGGTGTTAAATTTTAGGTTCCCACTGATATTGTCAATTTATAGGTAAATCAATAGTACATTGACTTAATTATGAAAAGTTGCAGGGAATTCCAAAAAACTGTATTCATGGATATCAACAAGTAATATAGGAAAATAATTAGGAAAAAATAGCAATATTTCAATATAATTACGAATTTATGGAAACGATTGTCTGAAACAGTGTGTTTTTAGTTTATGTCCAAATTGTGTTGGGCTGGTTATATAATATTTCAATTCCATAGAAAATACATTTCAAGCCTCAGGGCCGAGTATTCCGAATGCACGAACACCTAACTTAACGGATATAGGTTAGTTAGGATTTCAACCTTCCGATTGCAGAGGATGTCGCTGACCTAAGAGTTGACTCTCTTAGACAAATATATTCCGGAATGCATGGTGCATAGATCCACTTGAGGTTGTAGATATTGATGGTAATGTCGGAACCTTTGACTAGCTCTTTGTTCATTCATTCGTCTTTCCAGCTTGCAAGAAGTACCCGAAATGGCTCTTGACGATATAACCATTTTTGTCAAAACGTTCTTCGTAAGAGTCTATGTTTGCCTTAAAAAGATGCTACATACTTGCTGAAAACACCGAGTGAGTTGTCAAAGTTGTTCTGTTTGAGCTAATGCTTAATACTGTTACATTGTTCACAAATGAACTCGCTTAAATTAATGTTGGTTATTTTTGAACAGTACCTACTTCATACTATCTTGTGTCTTTCTGTTAAAGAACACCAGATATGACCCTTACGTATCTTTGTTTGTTGGCTTGATTTTATGTAAAAAACCTTACATAAATTTCAATCAGATACTTGCCGAAAATACAAGTATTATTTGTTTATCCCGACACACACCATTCGTTATAATGCAAGTGATAATGTATATTAGATCAAATGATTACATCGTTATATTGGTTATGGTGCATGTTACGTAAGTCCATTAAATATCAGTAAGTAATTTCGACTGAAGTGAGAACGGTTCTTAAACCTTAGTAATAATAAAAAGAGAGAATGTGTTTGGAGAGATAGAGAGAAAATTAAAAATCTAGAATTACAGGCTCACGAATTTTAATTGACTGTTAACTAAAGTTTAAAGAAAAATTACGTGTAAGTGGCATTAAAATAATTTGTATCACGCTAAGAAATTTAATAATTAAGTTTTGTATGTTAGCAAGTGTTCTAATTGGGAGGCGGTATGGGTAATGGGTACCCGGGAACCATTTATTATTTTACCAACACCTCTTCCATAGGTCGCCCGAAGTGGTTCGCTACGTTTGGTGACTCAGCAAGGGTACCCGGGTCCATGGGTGAGGTTGGCCTAGGTCATGGTGCCGGATGCTGAAATTGAAAAAAATTGTTAAAATTTTTTGATACAACACACCCTAGTGTTTTATTCATGATTCAAAACTTGAACCTCAATAAATCAGTTTTGACATTTAAACCTCTCTAGCCGGAATCTTTCGGCCCATCGCGTTGCACCACAGTGGGAGATTAAAAAATGAAGCTTTGCTTGAAATTGCTTTATCCGTATTTGGTGACTAGATCAGAATAGCTAGGTGCTTCCCCACCTTCTGTTTCCCCATCTTCTTCCCATCTCCACTACCTTCAGTCTCAAAATATACGACAATTGGGGATGCCATAGTCTCACTGGTTCGAGGCAGTTGGGAGAAGTTGGGACTCCTGTGCGGTATTTACATAAAAAAAAACAGATAGAATCTTGTTGCTCCGAAAATCAGCTGAACTTAGAGCAATAGGGTTATACCCGTTTTTTTTGGCTAAATGCCGTCATAGAATGTTCTCAAATCTGAAGATAATAATTCACATTATTTTTTCATAAATTTAAAGTGTTGAAATAAGTGTTAGTAATTTTTTTTTTTAATATGAATACCGTACAAGAGTCTCAACTGCTCCCGTCTGGAGCCAGTGAGACTATGGCATCTCCAATTGGGGTATGTTGTGAGGCTTTAGGCAGTGGGGAGGGGAAGAAAATAGGGAAAAGGAAGGTGGGGAAGTATCCAGCTATTCAGATCTGGTCATGAAACACGGCCAAAGCCATTTCAAGTAACGTCTGAATTCTGGATGGTGGTCTTACAACAGGGCGATACTGAGTATCTTCCACTCGCAAATATAACTACTATATATTATTTTGAACGAGTAAATTGTGAATAACACAAATCAATCAAAATAAATTTATTTGCCACGCTGGGATTCGATCCCGCGACCTTCGGATTGCAAGTCAAGATCCTTACCGCTGGACTACGCCGGCCGTCAATTTAATTATTCTTGATTCAAAACCTGAATATATCACTTTCGTTCAAATTACCAGACACAACCTTATTATTCCTAGGGCTCGAGTTACTCGTATCACGGATTCCATTTGATCTTAAACTTAAAATAAAATTTAAACTCTGAACCTCAATAATAATTATTTATTATTTATTAATTTTCAAGAAATCGACAGTTTACATGTTTTCAGTTTGTACATAGTGCACGTACATGTGTAATATAGGTAGTCAAAATAAAGAATTTCCTCCTTGTCACTTTACTTTTGATTAGACAGCATAATAAAGAATAAGAAATAATTAAATTTATAATAAAGTAAAATGAAGCCATTGTCCAAGTTTCATACAAAACGGCAGATCGAAGTTGTTCTGAGGGCTCGAGTTGTCAAAGATCTACTCAATACAATTTTTCACGAAAAAACTCGTTTAATACTTCCTGAACAAGCAAGACTATTAAAAATGATAACTGAATCAGAATTGAGAATGCGCCATAGTTTCGTTGTGGCTGTAGGGCGTAGGGGGTGAAGGGTTGAAAGAATGTAAATGATCTTCCTGCGGCACGGCGTTTGTTTGCCGCCTAACCGGGCGCGACAATTAAATCGTATCCGAAAGGGTTGCTCCGACATCCAACCCTCGCGGCGCGGACTACGGCGGAACCAATTTAAACCGATAACTTAATTAGCCAAAGACTGGGTTCTGCTGCCGTTAAAAGGAGTTTTTCCCCGGGTCGAGAGGGTTACCCTTTTAAATATTCATACGAGTGAGCGAAACTTTACCGGGCGGGACATCCCCGGTACCGGTACAAGAGGTCTATTGGAATATGATACACTAGATCAGCCCTAGAAGTACCCGAAACTAAACGCAGAAAACCACATTAAGAGAACAAACGCTTGAAACACGGTATCACAACTCACAATATATAAGTACACTTAAAGTTCTTTACTGTTCGCTGGTTCGCCCTCACCTTGAATTAGTGTCATTTGGTCTCCTTTCTATGCTGTCCACATTTGTCACATTGAATCCGTACAATATTGCTTCCTACGAGAAATTGCTTGGAGGTTAGGACTTGAAAGAGGCCAGTATGATGAAATTGAACAAACTTCAAACATTTCTTCTTTAGAAAAACATAGAAAGGACTGTCTCGGCAGTCAACACGCAATGTATAATTTTTAAAGCCTTTTAAATCCATCTTAAAGCTTTTGTAGTTATCTTCTATCCTTATACTAATATTATATGTATACTGTCAATGCTCTTCATTTATATGTACTCTCTTTTTATTGTCATCTCTTTTTTTTATTCGTTTTATTGTTAATGTACTATCTGTTCGTAAATAAATAAATAAATCACTTCTACATACATAAACACACATCTGATGATGTCTGATGGTGATTTCACTTTAACGCTGTCCGAAACGTTTCCTAAAGAAGGACGAAGTCCAATTAGGCAAAATCAGCCAAAATTTGAAAATAGAGTCAAAAAGGATTTGGAGAGGAAGATGGGAAACATTGAGAAGTAGGTACATGGCTTTTCAGATCTGACCATCAAACGCGAATAGACCCATTTTAAAAGACGTTTCAATTCTGTTTTTATTTTCTGTCTGCTTGTCTTTCGTCAGGTGTTAAATTACTTACTTAGGTGCACCTATAAAACCAATTTTATTTGCACATTCCTGCGATTTGAACATGTGACCTTTGAAACCGGTGTTAATGTTTCTTGACATAAGTAATGTCGAAGGCATAACTAATAATCCATTTTGGCTTGTTATCTGTTTGATTTTGGATCATACAAAGAACATTCAATTTTATTTGAATCTAGAGAATTTCTGTAAATGTGCTGCCATCTTCCTTCACCGGTGAATTTTTATAATTAGCTAAATTCTTCGAAGATGCAAAGGGAAATCTAAACAAAATTCCGTTTTAAAAGATAAATTCAAAGCAATCTTTTGGAATATTCTGGTTGATGTCTTTTTGCTCCGACCAATATTGTAAGTGTTTGGTTCAGCAAAGGTTAATCTCATACATCCTACATCAATGTCCCGTGTCCTGTAGGACTAGGCATTACATTACACGGCACAAAACCCCGGCGGCAAACTGTCATTCTGATTCACTATTAAACCGGCATTTCATATTTTCTACTTCTGGGTAGGTGCCGTGACCAGGAACGGTTTTCTTCACAAATGTATGCAAATAATTTTACATATAAATTAGTAAATACTGTAGTTTACCTTTGACTTCTGGGAACACTTTTCAAAAGACTACTAATACTGTGTAATGGTTCGCAGTACATAATGCCTTTTGAAAGAGACGGTACTTTATCAACTTTTGTGTATAACGTTCTCATTGTTTTTCTGTTTTAATAGGTTTTGATAACCCTTTTAACTAGGAACCTTACAATTCTGATGTTATTGTATTTCAAGGTGTAGTTAATTATGAAATATATCTATGATCTATCGGACTTGTTTCTCCGAAAAATTTTTACACGATTATTAGGACCACGAAAAATGGTGATTTCATAACATAAGATTTCACAAACAAAAATAAAATGTATTTTTTAATGATAGTAGATTTATTTTAGATACACACGATTCATATATAGATAGATACATACATAAGAAGAAAGTTTAATATTTTGTAAATATAGGTATAATATGTTAACGTGACAGTAAGCACTCGTCTAACCTATAACCTCCAGAGTTCTAGATATTCTCAGTGTCCCCTGGCGAAAGACCTCAATCAGAATTGAAAGGTTGCTTGAAATGGCTTAAGCCGTGTTTATTGACCAGATCTAAATAGCTAGGTACTTCCCTACTTTCCACTTCCCTCTATCTTGTCATTCCTTACCCTCTTTAGCATTGCAACATATGCCTGTTCCATTGTTCCGGGAGCAGTTGGGACTCTTGCTCGATGTTCAAATAAATAAAACCATGGATGAACGTTTCAAGTTAAAAAAATAGAATTGGAACCGAAAAAAATGCAAAAAATGTATTAATTTCGGATGTGCAATTTTATAGAACTGTTTAAAGTAGAGTACCTACCTAGATTATAATATCGTTTCTGCATTTTTACTGTTTTAGAGATCAATAATTGTATATATATATATATATATATATATATATATATATACATATTTTTTTTTTTTTTTTTTTTTAATTAAACATTCATTTCATTTTATCCAAAATTCCAAAAATTGAAACTTTTAAATCAACAAAAACAAATTAAAATAAGCCTTCAGTGGATTTTCAATTTTTAGCAGACCTTCGGGGCCATCGAAAAGTTTATTATTAAGTTCCGCAAGTATTTTTTTTATTATTGTTACCGCTATTTCGGTCTACAACGCCATTTTCAAACTGTGGTTAGACTACTTTGATAAACTTATTTACACGGTTCTAATTCTTATAAATTTTAATTTTGAAGATCGCTAAAAATTTTTTTTACCGGTTAATCCGAATTATTGAAAAAATAATTGTGACGATCAATTCTCTATTCTGTGAGGTAGACTCCAAACACTTTAAAATCTGTTTTCCTAACATCATTATGAAACAATTAAGAACACATTAATGTGAGCCTTCTAAGGTATTGAAATCAATGGACAAAAGATGGTAATAAATAGGTAGAAGCAATCCTGTCATTATGATAATATTTGATGTTCATTCTCGAAAAAAATTATTATAACTTAACCTACCCTAGTTCAATCAACATTTCCGCTCTTACCTGACATTTCAACTGTTCATAATAAGTTCTATCTTATCGTTTCTTCAATCTTTGCAAAATAACTCTGTGGCATTATTTATTAATTAAATATTAAATGACGCCACAAAGTTACATTTAATCTTATCGATTTACAAGTAATAGGTCAGATGGTTGAATTCAATTTTGTCATTCAGCGGATTTCAAATAGCGAAATATTAAATCTTCCAGATGCCTTTTGTTAAATGTCTTCAAAAATATATAGCTTTCGTTCGCTAGCAATGCGTTTTGGAAGTAGGAGTAACGGAATATTTTAAATATGAAAATTGCAAGTAAAATATTGACCTGTTCTTTGGTTTCAATTGGGGGACTGGAAAACAACTTTTAATATTTGTAAATATTTTACTTACTATATCACTATATGTAATATAATATTGAAGAATGCAAACATTGCGCAATATATTGTAATTTAGCATTTGTTTCGAGGTTGAATATTGATTTTTCAATGAAGTTTTGCATTTTTTTTTATGAAAACCGTTTATTGCGGAAATCGGATAGGTAGTACAATCAAAATAATTGCAAAGTCTCAAGACGAATGACCCACAGCGGAAAAAAGCACACTACTTATTTTGAACATTATCTCAACATAGGAAGCCCTGGGGAAAATAAATTCCCTCGGGTCTTTGTCATCTTAAGGGATACTGTGTAGGGGGTATTTTAAAGAAAAGGAACGGGACGAAGTTCTGAGAAGGAAAAAAGGTATCAGAGATTGGTAGGAATCTGGGGTTAGTGTGTTCAGCAGTGACTAAGGTATGAATTCATCCCTCCAAATGCGATGCAAGGCGGTGTGTCGAGAGATAGCGGCTGGAGTAGTCAAAGAGTCTCCACATATCTACCTGTCCTGATCCAGCCCGCCACGCAGCCAGCGAGAAGGCGCATCTGCCGTCAAGGCCTGAACACGCCTCACCCGATTAACCCGGGCAATCGTCCTAGTCCCAACACTTAGTTTCGCCCCAAAATCGGAAATTCTTCTGTTATTCTAACTCTTGAGATGATTATGACTTCATCAGGCATCCTTGACATCTTCTTCTATTCATTTTCGTGCCATATATTCTCCATTGAGCATGACATCATTTCTAAAAATCAACCCTTAAAAGTATTTTTCTATTACGAGTTTAGGTCTGTCTTTCTTATAGCACCCCTTACTCCCTTCAGCGAGCAAGTAATAAGTCATGATTCGGTTTGGAGTAAATTAGTTGTAGCTCTCTCTCGCTATGCAGAAGACTCCCGTGCTTAATATTCGTCTTCCCTTAAACTGATTATGGCCCGCTATAAACTGCGGAAAGCTATAGTAATAATAATGTTTAGTAATCCAGTTAACCCACACTTCATATTATACCTGGATCCTCCCGAGAGCAGTACAGAGTTTAATGTGATGTTTGTGCTTGTAAATAAGCTAATTGCTTTTAGGGATGCGGAGGCAGTGAATATACATTTTTTAAACGAGAAACACATTTTAAGATTTTATAGCGATTCCAACTCTTAAATGCACGAGTTCTTATATTCAATATTATTTATTTTTATTTTTAAGAGTGTGCTTAAATCACAGGAAAAAATAATTTCAAAAATCTCAAATTTGTTTTTTTTTCATGCAGATCATATTTTTTTGGAAAATATAATAATTTAATAAACAAACAAAAAATTGGAAGACCCGTAAAAAAATTCTTATGGTTATTTTGCAATGGCACATAAAAACTTTAAAAAAGTTACAGAAATTGTGTAATTTGTAACAAATTACAGACAAATTTTAATTGCGTTTTAAAAAAATATTTTCATAACCATAGGATTTTTTCCGCGACAATATACTGTCGGGTGATATTTTGAATACGAACAAATTTGTATACGACATGGTGCAGGTCCATCATTTTTTTTTAACTTTAGCTCCACTAAGGACGCCCTGTGAGAAAATTTTCCTCTGAAGAGTTTCTTCTTAAGGAAAAGAAGAAGAGGAAGTTCTAGGAATAAATAATAAAAGAGGGGTTGGTAGGAATCTGTTATTTTGTCCAGGAGTGACGAACATTTGCAAGGCGATGGTTTAAGAAAGATTGACTGGAGAGGGAAAAGGCCTTTCTCCACCAGTTTCTCCCGATCCGGCCTGCCACGCAGCTTGTGGGCAGATGAGTTAACCGACAAGATATGGATAATGGCACCCCTGCTAAGTCATCAAACGTAGCGAATCGCCTGGGTGACCTATGGCAGAGGTGTTGGTTATCCAGTAAATGGTTCCCGAGGCGGTGGTACCCATACCCCCTTCCCGAATTGTCTGCTTTGTCTCTCGTCTTTTATATTGTCACCTGCTGAGATAGTAAATTGTATCGCAGTGCTAGTAATAAACAGTATTTTTATAATATTATACTAGCGTGTACCCGGCATGCATTATAATGCCACTCAAAGAAAGATAGTGTTTCAATTCTGTTCGTTGAAGGGTTCTTGGAAACACAATATTTTTGAAGTGAAACTTCTTTAGCGTTGTTGTGATTTGTAGTGCATTATATGTAAAAGCCTTTTAGGTATTTAAATAAATAAATAAAGCTAATGCCACATTTTATTGTACCCTTTTAAAATGATTTTCTTATTTATTTTTTATCTGTGACAGCAATAATTGTTTGCGGTATATTTATACCGTTTACCTATATTAAATAAATATGTTATTTATATAGAATATTACAAAAAAATTGTTCCTATGCAAAATTTGTTCAAAATATGAGTACTAGGAAGGCTTTTCCGTAACAACAAATGTAGAGGTAAACCAGTTGTATCTTTGTAAGCAACATGTGTTTTCACTGTGGAACAATGTCGCGAAACTCTGTGATTTTATTAGTCTTTTTATGCCGGAAAGTTCCTCCTTGACTTCCCGTGTAGCGAGTGAATATCGCATGCAAATATCCCCCGAGTCCACACCTCTTGAGCTCCAACTTCAGGTTCCGCGGCTAACAAGTGAATTAATCCTAGGTCCTATTGAAAAATTGTACGGGATGCAGTTCTACCGGGAATTAAATACTCCAAAAGTTGCCTTGTGATGGTTTAAATTTCTTTTTGTCTCTGGGTTTTTTTGCTGTTACCTAAAAAATGCTTCGCTTTTGTGATATGAAAATTGTTTTCTATATCTAGTGGACTTAAAACTAATAAAAAAGAATGTTGAGTTCAGAGAAAAAATCGTTTTTCGTTTCACCACGTTACCAACCAACAGGTTATTAATTATCGACTTCATTAATTTTAAGGGTTGATGGATAGTCTATAAGAGGTATAGAAAAAAGAATGACGCAATTAGTATTTCTGTTTTTCAAACTCAGAATTCATGGCGAAATTCCATTATAATCTTAAATGCGAAAGTTTGTGTGGATGTATGTCTGTTTCTTACTCTTTCACGCAAAAACTACTAAATGGATTTTAATGAAACTTTAAAACGCTATAATATATAGGCTATAATTTATAAATCTAGCTACGAAGGGGGAGCGTGAGGGAAACAGGGACTGCTCAATGCAAGTTATGTAAAGCTGTTATCAAAACCACATCCGGGTCTACAAAAGGTTTACACGTCCATATGATGTCAATCCTCAAAATTGACAAAACGGACATTAGATGCCGTTTAGCAGATAGAACCCTTAAAACACTTTTTTTTAAGAAGTTACTTTCAAAATCACCCGTAATTACTTTCTAATCTCCTTAAACTATATTTTTTCTGTTGATCATTTTAATTTAAAAAAAACTGTAAATCATTTAGTAACTCATATTAAAGGTTTTTGTTTTCTTTCAAATAATATTTTCTTTTAATTAACGAGATCCCGAAAATTCCGAGATCTCGCGAGATTGTAATTTCTAATCTCGCGAGATCTCGAATTTGCGATCTCGAGTCGAGATTGCATTGCCTAATTGCAACGCGTGCCGAGAACCAGCTAGTATACTATAATAAAACAAATGTGAAACTTATTTCCACTTTACTTTGAAATAAAATCAAAGTGGAAATAAATTTCATATTTGTTTTATTATAATATATTAACACGATTAGCGACTTGTGGGCGTATTTGGTGGTTCAATTTTCTATATTTGCTTACAAAACGGGGTTTCACCATGATTACGAACTTCATATGAGATGGCGATAAACAATTTCATGCAAGTGTAAGAGAGACAGGCCGCGTGAGGATCTAGAACCAAAATGAAGTAAGTCGGTTGCGTACTTGTTTCCATTCAAATTTGTATGGAAGTCACTTCTAGTATCATAATCCTTATTCTATGTAAGGGAGTGATATGCGTTAATCCTGCGTGGAATTATTCATGTTCATTTAACACAATTTTGCTTTCACTTTAAGTGTTACTTTCAAAGTTAGAAGTGATCGTTGGTAGAATAAAGTTAAAGATTTGAATTTGTAATTCTTTTGTTAAAATTTTTGACAGAATTGGTTTTTTTCATATTTATCAACGGTGTTCATTCGAACGGTAAATATCTGATCTTCTCTTTAATTTGTTATCAAAATTAAATTGTAAAGAAAATTGACAATATTTGTTTCCGAAATGTACTGACGATTTTTAGGTAAATGTTATATAAATACTTCCAACTTCACAAAACTTACAAACATAATATCCCTTGATTCCTTCTGTTTTCTCACACATATAAGATCACTTTTTCATTCCTGTTTATTACGCTTAGATCCCAGTTTCCACCGTCTGGCTATTTACATACGAATCTTTTGGTTTGGCTGATAAATTAGAGCACTTAAAGGCGAACTCTCATGGGACAGTAAGGATTCGATATAAAGCGAGTGCAGTAAGTAAGAATTACATATAACGAGAGCGCACCATTCCATAATATATATTATAAATATTGCGGAAACTTCGCTGGTTAATGCAACCATGTAATATGTAATTACTAATTACTTTAATAAAATATGTATTACTGTTTGTTTCCGAAATAAACAAAAAAAAAAATAATGTATTTAGCACGGACGTACAAAATATATGGACATGCCCTTACGTGTTAAAAACGTTTTATTTCCCCCTCCCATTGGAACCATTTTTCGGAACCGGCTGGGCGTGTCCGGACCAGTGTCGTGCTCTCATCGTACATTTTACGCACGGACGCTGTATGTACACATACTTAGACATCGAGATACATAGCGACGCGAAACACAAAGCCGCTGTTTACTGGGTCAAGTAAATCATGAAACATTTGTAAAAGTGTCTACGGAAACAAAATATTCCACTATGAAAATACTCTGAACCTTACTTTGCGAATTTGGATTTTACACATCTGTTCATACCGTGGCATGCAATTCGCGCTCCCATATAAAAAGGTCTATTCATTCAAAAGCAGATTTTACTATCAAGAACTAAATAGTGATATTATAGTGCGAGGTGCCTATATACTGTTAGATTGATTTATTGGCGAATCACAAGTCTTTTTCCTCTCTTCGCCCCGCCATAGTTGGTTTTTACCCCTCATCTGTAAGTTCTCGTCTAGTTATTTGTATGTCTATGGTATTTAGCTATATTTCTATTGGCCACATTCTTACTGCATTCAGCGATTCCTTACCACGACACCGAAATGGCTGAAGGGTATATTACCTAAAACCCAAACAGCGGAACCCTTGGGAGAAATTTAGTGCTGCTAACACTTAAAAAAACAGATTAATTAGGAAGTTGATTGTATTGTGAAAACTACGTATCCTACAGCGAACCGTTCATGTTGTTCTCGAAGCATTTGCTCCAGCTTGCTCTACATTACGTATTGCAACCAATATGGCCAGTAAATCAGCGAATATACGAGTATGAAACCTTAAAACAACTCAAAGAATTCAAAACACAATAAAAAAATATAATGAAAACTTCAACTAAAAAATTAAATAATAATAATAAAAAATAATAATGACAACAATTTCTTTTGTAAAAAATTAAAATTACATTATAAAAACAAAAGAGTAACTTTTTCTTGACATATAAATAAATCGTCGCTTTAGTTCGTATTTGTCCAACAGACCATTAGAAAATTTTTCAGGAGGAGAAGATTTTCTTTCATTATCTCAATAAAACTTTTTGATATGTGTTTATGATAAAGTTATTTCCGTACAGGTAAAGGTTCAATTAGTTTAAATAATTCTCAGTTCAGTGATTAACTATCCTTTTTTATACTTTATTTTTAATTTTAAAGTGAAGATTGAACAAAAACTCAAATGGTCTGTTGGATAAATACAAACTGAGGCGACGAAATAACGCCTTTCTCCCATACACACAAGCATAGTTTTTTATGAGAGAACATCTTTAAAAATAAAACATGTACATACATAGATACATAATTTAGGAAGATGAAAAACATATATTATTATTTTTTTTAAGCTTTGTAAAATTGTACTATATACATAGGATACAATATATTTTTTCAAATGTTATTTGGAAAACGAGTCATAAGTAGGTACAAACTCTGTTCTGATAGCCCTAATTATCTTCAAATACTAAACTTACAGTATGATGGGCGCGGTTTATACCTTACTTAAATCTCGTCATGTATTTGTATGTAAACATCTTGTATTAGGTCTGTATATTTTTGAGCCCGTACCTTATATTGTATTTTCCTGATTTTGTTTTATCTATGCATTTCTTAGTCCATCTCATTAGTCCATCATGGAGGAAACTTTATTTTAACTTTTTGAAACCCAAAGTACATAAATCAAATGAGTCAATGAGTTATACAAATTCATAAAATGTTATAAGACATGTTTCTGTGAAATATTTGTAAAGTGATTCTTCATATGTTTGTATCTGTATGTTGCTTCTGTGAAATGTTTTGTAAATTTTTAATTCATAAATTGTGTCTACATATTGGGTTGAGTTGGGTTTAACTTCTCAAAAGTACCAATTGGCGATCCCTTAATGAGTTTTTGATAACTCATGGGAGTGCAATTTCGTTGTATGTTTTTAATAATAATAATAATAATAATAATATATTTTTTGATAATTTGGTCTGTTTCTATTGGTTCGACCCACTCGTTCGAATGGAATGACTTTTGACGCTTGTCTTAGCATGTATCTTGGATGAGACTCTTTCGACGGTGATTGCGAGCGGCATCGATTGGAGAATTGTCCTTGTTGCCGGCACGGCAAATATCGAAGGCTTCCTGTAGAAACACCTATACATTATTGACTATACACGTGGTCGATTTCAGCCGTGACAAACATCGACTAGGTAGTGTAAATCTGTTATTAAAAGTAATATTTTCATTAAAAAAACCATTTGCAGTAATTTAAAAGTTTCTATACATTTAACATAAAATCTTTAAATCATGTCGTGAAATTGAGTCATTAAAAATTGTCAAAACAATACAATTTTTATTAATTAATTTAGTATACCGCTGCTAAAAAATAAATCAAAATTAATTCTCAATAAAGGTAGGTATTCGAAACTTCCGCAAGAAAACGTTTTCCCAAATGACCACTTTTCCACATCTTCCAGTATTTTTACTCTAGATCCGACCAATTTGGCCGGATTCTAAGTTCCAGCGACAGGTGGCTCGTGACGCGGAATTCGCCTCCAATTTAGGCAAAAGCTTCGGCAAGTCCGTAAGCCTACACGTAAGACTTGCTCGGATGTTGGAATTAATTTAATTTTCGAACACTGCCATAAATAGTACTAATTGCAATCTCAAACTAAAACTATTTTCACCTCATTTCTAAATATAGAGCACCGTAATTATTGAATATTGTTTATTAATTTTTATTTATTTCGACAGAAAAATATTTATGGCACCTCTGGGATTCTGGAACCTCTGGGAGTTGAATCTTGCAATCATGTATAGGTATATAAAGATAGCAGTCAATAATATGTGCGTTAAGAAAATTAAGATAATATTGGTAGTTTTAAGTCGAAGTTTAAAGATTAGATTTTAGTTTTAAGATTTTATGATACAGTTAAAAGTGACCGAATTGATTATAGACACCTTCGCTCAGTTGGTAGAGCACTTGCCATGTAAGTAAAGGGTCCTGGGTTCGAGTCCCAGAGGTGACAATATCTTTTTCTGATTTTTCTGTCTTTAGATTTTCGATTGGCTTTCGCTAATATTTTCTTCATTTAATTGAATTATTATTATTTTTTTAAGTGAATAGGCTTAAGATTCACAGCTGCTCCCGTCTGGAGCCAGTGAGACTATGGCATTCCTAATTGTGGTATGTTGTGAGACTGGAGGTAGTGGGGAGGGAAAAGAGATGGGAAGAGGAAGGCGGGGAAGTATCTGGCTATTCAGATCTGGTCACCAAACACGGCTAAAGCCATTTCAAGAATCGTTTCAATTCTGAATGGTGGTCTTTCACCAAGGTTATTCTGAGCGTATCTTCCACTATGGAACGTGCCGCAAATATACTATACATTATTTTTAAATGAATTAATTGTGAAATAACACAAATTAATCAAATAAAATTTATTTGTGCACACACGAGCATATAAAGTGCTAAATATTCATAATCATATTGTTTATGAATAAATTCATTTTCATATTTGCGTTTTTCAACTTTGAAAAAAATATTTTTTTCTGAAATATTTAAATAAGCGCCATCTATGAAAGGGCAGATTATAATTTCTTTTAAGTTTACACTTAATGAGATAAATTTATGACCTTTTGAAAGTATATTTTTCTTCTTTTTTTTACATTAGCTCCACACAGGAGGCCCTGAGGAAAAAAAACATGAACCAGGGCCCCCCCTGCCAAGTCACCAAACGTACCAAATCACTTGGGGTGCCTTGTAGAGAGGTGTTTGTTAATCAATAAATGGTTTCAGGGGCGGCGGTACCCATACCCGTCTCCCAGATTGAATGTATGACTTTAAAAAAAACATTTGGTTAAATATTGTTTCTTGGTTTAAGCCACTTCCTTCAGCTTTATGAAATATAGGGAATGAGGAATGGGAATGGGAAAGGGGAATGCCATAGTTCTACTAGCTCCGAGCAGTTAGGACCCCACCGCGGTATCTAAAAAATATATTTTTTAACATGAAAGAGTAACATATGAATCAATCCTTCTAACGCTACTCAATTAAAGCTCAAATTTTATGTAGTTACACTATCTTTATAATATAACTAAAAGCAAAATAAGTGCAGAGAATTTGGCATTATTGTTATACGACAAATGGAGTCATCCGACATTAAAAACTATGCAAAGGTAATATAAAAACTTTATTACTTCCAACGCCAAAATACGAGCACCCAATTTCCAAGCCCAGTAAAAATATATTACAAAAGCACCCTCGAACCCGTTTCATAAATAAATATAATTAGAGAAAATAAATGTGAGCTCTTTCCATATTTTCACATGTCAGTAAATTCACAACGAACACAGTTACATTTTGACATTCCGCATTTATTCATCGCTGCGGGTGGTTCTGTTTGTTAAAAAATGAAAAAATGCGGACCAGAGAGACCCCATTTCATTAATTATTCATTCAATCAATTCGAAGAGTGATCCTGGAGAATTGATATGGGTGGTCACGTGGCCGGGTCATGTGACGCAAAAAATCTGTTAAAAGCTGTCTATTCTCGTACCTCTCATTTGAGGTGTTTCACAAACTTTGTACGGTTGTAAATCGTTGCATTGTAGGTTGATTAAATACTATATTAAATTACTAGGCGTTTTTATATGTTTGGTTTTATGACACTATGTAAATCCCATGATGACCTTTTAGCAATTACAAATAATTATTTTCAGTGTTTTGGTTTTATGATAACCTTTTAACAATTTTATCTAGATTTTATATACTTATGTTTTTATGATTATGAGCATGCATGCGTATACATATGTGTATGTGTGTGTGTAAGTGTATATGTATGCATATATATGTACCCGTCTCAGAATAGACATCGTATAGTGAGGCGGGTTACTTACTTGTTTGTATATGATAATGTTATTTCAATAAACGCCCGGGTTGCCGGCATTTAAAAAAAAAATTATCCCACCTACCAAGTTTTTACAAATAAGAAAGTACATTAACCTTCCCGTGGATAAAAAGTCTCTGTTTTTGAATATGTTAATGTTTATTGATCTGAAATGGTAATATCAATGAAACTCAGCGTGAAAGGTCATTAAGTTTGTTTATTTATTTAACCCCTCTCGAAATAAACAGATAATTTAAAAACATAGCTCAGCTTATGTTTTTATAATTTATAAACAAAAATTTTAGCAAAACAAAAAACGACTAAAAAAAATGCACTAAAAAGTAAAAAAATTATTTCGTACGATTGTTATTTTTGGAGTCGGTGTCAGCCAAGGTAACTACATACATAGGTAGTTATAGGTGAGTGTGGAGATCTTGGCTGACACCGACTACAAAAATAACAATCGTACGAAATATTTTTTTTACTTTTTAGTGCATTTTTTGAAGTCATTTTTTGTTTTGTTAAAATTTTTGTTTATTTTTGATTTTTAGTTACGAGCGTGCGTAAAGAAATTTTACTTCAAAAAAAGAATCATCGAAATCTGTTGGCGTAATATTGAGTTATTCGTCCATTTGTCGCGCACATACTTTTTGCAAATATAAGACATATATGGTTTTCTCACGAATCCCACTGTCAGAACTGGACCAAATTAAAATGGGAGCACCAGCTTTCTAATAAAAAAAGAATCATCAACATCGGTTCACCCAATCGAAAGTTCTGAGGTAACAAACATAAAAAAAAAAAATACCGTCGAATTGATAACCTCCTCCTTTTCGAAGTCGTTTAAAAATAATGGTTGAGTAAAAAAAAAACACACATATTTTATTAGACAAATGTATTGTTAAGTTATTTTCACCTCAGTTTTTTGTCGTTCCATGTAAAAATAATGAATAAAAAATGGTTTTATAAAAAAAATCTTTTTTGTTTAACTATTAGATTTGAATGTAAAGCGTGGTGTTTCTCTTTTTAACGCCGTTTCATATTTATCACTATGAAAGTAAGGGTGACACAATTATTTTTATAAGATCTAAACGATAAATCTGTTACGAAAGGCGAACAAATTAGCCTGAGGAATATTTTTTATTTTTATATATTTTTTTTATTGAGTTAGTTTATAAAACACGAATATAATCAAATAAGCACAATGTAACATTTGATTTGATTAATTTAAATATTTTTACAGTTACATTTCTTTTTACCTAAATACATTAATTCTTTCTTCATTCTTCATACTTTCAGGCATTTCATGATACATTTTAGTCCTCTATACATTAATTAGGCAGTTCTGTGACTTTGATTTCTTCATTTTTGGCAATCGAACTCTGTTTATATTTCTTGTTTCGTAATTATGTGTGCGTCTCTATTAAAAACAATTTCATCCTTAAAGTATTTAGCGATTTGCTTTTTCATAATTTTATGCACAAAAATTAACACATTCTAATTAATTCATTCTTTTTTATTTTGCTTTTCCCCAGTATACATCTCATAGATCTGTTCTGTATAACTTCTAGTTTGTTCAAATTTCCTGCATTGGCCAAATATAAGAGCATACATTTTTAGCACATATTTAAAGTTTGCTGTGAAAGTTAGATTTGAATCGAGTATTACACCAGATATTTGAAAAAATGAAGGAAATGTATACTGTTAATTATGATGAAACGAAGCAAATAATTCTGAAAAGTTTTCATTAATTACACTCCTCATCTCCTGGCTACGATTCGCTGCTGTTCTGACCATCGCGGCGTCGGTCGCTTCATCACGATCCGGCTTCAACATAATGTTATAGTTCGATAACCACCATGTACTTTCTAATGTTAAAAACTGGAGCAATCCAGGTAAATGTATTTCTTTGCTGGCTTCATTGGTACTATCTTAATTCCTTGAAGGTGGATTCTTCCATTTTCGGGA
Source organism: Limnephilus lunatus (assembly GCA_917563855.2). NCBI lineage: Eukaryota > Metazoa > Arthropoda > Insecta > Trichoptera > Limnephilidae > Limnephilus > Limnephilus lunatus. The sequence goes on along the minus strand of OU830602.1, from coordinate 36,310,509 downwards.
GAGTTATTACATCAGGTGTAGTGAGGTGTAGTGTATGTAAATGTATTAAATTTTCCATAACTTTCGAAAAATGATTGTGTTTCGTATATTTCGCCGAGCGCATTATGTTCCTATTTTATAAAGAATATTTTTATTTTTTAAAATATTTTTTTCCAATAGTGTTTTCGAATGTGTTTTTTTATTCACCATAAAATTCATTGACCAATAAATAATTATCACCACTTCCTGGACGGCCCCTGGAATCCAACGCCATTTTAAATTGAATAACATTTTGATTTACATTTAATTAAAAATTCTAAGTAAAATAACGTACTGACTGGATACAAAAAAAGGTTTGCGCATCCATCTTTTGATAAGTTTAAAAATAAAATAATTCAACTCTTATTATTAAGTAAGAACCGTACACCACGATAAGTAATTTTACTAAAAATATATATATTCCCGTACGCTTTTTGTACTCATGTTTTCAATTTATCAATTAAAAATAATATAAAGTAAAATTGCGGCACTTTCCAGAGTGATAGATTCTCTTAGTATGGCTCTGGTGTAAGACCACCATTAAAAATCTAAAGTTACTTGACATGGCTTTTGGTGAACAGACCTGAATAGTCAGGTACTTTCCCACCTTTCCCTTTTTCTCACCTTCATCCTCCCCATATACTTCCTCTCTCCACTACCTCAGCATCCCAACAGACCTTAATTGGGGCTACCACAGTCTCGCAATCGGGAGCAGTTGGGACTCTTGTTCGGTATTCACATTTAAAAATAAAAAAAAAACGAATTTTCAAAGAATGTTCTGATTTCCATTTTTTTCGCTCAATTCGCTCACGTGTACCTATCGAATTCACAAAACATATTGAAATATTATACATGTATGATGGATTTGGAAAGCTGGAACCAGTGTAAAAAAATGTAGAAATGAATACTCCATTTGCATTAATGCCTAAACCGGCGTGATTGGTTTTAGAATGTGACCTACATTCTTGTCAATTTATGCGTCGCATAAATCTATACGATTTCGAAAATAATTGAAAATAAAGGTTTGAATCAATTTATTCACCTCCCAATGTTTGGATGGAAAATCCTTCAGATTTGTATTTTTGCAGGGTGAATAACTTCCAGAATTTCCAGCAACGAATATTTTAAGGATTTTAAAGTCTTTCGGGAAATCAATTTACCTATTTGCATTCATTGAGAATGGTTTTTAAATATATAGGTACCTACTTTCCCAAAAATTATTCTTTCAAAATTCTCTTCACGAAGATCAAATTTGGGAATCTGCTTTAACTTACTGAGCTACCCTGGCCATTTTGATGCCAATTTCATAAAGTATTATAAAAATCTTAAATTAATAGGTATATTAATTTTTTTATTAAAAAAACACAAGTATTTTTTTAATATATATACCTACGCACATAGTTTTAAAATTTATTCATTCATTTATTTACGGTGAATTTTACTTCTTAGAATTATTTTCTTCTCTTCCATTAGAAGCATTTGCTTGTGTGTGGAATCGAAGTGTGCATAAATGCAGTTATAAGTTAGAACTTAATAAAAAATTGTACATAATGTACATGTGTGTCGTGGTAAGTACCTTTTGGTATGATGGAAAATAATGAAGAAAATATTTTTGATGTAAATGTTATAAAAAAGAAAATATAAATAAAAATGATAAGGTATATATGTATATTAAAAAAAAGAAAGAATGTCATGGAAAATAAAGGATATCTGTAAGAATAATTTTATGTGGCAGTTGTTTTTTTCATAAGAATGTCTTTAAAATGTTTCTTGACAGAGAGGAACATTTGGGTTTTGATTTCTTACAGTAGACGATTGAAAAAACTTCTTCCCTGGTAAGTATAATAGTGTTATTTAATTTTGGTAGCAAATAAAGTAGTAATTTTTTTCGACAGTATCTAGTATTTAATTTTGGGTATATAAAAATATATTTAAGACGAGTTCGGTTTTTAGTTAAAAATTGATACCTATTTGTCTTTTCCTTTTATAATTTGAATCAAAGAATTGAACTTGAAACTCTTCGATCAGGCGTTCGGTTGGGTAGTGTAAAGATTTTTTTTAATATAATTGTAATTGTAGTGTAAAGATTTTTTTAAATATAATTGTAATTATATTTAAAAAAATCTTTACACTAATAAAGATTTTTTTTTAATATAATTACAATTATATTAAAAAAAAAAAAAGTGTAAAGATTTTTTTTTAATATAATTACAATTATATTAAAAAAATCTTTGCACAATTTCTATTGGAAGAAGTTTACAATATATAGGTTTACATGCCACGTACCAAATAATAGTGATTGCATTAGGTTCGTTCAGTATTTTTACTAGTGCAAATGTTGATACAATTCATTGTACATCCTGAATAATACAAAAAAAAACGACAAATGATTTATTTTCTTAACTCAATTGTGTATAATGAAAAAAATTATACATGTAAAAAAAAAATTAACACCTCTAAAAAATGCTTTTTTCACATGGAAATTTTGGTAAATATTAAAATACATTGCTCAGCATCATCGAATTTTTTTTTGTACATATAAAAAAAAAATTGAACAACCCTGCTTTTATACAGACGGAATGCTTTTAGACGCCAAATAGAGTAAGGGTTATGCGTGACGTCACTCCATCGCTAATCCGCTTGGAAGGTATCCAATTATGCAGGACGAATTGAATATTGATTGGAATACCATTACTTGGGAATAGGTGGGCGCTCCGTTTGTGTCGCTGGCAATTTTCAATTCCTTGAACACATCGAGCCTGCTTTTAATGGAGCTTAAGCCTTGGGTATACGTGAAAGCTTTTTATAATGAAAATTTAATGAGCGAATTCCGCGGACGTGGAAATCAAATATTGAAATGTTTTGAAAGAATATCTCAAAAGATGTTATTTCTTGAAAAAATACTTTTGTTGGTATTACATTAGCGCAGGATTTAATCTTGATGCTAACGTACAATCTAATTTTAGAACAAGATGCTTATTGTTAATATAAACTTAATATCGAAAGGTGAGAAAGAATTCAACAAAAGGTTTTGAAACACTAAGGACGGGTTGTCGACACGAAACCATGTTTCCACCTCTTGTTTACCTCAACAGTGAAACAATTTAAGTTCCTGACCAAAAGCTTGCTGCTAGCTTCGTGGGGCCGCCACCTGCACCAACAATGGCAGCACAGTCAATTTGTCTCCGCAAACCCAGCATCGTCTGGGCGTCTACATCATTTCCTTAATTCAGGGGCAAAGAGCATTCCCCCTTGTTCCGGATGCAAACAAACGGTTAGAAATCAAGTTCCGATGTAACCCCAGGAGCGCTCATATCTTTAGAATCTACTATATGCACTAGACACTTTACTAGGGATGGTGGACCTCTGTCTTCAAGTGTGTCAAAGAGTATGCCAATTTCTTTATTCGTGAACTTCCTACATTTCTCTAACGATTTATATTTAAAGGAGCATTTTCTCGAAGAGAAATATCTAATATTTGAAATAGCTTTCCTAAAAACTTGTTGTTTTGTCTTGGTAGTCATAATACTATAGCAAGATGGATTTGTTCGATAAAATGCTTTTATTGACAATCTTAGCCGACTGAATAAGTGTGGAGTTGTTAAAGAGAAGATCTTATCGAATTAATATAACACAAAGACGTGCAAGGAAATCAAGCAACAAAAACGACAAAGCGAATACAAAGAATAGTTTACAGTACAAAGGGATGAAGTTTTATAACACGCTACCAGAAGCTTTAAAGCCCGCAGCAATTGGAAGGTTCAACATGTATTGTAGGAGCTACATCAAACTGAAAAAAAAACGTTTGCCTTATTTAATATTATAATTAATTAGCAATTTGTGAACTTTAATCTACAAATTACTAAAATAATATTAATAAATAAATTAGTATAATAATATAGAGGTCACACTCGTGCCAAAGTTTCCAGACTGGACCCACCTCTAGTTAGCATTCGGAGAAAATGAGACCATTGAGTAAAAAGTATCCTCAGAAAAGTATAAGTAAATGTCATTTTGTCACCAAGCATAAAAGGACTGAGAAAGCTGTTAAAGATATGTGAAGAATACGCTGCCGAATATAACATGGTCTATAACCCCACTAAGTCTGTTTTGCTCGTATTCAAGTCAGGCGCAGGCACCATAAAAGTATTACCCGTCAGTCTAAACGACACAAAAATAACAGAAAAAATCGAGGTCAAATACTTGGGACACATCATAACAGCGGACCTCAGCGATGACTCGGATATTGAGCGACAGAGAAGATCACTGTGCATAAGGGCAAATATGATTTCTCGAAGATTTAACAAGTGCAGCCCAGCTGCAAAAAGGCAACTTTTTAACACGTACTGCACGAGCCTATATACCTCGGAGCTATGGACCAACTTCAAGAAAGCATCACAAAAAAGAATGGAAGTACAGTACAACAACTCGTATCGAACGCTTTTTGGGTTGTCCTGGTACTGCAGTGCCACCGAGATGTTTGAAGAAGGGCGAGTTCCCGGATTCCGAGCACTCATGAAGAAACGGATCACTAACTTCAGAACGCGACTAGCCTCGAGCGAAAACAGTCTTGTGATGGCAGCATTCCACTTCTGGCAGGGTCCCATCTACAAGCGGTGGAGCCACTTCCTGATGACATAGATGTATAACAAAAAGTTAACTTAATTCAAATTTTCTTATTTTGTTTTGTATTATTATCTATTATTTTCTTTTACCATGTAATTTTTTTTTTCTCTCATCTTGCAATATTTTTATTTTACTTGATATATTGTATATGTATTATATGGAACTCGTTGGACTGCACCACCCTCCCCGAGATCTGGAATAAAGGATAAAAAAAAAAAAAAAAAAAAAAAAAAATGTGAAATCAGGTGAGTGCAGTCAGACAACAGGACACAGACAAGGGTAAAAACACTGTGAAAGGGTTGTAGCTTGCATTCAATATTTTGGGAGTTTAGGAGCACATTTGAACCATACAGTTATTTACTGTTGACATGAAATTACATGTAGTAAACACGGTAATATTTTCATCAATACATTTTTTTCAAATTAATTGTGCGTTGTATGCATAAATATAGAATTTTACTACTTTTTTACAATAGTATATACACAGGAGGCCGCAAGGAAAATACTTCCCCTCAGGATCTCTGTCATATTTACGATGCTGTGTGGGGGGTCTTTCTAGGAAAGGAAGAAGAGGATTATTTGGGAAGGAAAAAGGTATGAGAGGTGTGTAGGAATGTGACGTATGGATTCAATCCACCCCTCCCACCGCGGTGCAAGGCGCGGTGAAATGTGATGTAGGGGTTAAAAGGTCTCCCTCAAACCTCAACCAGTCTATATTTTCTCTGAACCAGTCCGGATGTTTTGAAATATCTTACTAGTGATCCTATCCTGGACCCATCAACATCATTTTATTCCCCTCGGGCTAATTTTTTCGCTTAAATAACAACTTATAAATGCCGATGACATACTTATAATTTGCCTAATCAAATATGTGTGTTTTTTTTCATTATCAATAATCCCAGTACTGTACCAGATACAGGGTTCACTTTTACACATAACTTCAAACTCAACTCAAATTTAGATTTTCCGAAGACGTCTGGCCAATAAACAGGACGATCGATATATCTACTTACCACGCTGCTCAACTAAAACTCTGGGAATTATAAATAATACCTGCCAATAGTCCATAAAATTAACATTCACTGTCTTTATTTATTTACTGAAATTCCATTGTGCAAAGATATCGTGCTAATATTTGAAATGCGTCAGTCCCGTCATATTTACCAACCGATTTTATCCGTGGCCATTTCTGATTCCGCAAAACGCCAACCGAGTGTACCCGGACCCCATCTCGTCTAATGAATCCCAACTAGGGGCCCCATGAGACAACAAATTGTGATTGACTTCTAAGGGGGCGGAAAACGATATTAACCTTCCGATTGCTGGTTGTATGCCGAAATTACACTGGCCTGAATATAACAATACAAAACTGCCGTAATTACACGAAGACGAAATTAAGTAGAGAGACTTACATCTATTGGAATTACACAAAAACCTTACCAAGCTATTAAAAAATTGAATCTTAACTTTGCTTTTTCATACGATATTTTTATTTTTATGTTATCGTTAGGTTAGGTTAGGTTAGGTTTGAAAAAATTAAACTTAAACTTAACGTAAACTCGAAATTTATTTACACACCCTGTTTAGGCAAGAATTTTATTGGCAAATCTATTTTTTGTATTGAAGAAGGTCAAACAACAAGTGTATTTTTTATCATTTATTTGTTCTATAAACAGCCATATAATGTAATCAAAAGGCCATCAATATGAAAGTATCAATCCCGATTACACCAAAACTATTTCCATAAATACAAAACCATCAATCTTTTCACACCAAAATGATTGCTATAAATACAAAACCATCAATCCTGATCACACCAAATTTATTGTCATAAATGCAAAAACCATTAATCTTGATCACACCAAATTATTGCCGTAAATACGAAACCACCAATCCCGATCACACCAAAATTGTTGTCATAAATACAAAACCTACAATCCCGATCACACCAAAATATTATCCACCAGGTGTGCTTCTTTGATGTAAACATACAAACATACACAAAACAAACGTGTGTACGTTTATATTATTAAAAAAACAGTTATTTTTGGGGTGTGTAATTTCGTGCAAGTGTAATTCTGATGGTGTAATATTGGAACTGAAATTCACGTCGGTGTAATTTCATCAAGACACTCGGCTATTTTATCATGTCTACTTGCGTTTTCCGAATATCAGAAAAGATTTTTTTTTTTTTTTTTTAATTTGATGATTACTTCTTTAATAAAGAGGCTCGTTCGTTCATTCCCCAATTTAAAACTTTTTGTTAGCGTCATCTTTTTCAATATTGTAGGTATTCTGGCTTCCCGTGATTTGAGCAGGTATATTACATTAATCGATATCAGTCCCTTCGTATTCTGAGATGGCCATCATTTGTATTAATGTATCAATTGATTAGGTACGGTAAAGTAAAAGTAAAACCTTTGTGCGAAATCTTTTGGGTTCATTTACATGACTTGATAGTTACATAATATGCCTCACCTACTTAGTGACTAGTTCTTCTTACGAATCGCTGCTTAACTTTTAAAATTAATATTTCTCTCACATAGAAGTAATAAAATGGTTGTATTTTAGGGTGCAGAGCATGACGTATATATTTTTTCTTCCTCTTTCTTGAGTCTACGTTTTGTATAGTCTTGCCGTGTTCAACACCGAGTAATATGCTTCTTCAAGAATTTGTGATACCGAGTCAGTGTCGACCCTTGTAATTTCTTTGAAATTTCCATCAGAGAATAATTATAACTCAACACTTCTTGTTGTCCAATCAACTGTCTACACTGCCTGCCTTGAAGATGAATACCTACTGCAAAGCTGTCCAAAACGTTAGCTCTGATTAGGAAAGGTGGCACAATAAAGTCAAACAACAAAGTAATATCAGGCTTGCTTAGGTAAGATTAGATTAGAATTTGTGAGGTTAAGTCAGGTTAGGTTACGATTATACAAATACCATTTTTGAAATGTGGTTTCACTGGAGAATGCTCAAAGTCCCATGGACTGACATGATCACCAACACAGAAATTTTCAGGCGTGCTAGAGCAGATATAGAATTGCTCACATTAGTAAACGTCAAGAAAATTTCATATCTGGGTCACATGCTTTGAGGGGAGAAATATCACTTGCTCCAATTAATACTAAAAGGCAATAAATGGAAAAAACCGGTGTTAGAGGTGTGGAGGAGCTTTTCCGGGTAGCACAAGATAGATGTACATTTACCAGAGTGATCGCCAACGACAAATTAATGTCAGGCTTGTTTAAGTAAGGTTAGATTTGGATTAGTGAAGTTAAGTCAGGTTAGGTTACGATTATACTAATACCATGAACAGGTCAGAGACTTTTGAAATGTGGCTTCACTGGAGAATGCTCAAAGTCCCATGGAACGACATGATCACCAACACAGAAATTCTCAGGCGGGCCAGAGCAGATAGGGAACTGCTCACATTAGTAAAAGTCAGGAACATTTTCAATCTTAGTCACATACTTCGAGGGGAGAAATACCACTTGCTCCAATTAGTACTAAAAGGCAAGAAATGGAAAAACCGGTGTTAGAAGTGTGAAGGAGCTGGTGGCAGCGCAAGATACATACCGAGACCTGATAGGGCACACGAAGAAGAAGAAGAAGGTTTAGATTATGACATTTTCCAGAGTGATTGCTAACGTCGGGGGACCTGGTAAGGCACACGAAGAAGAAGTATAATTACATTGCCATTTCATAATATTCATGTACGAAGTTTCCAAAAGTAAATTTGTTGCCAGTTAGAGATTTCTTTAGAGATCTTTACATTTCTTATGTGGAGTAGCCTGTAACCATTCAACTAAGGCAAAAAAATAGTCAAGAGAAGTTACTAATACAAATGGTCCATAAATGAGCATGTTACAAATCCTAAATATCCTAAAACCTGAACAACACCGTCTTTCCCCTATTGTCCATTTGTCCTCAGATGTTTTTAGCCCTCCTTAATGTTGGATTAACGGGGACAATAAATTCCCCTGCCTTACCTCCTCACCACCTTCTCCTACTTCCTCTGCTCCCCTGTTTCCCCGGTGCCGGTGCGGCAACACTCTCTTCTCTCTGCAGCTTCTCGGAGTAATTTGTCTCTGTAGAGCTAAGGTTTATCCGGATGAATTTATTATGGATCGCTATATTATTAAAGCTAAACTTGTCGTCGATTAATCAATTAAAGAGTTTATGTTTAACGATGTTTGGATTTCTAAATACCAGGTAATTTATTCGCGTTCTCCTCCGGGATTACGAGCAAAGAGTGAAAATAAATGTAAAAAAGTATAATTATTGCTTCTTTGAATTATTACAATTTGAACAATTCCGGAGCGTTCCAAGCTCTCAAAACCGAGGTTTACATTTAAGTCTTAAATACTATTGATAGCAATCAGACGTGTCACTAATTTTCTCATTATGAACGTTAAAATAAATAAATAAATATTAGACACACTCAACAAAGCAAACCCGACACTTGCATTCAGAAATCGAAAAAATATTTAACCTCGATGTTAATATTTTGATTCACGCGTGAAGTATGAATAAATCAAACAATTTGGGAGGTGGATATTGGTACCGCCGCCCTGGGAACCATATATTGGAAAACCAACACCACTGCCGTAGTGGTTCGCTATTTTTGGTGACTTAGCGAGGGTGCCCGGATTTATGTGATGAGGTTTGTCAAGGTCTTGGCGGCCGATGTGTCTGCCCACCTACTCGGCGGGCCGGATCGAGAGAGACTGGTCTATGAAGTCTTTTGACCTCTCCAGCCAGAATCCCTCGACTCATCGCCTTGCACCGAAGTTGAAGGGGTAGATTCATACGATCGACATTCCTGGACACACTGCCCTGGATTCCTATCCACTCCTCATTTCTATTTCCTTCACAGAACTTCCACTTCTTCCTTTCCTTAAAAAAAAACAGTCCACACACCATCCTCTAAGATGAAATTGGCCCTAAGGGAAATTATTTTCCTCAGGACCTCCTGTGTGGAGTTAATGTTAAAAAAGTTAGAAAAGTCAGTTGATGGCCGGGTCAACGAGTCCAAACGAAGGTTTGGGTCTACTACTACAACCGTTTTGGGCAGTTAGTAGAAGCGGGTTCATTCCTCTGCAAGCTACATGTTTCTGTGTGTTCTCCATTATTGCAACGAGTTCCGCCTACAACGATGAGAGTATGCAAATATCGTCAGAAAAATAATTAAAGCTACATCAAATATCCAAACAATTGCTTCATTTGTTTATAATTCAGGACAATTACTGGATACATGAAATTTGTTTATTTTGTCGACCGCACAATTGCACGAAAGAAAGGCAACATAAAGCTTTGCCCTTTTCGACACTAACACAAACAAGCTTTCCCTTCAACAAGCATCGCACGCACAATGAAGATTTTTGTGTCCCGTGATGACAACAAAACATGACGTTTTGTATACTTAGTTCCTGCTTACACTGACTCATCTTTTACCACAACTTATCGCTTTCCCCTTCAGTAAACTCTGAAATAAACTGCTCTCAATCAACACTCAACAAATTATGAATACCTACTATTAACATTGTCCAGATTGTGTAGACCGGTCAACTCAAGATAAGACCTTGGTTTTTTTATCACGAGTCTAAACAATTTTTGTCTGTCACTAAGCAAGTGAATAAATATTTTAATTTGGGCGTTCCGTTGATATGCTAGGTGTAACTCTAAGTCTAAGTCTAAGAGGCTCCATCGAAGCCAGAGTTAAGTAGCTCGGTACTGTACTGTACAGGGCCTGCACATACTTTAATAGTACGCAACTGCTAACCTCGTACAAATCTGCAATTAAATTTGGTAGCTACGTCTAGTCTGAAGTCCAAAACATATCTGAAAAAAATCCTTTGAAACCGCAGAAAAAAGCGGTCCGTTTGATAAATTTTCATATCTTAACACACGGATTGCAATCTTTAGAGCATAAGCGTCGGGTGGAAATGCTGTATTGATCTACTGATATTTCAATGTATGATGCTCAGAGGAACTAGCGTCATCGACCGGTCAGTGGCAGAGTTGGCATCGTGTTTGGGTCCTACGCGACGGGCGTCGCGTGTTTGATTCGTCTACTGGCTCCGTACTAAGTCCTGCATCACGACACAAGCAACATTTTCGGTTTACTGTGGTGATAGGAGGAGAATTTTAAAAATATTGTCAGGTTATTTGTAACCCTGGAGTGTTTGTTTTTCTTTAAAAAAATAAAGATTTCTTCAGCACCGGTGCACGGTCGGGAAACACGCCGAGCGCGCCCCCAACATTTGTACACCGTTGAAATTATTTGTCAAATGAGAATGGGTCATTTCTACGACTCGTTCTTGATTTCAACAGCTCGGCTGAGGAATGGTTTTCCGTCCTCTGTATTTCTTTCTTCCTGCAATGTGGGTATCTTCAAGACCCAGGTTCACTCCTTCCTTTTCACAAAAAGACGCTCCACAGAGCATCCCCAAAAATACACAGGATAATCAAAATATTATTTTCGTGTGGAGGTAATGCAGAAAAAAAAGTAAATAAATATATATGCAGGATTAACCATGAAGTTAACTCTTTTCAAAATTAAAAATAATCAATTAAAAAAAATGTAGGTACTATAACGATATTTCTGTATATTACGAATGATTCTGTAAATGGGAATAAAAAATGCTGTAAAACTAAAATCCATTACCTTGTTTAACTCTAGTATCAATTTAAACACGTTTCGAGAGTGAAATCTATAAACTTCACTGCGATGAAAATTGGAACAAAAGAAGTTACTTCGCTTTGTGGCATTATCGAGTTTCAGCTGCAACTTGTCGCCTCAATTCCCAATAACGTTTCTTGCAAATAAACCACCGTCGCAGCGCTACTTCAATAGAGCGATAGCTCTCGATGCAACGCTTATTATTATTGCATTAATGCTGGGAGAATGCTATAATAAACTGCGGTATTTATTTTACCTGATTTCCACTAGAAAGAGTAATAATCGAATATCGTTCTGTATTACCGTTTCATATAAGAAATAACAATAATGATCGAGGTTATTGCAATAAATGAAGAGTGATTGCGTTGATAAAAGTTTAAAACATGTAGGTAAGATAGATAAGTCTAACAAACGGATTGCAATCTTAAGAGCTCAGGCGTCAGGTGAAAATGCTGACCTTACTCTGCTGTTATTTCAACGGAATTATCTACAATGTGGGAGGCGGTCTGTATTCCGCCGCTAAAACCATTTGTTGGATAACCAACACCTCTGCCATAGGTCACCCCAAGTAGTTCGCTACATTTGGTCACTTAGTAGGGGTGCCCGGGTTCATAGGATGAGGTTTATCCGGGTATTGGCGGCGGATGCGTCTGCTCACCAGATGCATGGCTGAATCGGGAGATGATGTTGAGGTAGTTCCTTTGACTTCTCCAGCCGTTCTCTCTCGGAACATCTCCTTGCACCGCAGTCGGAGGGATGGATTCATACGTCGGTCACTCTTGGACACAATGACCCCTTGATTCCTACCCATACTTACTACCCTTTTCCTACCCAGAACTTCCTTTCCTTCCTTTCCTAAAAAGACCCTCCTCACAGCATCCCCAAAGATGACGTAGGCCCTGAGGGGAATTAATTTTCTCAGGGCCTCCTATGTGGAGCGATTGGAAACAAAAAATTACTTAAATCATTCATAACTATGAATGATATTTTTTATTACCACGGCTTTGGCAATGAGATATTAGGATATTGATCATTTAAAAAAAATACGTTTTTATTTTTTAATGTACGACCTTTGCCGTTAGAATTTGCATCCAAATGCCCATATTGAATACTGTATTGAAATGTTTAGTGTACCCACCCCTAATACCCTTTTCCTTCCCGGAACTTATCTTCCATTCCTAAAAAAACCCTCCTCGCCAGCATCCCCAAAGACTTCAAAGGCCCTGAGGGGAAATATTTTTCCCAGGGCCTCCTGCTCCGTGGAACTTGCGTCATTCCACGGAACGGTCGGGAAACGCGCCCCCAACATTTGCCCACAGTTGACATCTGTCTCATGTGAACGGATCGTTTCTACGACTCGTTAATGAGTACAACAGCATGGCTGTGAAATGATGCTGGCATCTGTGTTTTCTCCCACCTACAATATAAGATTCTTCAAGGTCGAGGTTCACTCCTTCTTTTCCACAAGATGGCTCTCCACAGCATCCCCAAGGATGACGTAGGCCTCGAGGGACATTATTTTTTCAGGTCCTCATATGTGGAGTTATGTAAAAAAAGGAAGAAAATAAAACAAAAGATTTCTTAAGAAAAAAAAACTGATATGTTTTAATATTTCTATTTTTGAAACTGATAATTCGTGGTGGAAGTCCATTATAATAGATTATAATAAAAAAAATAAAAAACTTTATTCCACTTAATTTTATTTGACCGTAACCGGTTTCAGCTCGTCAGAGCCATCTTCAGACTGGTACAAATAATTCTTAGCCTACGGTTTATATACATAACATATGGGGGAGGGGGAGAGGGGTAGTCTACAAGGATTTAAATGAATTATTATTGTTACTAAGTCGTTTTAGACTGTCGAATTTCTAAGTATTTTGGTAATTCCAGTGGGCTAATTACTTTGGGTTTGTAGCTCACTTCAATATCTATTGATTAGGGAAAAACCTTACAAGTAATGTGAATTATTAATGAACTAATTTTATTGTCACCGAGTGGATTATTATGTTTATTTCTTTAGGTGTTTCTTGTTTTTTAATGAAAAATGGTATATAATAGGTTTTTTTTAGATTTTAAAGTCAACAGGTTTTTATCAAACCATAATTTTAGTGCATTAATATCTGTATTTGCCATTTTATTTAATTCAGACCAAGTGTTTGCTTTTAGTAGTAGCACTGTATCGTCAGCGTAGGAGACAATTTCTCCATATTTGTAAATTTCTAATATATCATTGACATATATAATACATAACAATGGTCACAAAACTGTACCTTGGGTATTGAAAAGTCGCTATATTTTGATAGCTGATTTGATTGAGTAATTTTACTTGTTGAAGTCTATTATGTAAATAACTAGTTATCCACGCCAATACTTTCCCACTATTTCCTATCGATTTTAATTAATTTATAATTTTTTTATGTGATATGCTGTCGAAAGCTTTTTTCAGGTCTATAAATATTCTATTTTTTATCGGAATCTAGGGCCATATATAAATAGTTGGTTATCTTTGCTATCGCGTCATGAGTACTTGTATTTTTTTAAAGCTGAATAGGAATTTGAATTTTTGAAGTAATAATATACTTTCCGTGTTCAAAAAAAATCATCTAAGCGTCCCTTTATTTTGATGTTCAATGAGGATACACCGGTCTGACATTATGCGGTCGTGCGAGTACATTTTGGTCATAAAGTAATTATGTCAGATAAGAGAGAGAGAGAAAGAGAAAAGCAACAGAGGAATAAGTGAATTAAAGGAGGGGGCAAAAACGAACATGAGAAGAAGTCGCATTTATCTCAGAGATGTGTGTAACCTCTGTGTTCAAAGCTGTTTATAGATTATGTAGGTATATAATTCATTTTTACATTAGCTTCACACAGAAGGCCCTCAGAAAAACAATATCCCTCAAGGCTTATGACATCTTTCGTGGGGTGAGGTTTGTCCGGGTCTTGCCCGCCAGTTGCATGGCAGGCCGGATCGGGAGAGAATGGTTGAGGGAGTCCCTTTGACTTCTCTAGCCGTACTTTCTCGGAACATTGCCTTGCACCGCAGTCGGAGGGATGGATTCATTCATCCATCACTCTTGTATACACTGACTCTCATATTCCTGCCCACCCCTAATACCCCTTTTCTTTCCAGAACTTCCTCTCCTTCCTTTCATAAAAAGACCCTCCACACATCATCCCCCAAGAGACATAGGCCCTAAGGGAAAATATTTTCCTCAGGGCCACCTGCGTGGCGTTAATGTTAAAAAAATCTTTATATGGAGGGTCTTTTTAATGAAAATAAGAAGAGGAGGTTCTCGGAAACAAAAAGGATGATGGGGTGGGAATCTGCGGGTCATTGTGTCTAGGAGTGACAGCCGTACGAATCCATTTCGTGTGTGTCTTATTATGGTGAAAAGCGATGGGTCGAGAGAGTCCGACTGGAGAGTTCAAAGAGTCACCCCCAACCATGCATGCGCCCATAAGACCTAGACGAACCTTACCCCCATCAGCCCGAGAATCCCCGCTTACTCACCAAACGTAGCCAAGCTCTTGAGGTGACCTACGACAGAGACGTTAGCTATCCAATATATGGTTCCTGAGGCGGCGATGATACCCATACCCGCCTTCAAATAACAAAGTATTCTCGATTTTCAATTCTTATTCAGGCGTTAACTTGTAATTCTTGGAACCGATATAAACTGGTTTCATTGCCATATTCTGTCGACAGTTATTAGGGGTCTAAATTACGCCTTATCAATATTTTTATCGCCGTACTTAATCACGAGAGTTTGGAAAAATGTACAAAATATATTTTTAATACATTTCGAAAAGCGTGCTAAGTGGTCTGAATTTTAACAGTCCGAAAGCATGCCACCAGATTAGGTTAAGTGAGGTCAGGTTAGATTAGTTACTCAAGGCATGAAATTTGAAGTGTGAAATCATATTGACCATTTCTGTCTTTGGATTTGAAATATTGTAACCATTTTTTTCTTCATTTTAATTTAACTCTGCTAATACTTATTTTGTAGTTGGACACCAGGTATATGCTGGCAACATTTTGTACAATAACATGGCACATTAAAAAACTATTTCAAGCCGTATGAATGCGTAATAACTATGATAAATTAACGGTTTGATCAGATTATCTCAAACTTATTTTGACCATGGCCTACATTGAGATTTAAAAAATATCTAATGCCCCCATATTTTTTAACTTACCTTTTTAAATTACCATCCGTTGCGTATCTTAAAAACAGTTATTGAAAATATAATTTTTAAACATACCTACGTATGGCTAGGATAGATAGAGTGTGACCCATATCCTATTTCGGAGATCAAATGATATTTCAATGAAAAGAAATGAAAATCATATTTAGAAGTACTTTAATTAACATTAAAAGAAGGACTTGAATTTAAAACTATCTAATGTGAAGGATAAATCTGATGCATTTCGACGAGTTTGGCTCGAATTCACTTAAAAACAATCGTAAGTCACCGTTTTCAG
Organism: Limnephilus lunatus; assembly: GCA_917563855.2. Taxonomy (NCBI): domain Eukaryota; kingdom Metazoa; phylum Arthropoda; class Insecta; order Trichoptera; family Limnephilidae; genus Limnephilus; species Limnephilus lunatus. The sequence continues at coordinate 36,294,693 of OU830602.1, read as the reverse complement.
TAAGTTGCAACCGATTTTTTTGTTGTTGTTAGAAACGTTGCTACAACACTAAATCCACGTTCACACAAATACGGCGATGGGAATCATTGGAATCGTTGAACAACCGACCGTCGTGCCTAGATTCCGTCGGATTTTTATAGATAGAATTTGTCTGTCGTTGCCCCTCTAGATTTTCTTAACGCCCCCTGATTTTCTTTCAGCCTTTTACTGCCCCCACCCTGAGATCCTCCAGCGCCCACAAGGAAGCGTTTTTGCCCACTTTGAGAAAGACTAAGTTAAAAGATATTGATGAAAAGATTCATTGACATGAAATTAAAAATTAGATCAATACGATAATGACAGTATAGTGTAAATTTGAGGGTTCATGCTAAAAGCGCCTGTCAGTTTTTTGTAAATTGATTATGCAAAACGTCCCTTATTTGAAATCTATGAGTACCTATGTCAGGTGCTCTAGATTTATGATGTTATGGCCAGTCAGTTGTCTTCAACCTTTTCGAGCGGCGTACCCTTTGACTCTTACTACAAATTTGTTGTTCCCCCTTCCATCTATCTATATTTTGTACATGTATAATAAAAGTGGTGTTTCATTTGTAATTTTTAATAATTTCTTTATTATGTTCATAATTTTAGCAATCAAGTCACACAAACACAATTTACGCAATTTTCACCACTACCAGTATCACGACTTCAGACATTTTTAACCAGTGATTCTACAATGTGTCCAAAAAGGGTATAGGGGGTTTGATGGTTGAATAAAATAAAAAATATAAATAATCAAATAGGTTTTTTATGTTTTATTTAGAGACACTGAACGGAAAATTATTTTGAAAAAATAATGTTGTCTAGATAACGATCCTCACGCTGCTGGCACTCCTCCAAACTTTAGCGAAGATTAGTAAAAACGTGCAAGTAAATTTTGAAAAAATAATGGTGTGAGTGGTCGCCCGCGTCGGTCTCCGTGGAAATACGGACCGATGATGCCTTTAGCAGACATTGCAGCCCAGACTGACCTTTGGGCTTTGGAGTGGTCGCTGATGTTTCTGTTTTGGATTCTCCTCAGCCCAGTAGCGACAATTCTGCTTATTAACGTAGCCATTTAAATTATAATTGGATTCGTCGCTAAACAGAATGTTTTCAAAGTTAGAGAACCTCTCTATCATTTCATTGGCAAATCTTAGTCAATTAGAGTAATCGGTGTCCCTCAATTCTTGAACCACCTGGATTTTAAAGGCTTTAAGATGCAAGTCCTTCTTCAAAATTAACTGCAAAGACGATTTTTTGATATTGAGTGCTTGACTTTATTTGCGAATGGATAACGATGGATTTTTGCCAACCGAAGCCCTTACTTCTTCGATCGTTTTTTCACCCCTAATAGACCGCAGGTGACCCGTCTTTTGAATTCGCACAGTCGATCCGGTATTTTTGAATATCCGAATCCATTTTCTAATGCTCTCGTCATTTCAGTGCTGCCTATAGAATCAACGTTTTGGTAATAGGCTCGCACGCAAAAAGCACCGTGCGTCCCCGGGTACGACCTCATTGCTACTTAATTTCCACCAAGTAGCGATCGACGCTGTCCATAACCCGCATCCCCGCACCGCTCCTTTAAGATGTCACAAATAAAACAAACCCCATGTGCCACGTTATTGCGTACCCCCAATTTGGCTTCGCGTACCCCCAGGGGTACGCGTACCACAGGTTGAAAACCACTGGCCTATCTAATGGAGAAGTCAAAACATTTAAAAACATATATATTTTATAAATATAGGCAGTATAACTTTAACGTGACCACATATTTTCTGCTTTTAATGTGACGGTACTTCCATCAGCAAAAATTAAAATATTATAAGGTGGCTTGAAAACCAGTAATACAATTTTAGAGGCGGGAATGGGTACCGCCGCCCCGGGAATAGCACCTGTGTCATAGGTTACCCCAAGTGGTTCGCTACGTTTGGTGACTTAGCAGGGGTGCCCGGATTCATGGGGCGAGGTTTGTTTAGGTCTTGGTGGCAGATGAATTTGCCCACATACCGCTTGGCGGGCCGGATCGGGTGAGATTGACCTTTTGGTTTCTCCAGCCGAACTCCCTCGATCCATCGCCTTGCACCGCGGTGGGAGAACTGGATTCATTCCGTATCTACTTAATACGCCCCAGATTCCTGCCCACCCTTCATACCTTTTCCTTCCCATAATTAATTTTAATTTATTTCCTTGAGAACCTCCACACTTCATCCCCTAAGATAACATATGTAGGCCGTGAGGGAAATTATTTTCCTCAGGGCCTCCTATGTGGAACTAATCTAAAAAAAGGAATGTGTGTCTTAATTCTTTAAAAAAGATTTAATTGTTTTAATTGAATTAAAAAAAAAAACACGGAAGAGGGACGACCGGGATATCGATGTTGGTGTTTGTAAAAGAAATGTCACATTACCATTACAAATTTCTTAACGTATCTGTTTTGTAATTCGGTGACAATTTGGATAGTTTCGTTCGGGGAATTTAAAATAACTGACGTGTTAGCAGTTTATTAAACAGTAAAAAGTTTCGTAACACTTTAATACGATTTATTTTTAGGTTCGGTTAGGTTAGGTTAGGTAAGGTTAGGTTAGGTTAGGTTAACTAGTAGTTAGATTGTGAATTAAGGTAAGTCACATATTTGTAAAATGCATTAACTTTGTGGCTTGCCATAATTTACAATAAAAACACATATAAATTTGTTGTAGAACACTTTTATTTTATAAACACCCTACCGGTTTCGGAAGCACCCTTCCTTCGTCAGGAAAATATTATAACTATTCTCATATTATAATATTTTACGGTGCTCCAGATTTTATGTCCGGGTTAAATCCTTCCCAAATGAAAGACTAAACCCTTCCACACACTTTTCCACAAATTACTATCTAGTAAATTCATGCAATGTAAATTAATATAAGTATAATAAATACAAAATAATACAAGAACAATACGTCAATCCACCAGAAACGTAATGGGAAAATATTTCACCAACTCCAGATATTTTCATATCACAGGGTTCGGCTCTGATGAAATCCTAACTGGTCCGATAAATTCTTCTGATCCCTCAATATAAATATTCAAAAAATCTTTCATAATCCTACATGTATTTAAAATGACCGACTTTTGCAAATATTATTACTATTATTATTATTAGTTATAATATTCTCCTGACGAAGGGTGCTTCCTAAACCGGCAGTGTTTATAAAATAAAAGTGGTCTACAACAAATTTATATGTGTTTTTATTGTAAGGTAAGTTATGTTAGGTGAGTATAGCTGGCTTGGATAATGATAAAAACAATTTGATAAATTCGTGTATTTGACCGGAAAAACATAAAGGGGGAACCGGTAAAGATATCTCAACTGTAAAAATTCAGCAAAATCATTTTATAAACAAGAATCCCCATCAGGCGCCGTTAAAGAGACGGAGACGTCCCGAGCGAAAGAACTGCAGCTTTTGAGGATCTACCACCCCAGAAGGCTTAGGCGGCACATTACGGCGCATTAGCATAGCATTACGGTGCCTACTTTGAGGGGAATGCCCCCAAGAGGTAGCTTTTTATTCTCTTTTGCGGGTTCCACAAAAATGAATGCTTTTCAGTATACGATCACGGAAATTCGAAATGCTGTAAGGGACAAAATGTTAATTGTTCAGGAAAGCGAAAAGAAAGTTTTAATTTTTTCAAAAATTTTTGTTGATCAATAATTATGAATTTTTATAATAAAATTAAATTAAATAGATTTTTCAGAATATTGAAATTTCTTAATTAAGAGTATTTAATTTAAAAAAATTTTTTTTCCTAAAATGCGCATCGTAAAAGATGCACTTGTAGGATGTCATGGTCTCACTGGTTCCATATCATAGGAAAGAATGTCATTTTAATATGAATAATGTATAAGAGTCCCAACTGTCCAGAGCCAGTGGAATTCTGTCATCCCCATTTTGGCTGTTTTGTGACGCTGGAGTAAATATGAGAATATGATTGGAAAGAATAGATCTGGTCACTGAACAAGGCTAAATCCATTTCAAGCAAAGTAGTAAATAAATAAAAAGTATTTGGTTTATGGTAGATACGAATCTGGGGGTCAATGTATCCATGAGTGACGAACAGGAGTGTCATCCCTCCAACCGTGATGCAATGCGATGGAAATCGGATATAATTCTTCGCTCTGAGAGTCCGACTGGAGAGAATAAAGAGTCTACCTCAACCGGTTTCTCCCGATCCGGCCTGCCACGCAGTAGGTGAGCAAACGGATAGGCCGCCAGGTTGTAGACAAACCTCACCCCATGAATCCGGGCACTCCTGCTATGTTACCAAAGGTAGCGAACTACTAGGGGTGACCTATGACATGGATGTTGATTATCTAATAAATAATTCTCGGTTCGTTACCGCACATAAAATAGTATAATTATATATCAACATGTTAAATGGACAGAACATATTGCACCAACTGTAAACAGAATACGTAAACTTTATTACGTATTCCTCAAACTAAAAAATATTCTACATAAATCTATGCTACTAAAGGTTTCCTATGCATTAGCCCAATCAGTTCTACAATACGGAATAATAGGCTGGGGAGGAGCGTATAAAACCAACTTAACCCTACTTGAAATAGTACGTAGAAGACTCATCAAAATTATTCTAAAGAAATAATTAGACTATTCAACCCAAAAAATATTCGATGAATTCAAAGTATTATCACTAAATAAAATTTATCAAAAAAATGCATTTCTTCAAATCCACAAAGATAAACTAACAACAAAGTCATTTAGCACCAGGTCGAGAACCTTAGGACAAATAATAATCCTTGAACTTAAAACAACAACAGCCCAACATCATTACACATAGGTACTCAGCTATAAAATGCTTTAACGAACTCCCTGAAGAAATACAATCCGAAAGGAATTATGAATTTCTTTAACAAAAACTTAAAAAAACATTTAGACTAAACAACATTAAACAACTAGATTTAGGCATGTGTTACGATTTGCCAACTTATATTTAATTATTAACAAAAAAGGCCATTATGTATAAAAAAAGTAGTTCTACATACATCCAAACTGTAAAAACTGTTAAATATGTATAGTACTGTCAATCTGATAGTGCTCCCTCTCTAAACACGAGAATTTCTCAATTAGGGAGGTATTGTTACCACTAAGATGATATATTATAATATGTATATTGGTTAATTATATATTATATATATTGGTTAAAATAAATAAATTAAAAAAATTATATTTCAATATTATTATTAATTTAATTTAATTTTCTTTTCTATCCCATCGGCTGCGCCAAAGTTGTGTTGATACTGCATTTCAATGTAGCGACAGTGTTATGCGTAAGATAAGTTCGGTACCGGTACAATAAAATATAAACTTCGATATTATCAGTTTTATATTTAAGATACTAATCCTGTGGTGGTTTGAAGGGAAAGAGGACTTCTGACATGCAAGGTCGCCAACTATATCCTCTGTTCGCATCGTACATTAATTCCAAACACACGTCCACGTGTTACTTAAACTATCAGGCCTCTACAAGGTCAGAGGATCAAAATATATCCGCTTTACAAAAAAATTCAAATAAATGGAATATTTTTGATTGTATCCAAAAAATAAAAACGGTTTTAGAAAGGTGATAAAATACGATAATTAATTATATAAAATTTTTGCATTCAAACATAAAAAAGTTTTTAAAATGGCTCAACTTACGTTTTTTTATAATTTATATAAATTACTGATAACGAAAAAAAATTAAAACACATGCATAGTATATTAGACAGATATATTATAAACGTTAAAATAGCCTCACTTTTCTGTCGTTTCATGTAAAAATAATAAATAAAAAATTCCAAAAGTTTCATCAATTTATTTCAAAATGCGATTTAAAACCATGGTTTCATTAAGGCAAACATATTACTTTTTTTGTGGTTAACTTTTAGATTTAGAATATAAAGCGTGGTGTTTTCTCTTTCTAAAACCGTTTGTATCATATTTCTCACTACGATAGTAAGGGAGACGCAACGATTTCTATGAATCCTATATGATTTGTTGAAATTGATAAGAACTTCGATCTACGTTCAATTTACTAAGTAAATTATCTTTTACAACGAATTTAATATTAAAAGGTGTGCTTATCGAACTTATATATCAGCAATTTTTAAAACTATTCAACGTATCTCAGTTAAAAGTGTAACGGGGAAGCAGGATGTGACTCAGATAAAGTTGTAAAACAAACAAAAAACCTTCACCGATTGAATTTTCCAGCGCGCAGATACTTAACGGGGCAATTTTTCTTGGTTAGGTACTGTAAGGGGTCCAAATTAAATTTCCATTGAACGTTACACGGGACGAGGCGGCAAACACATTGATGATATAACTTGCATAACAGGATGCAGCACGAGGTTTAAAACAAGGTTAAAAGGCAAGCAAGAATTCATTATCTTTTTGAAGTGAAAACTTCTTTAGCACCGTTGTGATTTGTAACTCGATGAAATGAAAAATAGCAAAGCTTAAAAGAGACAAATACGTGCATCTACAGGATTTAGCCGGCGGGATAATGAGATAGTATAATCGGTCTCCTCTTTGTGCGGTGCTTTGTAGACTCTTTTTTACACTTTTTTATACTTTAATTTTTTTAAGCTTTCACTTCTACCGCGTGTGAATTGCACACTTTGATTTTTTTAGGTGAAAACTTCTTTGGCACCGTTGTGATTTGAAACTCTGTGAAAAAAAATAGCGACACTAAAATAGACAAATACATACGTCTATAGGATTTCGCCTGTGAGAGAATGAGATGAATCCTTACCGCATTGGCCGCTTTGTTTATGAGCTCACTTTTCAAGGCATTTGTTGAGATTGTGTGGTTTTACTTCTATGGCGTATGAACTGCACTCGTTTTTTTTTCTCTTGTATTTCTTTGGCATTAACTATGCAACAATTTCGAGATAATTTGTTTTGAAGAGTTTTATTTCACAATAAAATTTGTAACTTAATCTTTAAATTTTAAGATTGCATGTGAATGACACGGATGTGTCGAAACCTGTAGCAGAGAAATACAAATTAAGTAACAAATGTACATGTGAAGTAAAACTCTGAAAAACAAAATGAACTAATTATGTGTTCAATATTTTTTCACGTTCTATTCTCCACCTTTAGGTATTATGGACCTCGTCGATGAAAAAGAAAATATTTAAACACGAACAGATTAAATTAATCACGGAAATATGAAATGCTGTAACAGACAAAACGTTAATTGTGACTTAGCAGAGGTGTCCGGGTGTTTATGGGGTGAGGTTTGTCTAGGTCTTAGAGGGCCAATGCGTTTACTCATCTACTGCGCGGCGGGCCGGATCAGGAGAGATTAGTTGAGAGAGACCTAACCTTGACCTCTCCAGCCGGTCTTTCTAGGCCCATCGCGCATCGCCTTGCTTCGCATTGGGAGGGAGGGATTCATACTCTGCACTCCCAGATACATCGGTCACTGATTCCTGCCCTCTTTCCTTTCCCTCGACTCTCTAAACAGCATTCCCATATCTGAAATAGGCTCTGAGGAACTTTTTTCCATCTGGGCCTCTTGTGTGGAGCTAATGTAAAAAATAAAATTCATAAAAATATTAACAACTCAGACACTCCACCAAGCATCTCAGATGATATAGGCCCTGAGGGAAATTATTTTCCTCAGGGCCTCCAGTTGGGAGTCAATGTAAAAAAAATAAACTGAAAATAATGTGAATAAAATAATAAAAAATAAACAAATTAAAAAAATAAAAACAACGTAATCAAAACATGAAATATATCTCAAGGATACACATAGCAGGGATAGAGAATTCATAATTAAATTTTTTATTATTTTTTTTTTCTAATAATAAACTTTTAATAAGTATACAGGGGTTAAAATTCTTCAAACTGACAATAAAAGAAAAAAAAATAACTCTAGTATTTTTAACCAAATTAATTTATATTTTAGTCCTATTCTGGACATATTTCCAAGCAACTGCTCTGTTCTTGCTGGAAATCCGATAAATAATATCCCGAATACCCCTCCCCCTTAGTACACCTCCCACTCAAATACTTTTAGTCATAGAGGAATGCACGCCACTGTTACGGATGTAAAACATATTTTTTACGTGTTTGATCAAATCAATTTTAAAGGTTTTGTTAGAAAAGTTCACATTTAAAAAAATTCTGATTAAAAATCATAATTTATGTTGTAATGCCGTGACTCAAGAAGCAACGGCCTACCCGAAGCAACGGCCCCACAATCCAAAACGCCAGTAAATTTGTTTAAAATATAATTTAAATCACATAATAACGTCGCGTCGCGCGTCGCCTGCTTACTTTATAATCCAAGCGAGAACAGCATTTCATTTTTTATGGGACAATTACCTGGCCGACTCTCCGAGCCAACCGAGATGAGCCCTAATCCTTGGCTATTAGTTCTCCCAAACGATTCCTGACTTTCACATTTTCCCCACCTCGCAGGAAAGCGCGGAAATTAAAGGACTAAATATTCATTTAAGAGATTAGGGCTTATTAAAAATACGTAAAACTAAATTAGTGGCGTTGTTTTGCAGCGTGGTTGAGATTTTTAAAGACTTTTGTAATGGTTTTGTAGTGTTTTTTGGACGTTGAATGTTTGATTTATAGTGATGTACTTACTAAGCAATGCAAAATCATGTGTTTTTTGGTTTGGAAGTTAGATTACTTAGAAGTGTTTTATACGATTTATCTAAATACAGCGAGTAGAACACTTATTTGCCTTAGAAATAATCTTTTTATTAGTTTTTATTTTATTTTTTATTTTAAATACATAAACGGCTATACTGCCTTTTATAAATAAACATATAATAGAGTACAAAAGTAAGAAAAATAATAATATCATATAATATTAGTTTTATACTTAAAAATAACATACCATCATTTTGTGCATCACAACAAAAAATAACAAAAAAAGAACAATGAGAAATATCATCATTTCATTTCAACATGTCCATATTGCGTATATAAAGTTACATTTTGGAAAAATAATTTTTGAGTGCATGTTTATATTGCGCTAATTTTAAGAAATAAATGTCGCCGATGTTAGCATGTTCATTTCCCAAAATGTGTAATCGACTGATTGGTGAGTAATAATGTGATAATGTATGTGTGTTATAGAACGGTAGAGTGAGTCTATTGTTAGCGCGACCAGGGCAATGAAATCGTATTAGTTCTATTAAATCAGGGGTATCCAAGACCGAGAGAATTATTTTATATAATATTAATAGACCACAGATTTTTCTGCGATCTGATAATTTTGTATAAGCCCAGAAAAATAAACCATCAGACCTATAAAACTGCTTTAAAATTCAAAATCTCCTACTAACGAACCCCTTTTCGGTTAAAATTTTATTGGATAATGAGGAAAAACTCGCTTTTTGGGGATTTTTTTTTCGTGATTGAATGTAAATAAGCGGCTGGTTTTAAGATAATTTAAATTTTATTGCCGTCTACATAAGGCGTGTTATCTACATTAGCGGTCTGATCCAGAATTTTGTACGACGTGGCGCGACTTTTTCGCGATTTAAAAAATTCATCACTTATTGAACATAAATTAATTTTATTATTTTCGTTGTTAGTTTTTGGGGTGTTATGCCGTGTTGCGCTACCTCCTTCTATAGCCGACGTTTCGGACAGCGTTGCAGTGTCCATCATCAGGGCAGATCCGGTAGATCCGACGATGTGTAATAAACTAACAACGAAAATGCTTTTGGCCGTGAAAATCTAAAATCTTATCTAATTTTATTATGTTTACTTTGTTAGATATAGGCCTATGCTGCAGTATCATCCTAGTGACAATCGTCATAAGTATTAAAAAAATGTTAGAAGAATATCGTACATAGAGGGGATACGAACTGACTTATATATACTTGATTGGAGAGGACTCCCAACCGTTTGCCATGCTCGTATTACTTCTGTACTGTGTCTTTTTCCCAAACAGGTGCTTGTAGGATACGCTGGATACAATCACCCAGCGCTTGCCACCTCGAGGACTTTCACCAGCCTGTCCAATTGTCTTGTCTATATTTTGTAATACTAACACATATTGTATCTTGTTTTTCCCGCTAAGCACTTGCATACTGCTTGCTAACAACGTATGCAGGGACATTGGAGGTCTAAATTCGTTCTAAACTAAATGTAGCTTCGTTCTTTCAAAAAAATTAGAGTCCTTGCGAGAGCCTTGAAGGAGTAACCATCTGTTACTTATACCAGGGCGGATAAGTGGTGCATAATAACCTCCAATGACTTATATATACTGAGCCAAAGTGTACCTGAATATTTTTTAAAAATTATTTTGTTGTTTATTGATTGCTTCTTCTCGTCACCTCTCCACTCAAAAATTGGCTAACAGGAAATCGTTAGCCTTCAGGCTTTAATTCTATATGGACCTGCACCCGTACCATCACATCAATTACGAAACCATGAAGAACAGAGTTGTACTTGTTTCCTAAAATGCTTTCCTGTAAAGGGCAGCTTTGAATGGTTGGTATTAATTTAAGGGTGCGATTCGCACCGCTTCACAAGGAAACATGCAAAAACGCGAGTTCAGCAATCTATCGCGGGTTAATCGTTTCACATTAATCATTGTCGCTAATGATAAAGCTCAACCACACCAAAGGCGATTGCTGAAGGCTAAAGGCGGTGCAGCACGATTTACTGGCGGCTTAATACTTCCTACTTCTCCCACAAACCTACCACCGACCTACCAACCCTTAAAGCGCTGAGAGGCAAAACTTATGTTTAAACTTAGATTGTTGATGGCGTTCGGAAACTTATGTAAGATATTATTGGAACTGGATTTTATATTACGAAAACAAATAACGTAGTATTTTTTTCTTATATACATTCAATAAAATTATTATTCAATTTATATAAACGTGTATTTACAAACATCTGCAGTGTAATTATTTTGACGCGGGATAGCTGTTCCGACTTCTGAAGGCATTATCAAACTAAATATTACGACAGTTTGATTAATCCTTCAGACAGCTAAACAGCTGTCACGCATAATAATAATAATTACACAGAATAACTTGTTTATAAATAATAAAAATACAGCGCCCTTGCGATGATTTTTCACAAAAACGGCGTTCTGCAAATAATTAAGAAAATTCAATAATTTTATTAAATTAATATGTAATTGGATAATTTGCAGAACGCCGTTTTTGTGAAAAATCATCGCAAGGGCGCTGTATTTTTATTATTTATAAACACTGTTTATTTTTTTATAAATAAACAGTGTTTATAAATAATAAAAATACAGCGCCCTTGTGATGATTTTTCACAAAAACGGCGTTCTGCAAATTATCCAATTACATATTAATTTAATAAAATTATTGAATATACATTAAAAACAATAGAGTTCTGCAAATTAAATTTGACAACACAAAACATTTTTCTTTCAATTGTAGCTACACAGCTTTGTCCAATTTGGTGTGGTATTTGCTGAGAATATAATGTAAATTTATGATTATAAAAAAAAATATTCATAAAAATGAGTGAAAAAAGGTTAGTACTTCGACTAATTAGTAAATAAGGTTGCAAAAACCATATCGACGGTCCTGAAAAACAATGCTTATTTTAATTTCCTTTTGATGATTTAAAAGTCTGTTCGGAATTTTACATGGAATGTAATAAAATTTTTATTTCCTTTTTTTTATGTGCTTTATTTATTGTTCTCAAAAAATAGTAAAAATGCATAAATGTTACTATAAACAGCTCTACTACACAACTACAAAATAGAAATTTTTCTTCGGGACCGTCGCGGCGTCGTTATTAAAGTTTAGGTTACACAGCTGTTTATTACCATTTTTTTTCATTTTACAGCATAGGTCTTCGTTTGAATCTGAGATTTCGCAAACTTTCACGAGCATTTGGCCGCCGCTGGTGTGGAGAGCCGTTAAAAAAACAAAGGTATCCTCGGTATTGTCGGCAGATGATCCCATAGCATATTTATTCAGTGGATGATAAATCCAGGAAACAGCGCTCACCGGTGTGCGGTGCGCGATGCCGCACTGTCCCGTTGACAGTCGCGCAGAACAATATTATAATAAAATACACAAACTTTCGTCGTGTGTGATTAATGCGAGAAGTTCGTGCGGAGCACTTACCTTTTGGGAACTTTGCTTCCGTGGGCTTTTTGCTGTACGTGGTTCTGGGAGTCAACTTGCAAACCATTGTTCGACTTGGAGCAAGATTTTAAAGGAAATTGACATTAAAATTAAAACAGTTTTTTTAATTAATTTTTATGTTTATAATTAACAATGGTACCTCTATACCTATCTTGTTGGGAGGAGTTCCCGTGTAGACAGGCATATATTTTTTCATCCGGAAAAAAACTTTTTTTTTTATTTATACCGGAAGAGTGGAAGCAACTTTTTAGGAAGCGTGGCATGAATGGAGAATAGATAGTTAAGGCGGCAAAACCAAAATTTTATTAATTTCAATCTAATTTAGGCGTATGTTCTACAAAAAACCGAAAATTGATTTCCAAAGGATTTTATTTTGTCTACTCATGTTAATTTCTCCAAAGTTAATTTTCCAAAGATAATTATGTTAATTCTGTGCAAATATTCGAAAATAATAAAGAAATAAACACATTGTAGAAAAATCAAGAAACTTTTTTTTCGTTTTTTTTTTAATTAGGTTTTTTCCCTTTTTCAAAATATTGAAACAGGGAAAAAAGCCACACTTCTACTTGCTTGAAAATATATCAAACAGCTGATATTATCTCCCCGGTAGTTTATTTTTATTTTTTATTAGATCCAATCCAAAATCAAAAATGACGGACAAAAACGGTCAAAATAGGGTGTCTTCAATTGCTTCTCTATTTAATGTCATATTTAATTTTGAATTTTTAGTTTATGTTTTTTAAATTATAAATATTTTATTACAATACATTTTTTAAGTTTGTCATATTTCATAATTAGAAAACAAAACATTTAGTTTCTGTCCGCTGGATAGATGGCCTTAATGATAAATGTATTACAGCGCCCTTTTTTACAAAATAGCCAAGCAAATGAATTATCTAAATGTTGTTTTTATTTTTTTCAATAGGTTAACTTAAATTCTTGGAGAATGAAGGCTTGCAAAACTATGACATGTTAATTTGGAAAACTCTGTCACTGAAATTAATACGCCTATTTAATATTCAACTTTAACACTAGATTAGATAGTGGAAAACCACACGCGAACAACCATTTATGGTACATTCGAGCACAGGACCAGGATTAAAACAATACGTCCCGACATTTGCTGGTTTTACACTGAGCATTGAATGTTACACATTATTTTGACGTGCACGCCAATTGGCGGGTGCGGAATGTCTCGAGACATTCAAACTCCGCCTAATGTTGGAGTTTGGCAGTGAACTTGTTAAGAATTTATGTACATAATATAATCAAATTACTTTTACCTACCACCAAAAAAATCGTGTCTTCGTGTTGTCGACGAATCAATAATGAACAAAAAAAAGGTTTCCATAATAAAAAAAGTGCTTTCAATCCAGGAAGGGTGTGTAAATACGACCCTGTAAGTACACCAGTATGTCCCGTAACCCCTCTCATAAAAACATTACATTTCCACCGACATAAAACAAAGTAAACATTTTTTTGTTATTCCAACTGCTTTTTCCCTTCATTGTTTTTACAGTGTCAATAATACCGCTGTATCAACATACCTAATGCTTTTTGCTTGGTTTTCCGGAATGTTGAAACAACATCCTGAGACTCATCTTTATCAATCTCGTTAACACAATCTCGCCTGGAAAGCCTCTCTGTAAAAAGTCACCCTTAATGCAATAATACATATTGTACTTTCGCGAAACTAATTGGATTTTTGTATTACCATTGGTTCAAAAAAATCCATATTTTTATTCGTACTGTGGTGAAAAGTTCGAAGAGTTCAAAGCAGAACGCTGGGGTTAATCAAGCTGTTCGAGGGCACCGTGAATTCAGCATATATTCAATTTGGGTGGCGGGTTCGAGTACCGACGCCCGGGAACCATTTATTGGATAACCAACACCTCTAGCGTTTGGTGACTTTGGGGTTCATGGGGTAAGGTTTATTGGTTTTGGCGGGGTATACGTCTGCCCACTTGCGGGTTGGATCGGGAGACGCTGGTTGAGGGAGATATTTTGACCTCTCAACCTTTATAAATGATTATTGATCTTACGTCGCTTGGACAAATATCAGTCAGATTTTACTCAAGTGCGATCAAAATGGTTGTCGTCGCTTACTGATGGGTGGCGGGACTTTTATGGATCCTTTCGTAATCCTCTAACTCTTGAGCTTATGATAGTACCCTTTCGTGTTTCTAACTAATTAGTACTGCGGCTCATTTGGTCTTTCTACTATCGCGTTCTGGTGGTTGAATTTAATTGACTAAATTGATGTTACATCAATTGGCATCGTTAGGAAAAATTCGTAACTAGATATAAAAAAAACTCATGAAATGGGTGGCGGAAAATGGCTCAGGAAGGTACTGAGGGTGAAAGAACGATGCACTGAGCTAATTTATTTACAGACTATCAGGTTAAACATGATTCAATCATCAAGACATGTTACAATTTTTGTACAGCTTGTAAAACAACATCTGAGGCCGGTTCCCGTTTGTTAACTGACTAAAACAAGCCTTGTTTCGTGTTCTACGATTGGCGATAAAAAAGAGAGCGAATACACCGGGAACAAGCCGTTTTACATCAAAACATGACCTTCTTAACAAAAAATGCGCTGTCATTTTAAAAACAACGGACTTTAGCGCCATCTAGTCGTCCAACAGCAACCTACATTATTGACATACAACCTGTCGATAATCAAACTAGATAAAAAGAAATTACAAAGGTCAATGACTGTACCAATTCAATTATAATCTCAACAGTCATTGAATAAAGAGCACACAAAATGCAATAAGAATGTGATTCGTGATCGAAAAGTCCGACCGATCGTAAATAAATTTTAAATACACAACTGGATTTCCAATTGTTAAATTTTCAATAATGTAATGGCGATACTATACGATATCATGCAGCGTAGCGAGATAGAGCGCGAACCAAAGGTTCAAAGTCCTAGGTTAAAGAGTCCTAAATTCTCCAATCTTTTCATAAATGTAATAGATACTAATAATAACTAAAATGTAAAATCGTGTAATGTCTAGTATTTTAAATATATATATATATTTTTTTTTTACAGTGAATACCGCACAAGAATCTCAACTGCTCCCGTCTGGAGCCAGCCTCACAACATACCCAATTGGGGTATGTTGTGAGGCTGAAGGTAGTGGGGAGGGGAAGGAGGTGGGGTAGAGGAAGGTTGGGAAGTACCTGGCTATTCAGATCTGGTCACCAAACACGGCTAAAGCCATTTTCAAGCAACGTTTCAATTCTGAATGGTGGTCTTGCACCAGGGCGATACTAATAGTATCTTCCACTCTGGAACGTGCCGCAAATATACTATGTATTATTTTAAATGAATTAATTGTGAAATAACACAAATTAATCAAATAAAATTTATTTGCGCACGCCGGGTTCGAACCCGCGACCTCCGGATTGTGAGTCAAGAGTCTTAGCCACTGGACTACGGAGGTCGTGTGAGTGTGTCCTCTGCGTGCAAAGCCCTATCTTCTCCAAGCATTCTAATTAAAGTTTTTTTATCGGAAGTGACCTGCCAGGTAAGTATGTTTCTGTATCCATTAGTAAATAGTAAAATAAGATAGAACCTAAGAATTCTTAATAAATTGTACAGCGCCCTTGAGATGATTTTTCGCAAAAACGGCGGTCTACAAATTATCCAATTATTATTATTAAGTCGGTGGCGAAGATCGGTTTCCTTTCAAATTTACATGGAAGGCATTTCTAGTGTGCATTGCCTATTCAGTGGTAAAAGTGTTGAAAACCGCCTTGAGTCGCGTACAATGGAAAAGTTCGTCCGTAGCTTAAAATTCAATGAGGGAGGGCAGCATTTGGTCGTAGATCGCCCTAATGGAAAATATGGGCAACAAAGGGAATCCCGCCCTACATTCCCATCCCCTTCTCACCCCCTCTGGACAATCAATATTTGAACACCGGGTAGTATGTTGGAGCTCCGTTTCTTTATTTGTCCTGGACGTATTCGAGGAAATTGTTTTACACTGAATTCAGTTGAATTTTTTAGAAAACTAAAATATTTTCATCAGTGTACAAATATTAATTACTATAATAAATAAAATCAATAACTTAGTTTCAATTCCACTATCTTAATCTGAGGAAGGTTCAGTTTGAACCAAAACCGGTTGGATTAAGATAAAATTAAGTGGAATTGAAACTAAGTTATTTAATTGTATTTATTATTATTGTGTATTCCCACAAAGTGTTTGCTACATGTGAAGATTTATTAATTACTAGCTGACCCAGCAAACTTCGTACCGCCTCAGAATCAATAACTGTTGTAACTTACTAGCTGAATTAAATTCACTATTTTTATTAAGTTAAAAATTACACAATGAAGTAATTATCAATGTGCGACTGTCCGTTTTTTGTCAGTATCAGTGATGGCGTTATGTACGGATTTATAATTTTTGTGATTTTTTTAAACTTTTCCACTTATTACTTACAGGAATTGCGGTTCATTTTCTATATACATATGAGGGAGATTTATTAAATGTTATAGCACCAGTGTTGTGGCGCCAGGGTTATGGCCTGTGTTATACAGCCACTCCCCGGGGGGGGAAGTAAGTTGCTAGACGGGGGAACAAGTGTTAAGCAGACCCCCCGGGGGTCATATGCCTGGGCTTGAGACGCTCATCTCAGGGGAAGGAATCGGCCACACTCATCGACTATTTACTCCAAATGAAACAGGACTTAGTTACAATTCAGTTTATTCCCAATATGCATGGATAGAACAATAACAGGACAGGAAGTATGCGGTTTAAGACCTAGCCTGGGAAGAGAGTGGCAAGCTAGTAAAAGGACTACTGATTCTGGGCTCGAAAGGACTATACGAAAGTTAGGAACCTCACGTGACGATGGGCGGCGGCAGGCAGCTTCCCTGCGTGGTGGGCGGGTCTGGATAGAGGCTCACAGACCGGCCATGGTAACCTGGCAGTAGGCAGCAATGGGCTGCTCTTCAGCATCGAGGGCGGACTGGAAGCGGCATGCTTCCAAACCGGGCGGCGGTTAAGTGGGCTGCTCTTCAGCGTCAAGGGCGGGCCAGAAGCGGCATGCTCCTAAACCGGGCGGCGGTTAAGGGGCTGCTCTTCAGCGTCAAGGGCGGACTAGAAGCGGCAAGCTTCCAACCCGGGCGGTGGTTAAGTCGGAACCGGTGTTATCACAAATACTCGGGGCGTAGGCCGAGACTTAACTGCGGGCGCGACGAAGCGCGGCGAGCCGCCATTGTGTTATCTGAGAACCTCTCGCGGTCCCGATCCAAGCATGTCTGTCTGTCTCGTCCCGTCTCTCGGTCCCTTGCTTCTGTCGAGAGAGTGGGGGGAAGGAATACTTGTGCCCATATATGGTGATTTGTCGTAAAACGTCTTCTTATTGGTCCGTTTCACATCGCCTGTGTCGTGCCCATATATGGTGATTTGTCGTTAAACGTTTTTTTATTGGTCCGTTTCACATCGCCTGTTGTGAACATCCAAGGCATGCGTGATTGCAATCACGTTAAGCGTGCGTGGACTATATCCGCTTGCTGGCTTATGTAGTCCGTTCGGAGAATTATGGGCGACCCATAACATATAATTCTTGAATTTTTACTTTAGAGGGGTGCAGACGTACGTTCACAGTTTGACTTGACCTTGAATTGACTTGTAGTGAGTGAGAAAGAGGGGTAGCATTATATTTTTAAGAACAAAAGCAAAACAATCAACAAAACAATTTTTCATTATTATTATGTACCACAATATTGCTGCAGTTCTTTCAAAAGATGAGAATTCATTCCATACAAAATTTATGAGGAAAAGAGTGAAAAAAAATGAAGAAACCCATAGTCACTGGTAAAGTGGAAGGCAGAAGAAGCAGAGGAAGGTCACCAATGCGCTGGAGAGACTAAATATCACCTCGTCGTCCTTGGTTCTCCGAACCTGGAACCGCAAGGAGTAGGGGAACCTTGCCCACCATGGAAATTGGAGTAGGGGTTACGATAATAATAATAATAATAACGTAGTATTTAAATAGCGCAGTTTGTGTTATTTCACTTCAAGTGCGCGATCTTCAGCAATGAGGAACCGACTTCAGAAGAACCATGCCATCACCCAAAAACACGTTAAATTTAAATTACAATCGTATGTTTAATAGATTAGTAATCTAGTGGATAAATAGGTCGGTTCCCAACCCAGGCATCGCGAGTTCAATCCTCTTGCTATTTCATCATTACCCAAGCAAGATTTCGCCGTTGGGGAATGTTTCTTTTCATTTTTAAAATAATGTTTTCAAAATTTATGAAAATTTTCGAATATCAAACTAAAAACAATTTTAAGCCACGTATTATGATTTTTTTTATAGTAGTTCCACACAAGAAATTCTGAGGAGAAAATCAGAGCCTCATTCAATCATTTTCTTTTCGAGGTAGTTATCACCAACTTTGATATTGAGGCTGAAATTTTTCTTGTTGCCAAAAAGTATATAATGAGTTTTTTTTACGTTAAGAGTTAGTTTGTTTATTCTTAACCAGCTTGTGAGTTTAGAAACATCAGTATTCATTTCCGTTTCAAGCTCCGCTAGGTTCAGTTTATTGTAAAAAATTACTGTATCATCCGCATAAAGTTGTAGAGTTCCTTTAATACCCCACTTTGTCATGTCATTCACATATATTAGAAATAGCAACGGTCCAAGAATTGATCCTTGTGGCACTCCACATGTTATTTTACCCAACTCACTCGTTTCTCCTCCCAGTTCTACTGCCGAAACGCGATTTGATAGGTAAGATCGGAAAAGTTCCAGAGGAGGACCAACAATACCCAAATGTTTCAGTTTTTCGATCAATACGTTGTGATCCACCGTGTCAAACGTCTTCTTTAGATCAATAAATATTGCCGCCGTAAAATCCCCATGATCAATATGTTTCTGTAGATTTGATATAAAATCGAAAGCTGCACATTTAATGTTAGATCGTCGTCTGAAACCGTATTGTTTTGACGTGAGAATTTTGTTGTGTTCGAGATATTTCAATAGTCAATAGTTCAATTTTGTACGCTGGGATTTAAAACCACGACCTCCGAATTACTCCTCGATCATGGATTCCGTCACAATAATGACATCATTCGAAAATATTCTTGAGTTTTATTATATTCTCCAAACGTTCTTGACACTAAAAATAAGCCATACATAATGGCTTTTGAAAGTTGGAATTATGACAATTTTTGAAACGGAATTTGGCGACGGGCTTTTTTTCAGAAAAAATAAAAATGTTCGTTATTTGTTTTTGGGGTGCTATGCCAAGTTGCACTACCTGCTTCTTTAGCCAAAGTTTCAGACAGCGTTACAGTGTCCATCATCAGAGCAGATGATGGATACTGTAACGCTGTCCGAAACGTTGGCTAAAGAAGGATGTAGCGCAACACGGCATAACACCCCAAAAACAAATGACGAAAAAATACTTTTGGCCGTGAAAACCTAAAAACATATCTAAAATAAATATGTTTGAAGGTAACGATATTAAGATAAATGATTTCTTTACCGAACGAATAAAGTTTTTTGATGTTTAAAACAACTAACGACGGCGATTTGTACACCTGTAAACAAAATGATATCGGAGATGATAATTATTTATCATGTCTAAAAACAATTTTTAAAAGATACGTAATAAAACAACACACTAAACAATATGTCGATGTTTCAAAGCTGCACAGCTCATGACAAAAAATCGCAATCTTCCATCTTTCTTGTGTTTCAGACAAAAACTCATTTTTGCTGCTTTGAGCGCAGAAACACGAATTGATCGTTAAAGACCACATGGTTTTTCTGAGGTCATAATTTATTGTTTACATATTAGTAAAATAAATCGAGTGACCAATCTGTTTTTTCCGTATCAATGCGTCCTTAGAATAGCCCGGGTCGCAGTGGGAATAAAGTGAATAAACTATTTTTGGGAACGTTTCCTTGTATTTACTCAAAGATCCAAAAGTAATCGTCACCTACGTAAATATTGATAAAGCAAGCTGTTTTCCTCGAATAATTCACAAATTAGTGATGTTATTTTTTTTGTTGTAATTAATTTTTCTAATTTTAGGGTAAGGAGGGGAAAGGTGGTAAACCACAAACTTACCTGCGATGCGTATGGCTGCTTCTCGATGCCTATTCTCGAGGTCACAGCTGGTGACAGCTCTCATATAAAATTGAAAATCATTGTTTTTCAATATATAAATAGTTCAGCACAATAAAAATAGCACAGATATAAATAACTGGGGGGGGGGGGGATTGATAAATCCACGAAAATGACCGGTTGGCGGCCATTCCGACTGTTTCTAAGTTCAACAGCAGAGAGTTGGTTATACATTAAACATTTCCAACCATATTCAAAAACACTTGTGTGCTGTTCACAAATATGTTAAAAAATATGAGAACGCTTCGGTTTGTTTGCAATTTTTATGATTCTTAGGATTTGAAATTGTAAGGAACAGGAACTCATATTTTTTCAACTACAATTTCAGTCAGTCAGATTACAAATTAGGGAACTCCATGAATGGAGGACTGAATACGTTTGACGGTAACAAAAAAAAAACTGTGCAAAGAATCGAAGCTGGCAGTACACAATAGGAGTGCTGGTACCTACTCTGATGTATAACAGTGAAGCATGAAAGTGGAATAGCGGACTTAATGCTGTAGAAATACGATTGTGAAGTTACGCAAAATTATTAATTCGCCAGTTTTTTAAAATTAGTTCTGTACTTTTCTTTGATAGTACTTTTTATCTTCTCGGAATCAAATGGTCAATACGACAATATTAATGAAGTTTTGGAATAGATAGTAAGAGCGTTGGTTAATAAAAACACTCCAATATAAAACGAATTTATTTATAACTAAAATGCTTTTCACCACTGTTAAATCTTGTTTATTTTTCCTAAATCAACATTTTCCCAAAACAAGGAACGAATCCGTGAAGCGTAAATATTTACAAAAATGTTTCTAATTACAAGGACGAAAGTAACAGATAATAAGACGCAGGACAACAAGACATTGTTTTTACGTTTACGACAACGTTAAAGGATTTTCCTTCTTGGGAAAAGCTTATTTTTCCATTTAGAAATTGTCTGTGCTTACAGAAGGCGGAAAATACATTCAGTTATTGAATTTAATTAGAAAAGTAAAACTAAGAGATTGAACGAAACTTGAGTAAAGTAAGAATAATATTCAACTAATTAATTTAAAAATATTTTTGTTTCGTGGAATAATTTCATTTTACTGAAATTTTATGATGACTTTCCCAAAAATGTATGTAGGATATCAACCTTATTTACTTTTATAAAAGCTAACCAATTTATAGTACGACGTGACTAGTATTATTTATCTGTCAAGCTAATAATTTTTTTTGTACTTTTTAATGTCGCTACATGTTTGTGGTTATCCATTCTTTGTTAGAATCACAACATTTTTAATTTACGCCGACCGGTTTCAGAACGACCGTTTCTTCCCCAGGGTAAAAATTTTGATACTACAAAACAGTGGGTGAGCATAATATATTACTTTTGTAATAAACATTTTAGTTTGGTGGGGGTAATTTTTTTTAGAAACGCTTAAGGTAAGGACCATAATTTGACTATTTCACTATGTAATGAATGATTGTTCCTCATTTTATATGGGGAAAACAACTTGTTGTTTCGATATAAGAACCAAAAAAAAATTAAGTTTTCATAATAATAATAATATTTCCGATATCGCTAACCATATCAGAGCATTTGCAAAACATATCATTATTGCAAATAAAGGAAAAGACTTAGATAACTTAGATGCCTTAGAAATAATAAAAAATACCCATAATAATAGTGAGTCCATAATCAATAAAAAAAAAGTTTTCTTACGGTCCTATCTTAGACATGTTCCCTTTCACAGTCCCTTCTATCACCTCTTTCCACTCTTCACTAATCTCTAGTCACAACCCCATCCCCACCACAACATTTAATTTTTTATTGTTTTCACCCACTATTTTGTAATATCAAGTTTTTGGTTACCAAATTTTTTATTTTTTTACTTTGATTTTGCTCTTGCTGTTGTTGCCAATTCTACTGATCAACTGTAGAGCCAAAATTTTGGCTCAACAATTCCAACGCAACACTCCGACTAATAGGCAAATCGAGCGTCACTAAACAAATCACTTAGCTGATCCGAGGCTCAGATTGATTGAAAACAACGACCGGTAATGTTTTTTTGTTCAATGATACCGTATAATCTTATAGTAGATATTATAAAAGCGAAATTTTGTATGGATGAGTGTTATTCTTTCACGCAATAAACACCGAATAGAATTTAAAAATTCTTTCACTAATCGAAAGCTACATTATTTGCGAGTAACATAGGCTATATATATTGGTAAGCTCTGGCGTTATGAATAAGCTGTAGCATTATGCAATTATTTTTCATACGTTTTCTGTCCCTAACAAAATCGAGTTATTGCAAACGTCAAACAAATTGTTACCTTGGAAACAATGTTTTTTTTTAATTAGGCAATTCACCCTAAAAATAGTGCTTTGTTGGCGTCATAGTCAACATCACCTATCTCTAAAAATGTTTATTGTCCGGACGAAAAGCATAGCGTTGCTATGTAATTATTTGACGTGGGCTGTCATTTTGTTATTTCTTTAGGTTACTCTGGATTCAAATATGAATAAAATACAAATTCCTACTTGAGGCGAAATCATCAGAATAAATTAGGGGAGTAGGTACTTAAAATAAATTTCTATAATTTAAATATTTTCTAAAATAGAATTTTTTTTTGCGAAATGTCATTCTCAAATTTTGAAATTTTCTATTAAACAATAATAATTTTTTATTAGACAAAAAAGCAAGAATAATAACAATTTTGCCAATAATTATGCCAGTAATTTCCCACTAATACCATGCGAGCGAAGCTGCGGATAAAAGCTAGTGTAATATAATTGTTCTTTTTTGTACTCACTATTGATTTATTGATATTTGACCACACTTTTATCTTGCTTCAGCATGTGTATTATTTTTTACTTTCCTGATAAAGAACAAATGTTCCTAATAAATAATAATTGTTCCTAATCAACAATAGATTTGGGAGACGGGTATGGGTATCGTCGCCACGGAAACCATTTAGTGGATAACCGACACCCCCGCCATAGGTCACCCCAAGTCGTGACGCGCAGTTTGGTGACTTAACAGGGTGCCCGGGTTCATGGGGTAAGGTTTGTCAATGTCTTGGCGGCGGATGCGTTTGCCTATCCACTGCATGGCGGGTCGGATCTGGAGAGACTGGTAGTGGTTGATGGAGACCTTTTCACTTCTGCAGCCGGACTCTCTCGACCCATCGCCGTGCACCGCAGTGGGTGTGATGGATTCGTACTTCTGTCACCCATGGACACACTGGCCCCAGATTCCTAACCACCCCTCATACCTTTTTTCTTCTCAGAACTTCCTCTCCTTCCTTTCCCTTAAAATAACCTTCAAACAGCATCCTGTGTGGAGCTATTGTTAAAAAAAATGAATAAATGTTCCAAATTTTTATTTTTTATTTATTAAAATCATAAAAGTATTAAATTAACATGATAACAGTATATGTTTTAAATTATAAACTAGACATATTTACTTTTACAAGAGTTAAAAACTCGTGTATAAAGGGGAACAAATAAAAATTTATAAATTACTAAAAATTACAACTAAACATTCAGCGTGAAGAAAATAAAAAACAAAAATTGTTTTACATATTAAAGTGAAAATAACTTTTTGTATATAATAATATAAAGTTAAATATTCAAAACAAATTATTTAAAATAAAAATAAAAAAGTACTAGATACACTAAAAAGTAATAGGATAAGAAAACAATAATTAAGTATTATTTTATAATCATTTAAACGATTTTCTGGTTGAATGAAGCTTGTGTGCTCGCAAAAAATGGCTACCAAAAAAAATCTCGCTCCCAAGAAAAAAAGGAAAATAGTTAAATGCATTATTCGAGCACTTCGTTAATTCCAATCAAAAGATTTTCCTTGGATCCAGCGATAGTCTCCCGGAAGTCTAAATAACATTCATTAAAAATTGGCAGCTTGGGAAATAGTAATCCTTTTTAATGAAGGACCCTGGCTCTCTGCGCCGCTCGAAAAATAATAAAAATCTTATTCATAACTTAGAACGCTCAAGGCTCCCCCAACTACCTTTATTAATTTCTAACGGGATTCCTGCCGAGTGGTAAAGATTTTTTAAATGGCGTTTTTTCGGGTCATTAATTTCGCCCCTTTCAACCCCGGCGGGTGCCTTGGTGGGGGGAGGGGGTAGTTTAACGGACGCTTGTTAAAGAATCAAGATATAATTAAAACACTTTATCCAGCCATTAAGGGTGTTAGGAGGTCTCAGTGTTTTCCAAACGACAGGTGAGAAATGTCAATTAACAACCTCCGCACACGTCATTGATTTTGAAACCGCAAGTTCAGCCAAGTCAATAATTCAAATTGTTCTCAATAATTTTGTTGCTTCTTTTTGTCTGAAGAAGGTTTTAAGTTGCATTCTTTAACAAGCATACATACATAACACATAATTACAAAGTTCGTTTAAACTTCCAAACTTAAAAACCTAGAAATTAACCCCAAAAAATAGGTTAAATATATATTTTTTAAATGGATAACAGGAGAAATGGAGAAAGATCGCCGATGCAACTGAACAATTGAAAAAGTTTAAATATCATATTTTTTATTATTATATTAGTTAAAAGAAAAATAATATTTCGCTTTCTTAACTTAATTACAGAGTGTATATAGCTTAGTAGTATATATATATATAAAGTAGTGCAGTAGCAGTAATATTATTATTTTCGTTCTAACAACAAGTTTACATAAATAGTTGTTTTAAAGATATATTCTTCTTCATTTTTAGAGTTGGTGAGTTAGTTTTGGAATGAAGGTAATTTCGACGTTTTTTTATAAATAGTGTGCTTGGGTGTATAAGTCCATTTTGTATTTTGTAGATTAAAAGGCATATGTTGTATCCGTACAATGCTCTTATTTTCAACTAACAACGACTACAGTAACAACTACAACTACTGAACAAATCGCCAAGCGAAACATGACCGTGGGAAGTAAAGGAGCCTGGTTCTCAAGGGAAATTGGAGTATGCGTCATGATTCATCATTGTCGGCAATGAGTCGAAGGTGTTTCACTCATTGTTTCATCCGCATCCATAAACACTCTTATGTTATTATTGTACTTAAAAACGAATATTATTATTATTATATTTTTGTAAGAATTTTTTTTTTTTTATTACTTTTTTGAAGGTTATTCCCATCAGTGAAATATATCATATTAGAATAAGTTAACAATAATAATCTAAACGAAAATTTGAAAGAGAACAAGACACAGAAAAACAGAAAAAAGACAATGGTCGCATCTGGGACTCGAACCCAGACCTCCCATCTAACCGGGACGAGCGCGTTAACCAATTTTGCTATTGCCACCTTCTGTCAAACCGTCATATTTGTCAATCTCATATTTTCAAATTTTAGAATTAACATTATTATCAACTAATTATTTTTCTCCATATTACGGGCAACCACCCTTTTCATTGGAAACAATCATTCTAAGAATTGGTTTGTAACCTGGATAGCGTCTCGGATAGATATATCCGAATTTATTTATATGGAACAATTGACTTTTTATAAAAGTCTAAATGAATATTCAATTTTTATAAGAAAAACTTTATTTTTATATTTTTTGAAGGTTATTCCCATCAGTGAAATATATCATATTAGAATAAGTTAACAATAATAATCTAAACGAAAATTTGAAAGAGAACAAGACACAGAAAAACAGAAAAAAGACAATGGTCGCAACTGGGATTCGAAACCAGACCTCTCCGCAATAGCGAAATTGGTTAACGCGCTCGTCCCGGTTAGACGGAGAGGTCTGGGTTCAATTCTTAGAATGATTGTAACTTATTCTAATATGAATTATTGTACTTAAAACAGAATAATTCCAACTACAGTACAATTTAGTTACCCTATCAGCATTTAGGCAAGTGGCTCTTCAATAATAGTTTTAAGGCATATAGAGAACAGTCACTTACATCCAAATGCTTTGCAATTTCATCTAACAGCATCACTCCCTTCATCATGCTATGCTTTGCCAAGGCGTCCGTTCTGCCATTCGGTACTTTAAATAAATCATGATGTCGACTTGGCCTGTAGTGGTCTGGTAGGTACATAAATCATAACATCCCAAATTTAAGATTATGATTAAGTCTCTTATGACAGAAATCGATTTGTGGAAAACATAATTAAGAAAATGTCCATTTGGCCGCCTCAATACACAAAAAAAAACAACGGTCAAGCGGTTGACTGAGCATTTAAGTTATAGTATTGTCCAGAAATGCTATCCCTTTCTGCAACAATTTGAAAACCATCAGACTCACTGACTTATAAACCGACTTTTGTTGGTAATATATTTGGGAATGATCTTGATATATTACTTATTAGTGTGAAACGAATTCTTCTTAAATACTTTGCAGAACAACTTTGAAATGAATGAGTTTATCTTTCGTACACATTTTTTTGATTTTCTAAATTTTATATTTTCGTTTTAAATTTTATTTTATAATTTGCACGGGTTGCATATAAAATTTGCTAATCTTGTAAATTTTTTTAAAAGGAGTGTTTTCCATTTAATTTCACACGTGTTTAGTTCATGCGATATTATATATTTGTTTAATTAGCACCATACAGGAAGCCCCGAAGACAATCAAAAAGGTATGAGGGGTGGGTAGGAATCTGGGGGTCAGTGTGCCTGCAGTGAAAGTAGTATGAAGCCATTCCTCCCAATGAGATTCACGGCGATGCGATGAGTCGAAATAGTTTGTCTGGAGAGGCTAAATTTTTAATGGATTACCTCAACCAGTCTCTCCCGATCCGGTCCGACTCGCATTAAGTAAACATCTCCCCACGAACCCAGGCAACCCTGTTAAGTCTCCAAACGTAGCAAACAACTTGGAATGACCTACGGCAGGGGTATTGGTAATCAAATAAATAGTTCTCGGTGTGGCGGTACCCATACCTGCCTCCCAAGTTGAAAAACTATAAGGAATTCTTTGTAAATTTACTTATTTATCAACCGTGTACTTGCTCCACCATTGTTACTACGAACAATTATATTTCAACAAAAATTAAAAATATTAGTGAAATATCATAAAATACTAGTTATATGCGTTAATTTCAGATAGAAAATAGTGCAGAATTTTTTTTTCTTCAGGGTATGTGTCAACTTAGGGAATGTGGATGCCCTTTTTAAGGAAAGGGAGGAAAAGGAGCTTTGGAAAGGAATATGTATGAGGGTCGTTGTGTCCAGGAGTGACGGAAATATAAGTCCATCCCTTCAACTGCAAAGGAGAGATTTTGGCTGGAGAGGTCAAACGCCTCCATCAACCAGTCTCTAACGAAACCTCACCCCATGAACCTGGGCATTACTACTTACTCACCAAACGTAGCGCAACACTAGGGATGAACAAAAATCAATGTCCCAAAAATCACTAAACTCGAGCAATTGAGATTATATTATATATGTCATCATTCGGTCGATTCTATGAATTTTCTCTTTCATCCAGCTGTTTCGAATATTCTCTATTTGGAGCCAGTAGCAGATTTGGGAGTAATTTCAATTGACTGAACGGAGGCTTCATCTATAATTTTCTTTACGGTTGGAACGTATTTCCGGCCGCTTCGTTCAGCGGGTGTCGACATAGATTTATGATTGGCAGTATTGGCACCCCTGCCCCAGTGGGGGTAGGGAGGGTGCAATTAGGGGAACTGAAATTTTGATGGATATTATTTGCCTTTGTAAATGGTGCGACTCCTTAACTTGAAGGCGGTTCGATTGCTTGAATTATGGTACTTCCGCTATTGAAATTCTCAGAAAAATTATAGGATACCTTTCACAAATTAATCATTGCTGTTATTGGAAATCTTTTTTTTTTTTAAACATTATACATACTTAAATTTAATATTGAATGAGTGGGTAACACGGTTCGCAGTGAACCATTAGCTCATGTGTCAATCGCAATTTGTTTTTGAAATTTATATGCTGTTTTCTTTACTTATAGCAGTTTTTGATTTTGTTGAAAATTTTTACTTCTTTAAAATTTAAGATAACAAATTGTTTTTATGTCAGCCGTCTAAAATTACAACCATTTTATTCAATTAGAGTTTGGGAATCGGGGTTTATTTAAAGCATTTATTTAAAAAATAAACATATTTAAAAAAAAACATATCAGAGAAACTTTATTTTTGTGAAATATAACGATATCTTTGGACAAAAGAACACACATTTCAAATATGGAACTTTAATAAATTAGAATAAAATAAAACATTTTTACATACTTTATCGCTTATATAAGTTGTTCTCATTTCAGTTTGGAAAATTTAAAGTTCTTTGAACGTGAATAATATTTCACGCAGGATTATGCAGAAATATTTCACATCACAAACAACCGAAATTTGTATATTTTGTGAGATGTTCTTTAATTTTAGTTTTCTTATAAGGTACATAATATGTGTACAGTATTTTCATTGTTCATGTAATTTGAGATCATTTTTTTTAATGATTTTATGTCCGGGTTAAATCTTCCCTACGGAAAAAACTAAACCCTTCCGCACACTTTTCCACAAATATACCAGAGACCAAATGGGAAAAAAATATTCACCGACTCCAGATATTTTCATATCAGAGGGTTCGGCTCGATGGAACTCCTAACTGGACCGATAAATCCTACTGATCCCTCAATATAAATATTTTAAAAATCTTTCGTAATCCTAGATACATGTATTTAAAATGATTGATTTTTGCATTTTATATATAAATTCTTTGAAAAATCTAGTAAGCCTAAATTTTATCACTATCATTATCATTTTTAACATTATTTTAAATAGCAAACGTTAGAGTATTTAGTACCGAAAATAGGTAACGCCAACCCAATATCTTATGTGTGTGGCAACGATTAGTCTGCAATATCCTAGAATTTATTTATAGGTTAAAATATGCTGCTTTCAGAGTATATGTTGAATAATGTTAGTATTAATATTACAGTTAACTACTAACCTACGAGAAACTACATCGATTTTAGACTTCCTTAAACAAATTTATCGGGAACACTAATCAATACTTATTATAAAGGTTTTAAAATGTTCAATGAACTCTCTGTAATGTTAAGGAAGTTGAAGTTTTTCGTGGGGTATGTCTCAATGTTGTGAAGTCCAAGTTTTAGTACGAAAGTAGTAGAATAACATTATAGCAGTTTAAGAATAGACGTATACTAGATATAAGATGTAGAAAAACATAGAGCTAAAAAAATATGCTTAAAAAAATAAGCTAAACAAAACACGTAGGTTCTAGGTACCTACTGTAAAAAATAAGCTGAAAAACACTAGGTACCTACTTAAAAACTTTATACTTGCATTTATTATTGCACTTTATAACCCTATTTTGTTTAAACGAACCATAAATGGAGTATCAGATTAAAATTATCGAGACCAATCATATTTAAATTCTTTTTGTTAACATAAGTATAGAGTCTTTTGTATATTTGTATTTTTAGAATATTTAATAATAAATTATATTTTAAATATTCTAGTGGGATATTTAATTTTAAATAAAAAAGCACAGAAAGTTTTTGTGTTCAATTATTGTTATTAATGTGAATTTTGTAAGATAGAGACCAAACTACTGAGTTATATTCAATTATGCTTCTAACTAGAGATATGTATAATAGCAAAATTGTTTGTAAGGAATTAAAGTTTTTGGTTGTTCTTAATACGAAACCTAATGTTTTCATATCTTTGTTCACAATTTGCTGGAAGTGATTGATGAAATAGGTATGTTCCACACTTATTACTCTATAATATATACTTTCAATTAAAAAAATGAGTAGATGACTCACAAAACAACTTGTTTTATTTAGCCTTCTTATTGAAAAACCTTATATAATTGTTAATAAACTTTAAAAAAACGTTTCCACAATAAATCATTCCACATTATTTTCTGATTAAAAGTAGTGCCCTTACTTAGAAACTAAAGTCCATTATTAAAAGCCCATTACCAAATTTCCTGCTCGCCCGATGTGTATTCGTATCATTTATAATGTTACCCCTCGGAGCTAAGAGTGGGGATGGCATCTCTCTGACCCACGGTCCATTTTTAAATTTTAACAAGACTGTCAAATGTCACGCGCAGCCGGCTGAACAACTGAACATGGTCTGCGTTGAAGCAAAGGACAAAACAACAGAAGACAAAATGGCTAGAGAAACACAAAAGTCGTGAAAAGTGAATTCTAGAAATCATTGTTTATGTATTCATAAATTAAAATAATCGTTATTTTTTAACCGTAGAAAGCTAATCATATTTTGATGTACGTTAAGATAATCACAAGTAAAATTGACGCATGAGTTTTCATCAGCTGTAATATTTTATTTTGTTAACTGATTTTAAATCGGTATTATATTTTAACATAAGAAATAAAACAATTTGTTAACATATGTTTATTCGTTAAATAGTTTAATTAATAATCAACAGATCTAAGGAATAATTTTTCTTTTTTCAAATCACTTATTTCTCAATAATAATTTTGCCTAATGTACTAAATAATTAAGATGTATTACATTTAATAATAACATATTGTTATATGTATAAAATCAATCAGATAAAGCTTTGGAACGTATGAATATAATGTTTTTTAACCCCCGACGCAACGAGCGGTGTTATACGTGTGACTTTCTGTGTATCTGTCTGTGAAATTGTAGCTCCTAAACAAAAGGACCAATTATGATGCGTTTTTTTGTTGTTGTTTGAAAGCTGACATTATCGAGATGGTTCTTAGCAACAAATCATGAAAATCTATTTTGTTTTTTATGTTGGGGGTTGCTTAAAATTTTGAAAATTGTATTAACTCACGCAGTCGTTATATCTCAAAACTGGTGACACCTACCTCATCAAGGCGTGCGCCCCACGGAAGGTCCAAGCAGCGAGTGAGATATTTGAAAAGCGCAGCGACGGATTCGCACTAATTAGAACGAGAGAGCAATAATTCTAACACCCATGCGTAAATTTTACGTAGACTATCTTTCCAGAGTTAAATTACTGAATAACCCCAAGGACTCTTTAAATGACAAGTGTTACAATGCTAAGTGTTTCCGTGTCTCAGTTAAATCTACTCAACTCTACCATCTTTTCCACTATGACAACCGTGGCAATAACTATTCGTACCATTCACCGCTAGTGCGACTTTGCCGAACTGCCAATACATTTACAGACCTTTTCGATATGCTCAAAACCACTCTGTCTTATATCAAAGCAAAAAAATTAATAGATTTGTTTATGAACTTTGTTTGTATAATGGTAAGCTTTTATTGTGCTTATATGTATGTAGTACATATATACACATATGTTTTTTCTGTTTTGTAGATGTGTTTTTTCCCATTTTCCGGGACTTGGCAATGGACGCGTCTGCTCACCAGCTGCGTGGTAGGTCGGATCGGGAGATACTAGTTGATCTCTCGACCATTTGACCTCTCCAGCAGGACGACTCTCTTTTGCACCGTAGTGGTAGGGATAGATTCATACGTTACTCCTGGAGACAATGACTCCAGATTCCTACCCACCCCTCAAACCTTTTTCCTCCCCTGAACTTAATCTATAATAACTAACTTAATCAGTAAACAAAGTCCGCATAACCGATGATATCAACGGACAGGGCACGAGAAGAAGAAGAACTTCATTTCCTTCCTTTCTTAAAAAGACTCTCCACACAGCATCCCCAAAGATGACATAGGCCCGAGGAGAATTATTCTTGTGTGGATCTTAAGGAAAACAATCGAGTGCAGTTAACACACGGTAGAAGCGAAACTTTACTGAAACAATTTCAAAGAATGAAGAACCAAGGAGTCTTAAAAAGTGAGGGCATAATCCAAGCGGCCAATGAGTGCAGACCTAACATCATTTCCGTTTTACATCTCAAACAATAGGAGCCTTGATAAGAGTTTGATGCTTCGCAGGTGCTGTAATGCGTCATTTCATTTCATCCTAATTCCAAATCACAACGGGGCTATAGATGTTTCAATTAAAAAATTGACACTTTTTTAACGCGAACTTACTCGCTTGAATAGTTTTTTATTCTGAGAAGTGAATTCACTTTTTCACTTCATAATAAAATATTTTTTAATTTTATTGCACAAATTTTCTAAAGACAAAATTTTGCATTTACTTTTCCCATTGCTATTTTTACTCGGGCTATTTCATCAGTCGTCTTTTCTCTCACGTTCTTAAACCGAAACTAAAGTTTCTGTTTTTGTCTGAAACTCTCTTCTGTGATAACTAACATTTCATTTTTTTCTTTGGTTTTTAGTTCACCCAGAGTTGCGGTGCTTTCAACAGTTGTAGGCGAATGGCTGCCCCGCGTTGAAAAAATATGCAAAATGCCGTTTCATGGTTGGGTCATAAAGGTAGAGGAGCTTTTTTTAACTGGTAAAACAAAACGAAATGTCATGACAGGGAGGTTCTTGACGGCTTGTATAGCAGTAATTGTTTTCCGCTAAGCATGTTGCCTAATTACTTTTGAAAAAAGGTGTTCTCAAAATAAACTATCCGATGAGAATTTTTCAGAGCTTTGTTGAAGAAACAACAATGTAGCTGAGAATATATATCACTTAGGAAACAATATCTCATCATCTTGCGTTGCGTGAAGTTGACCATAAAGTTATTAGTGGATGTAATGTGAGTGTTGTTTTAAGCGAAAACTTGTTCAGTTGTTACAAATGCACCGGCGATCTTTCTCCGTCTCTCCTACCACCCATTTAAAAACAATCATTGGTTTTTGAAGTGAAAACATGTTTAGCACCGTTGTAATTTGAAATCCGATGAAACGAAAAATAGCGACACTAAAAAGAAACAAACACATACATTTATAGGATTTAGCCTGCGAGTGAATGAGATAGTATAATGCGTCTCCTCTTTGTGCGGTACTTGGAAGCCTATCGGTCTCCTCTATGTACGATGCTTCGTAGCCTCCCCAATCTTTTTTCCATTCGTCTTCTGAAGGTTTTACTTCTACCACGTGTGAATTGCACTTTTTTTTACATTACTCGTAACTCCACTCCTGAGGAAAATATTTTCCCTCAGGGCCTATGTAATCTTTGGGGATGAGGATACATAGAAGTCAGCAAATCGTTCCACAGCTGAGCTATTGAACTCAAAAATGTGTGGTAGAAACGACCCTTTTTCATGTGACATATCTGAACTGTATACAAATGTGAAGCGCGCCTTTAGCGTATTTCCTGACTGTGCGCCGGTGCTGAAGGAATCAATGACGAAAGTTTCTCCTAGCATCTTCCATTGAGATGCAGGTAGCATTCCCAACCGATACCTACGCTTGAAAGAGTGCAATCTGTTTCTTATGGTATGAGAATTTATCAAACGGAGCGCCCGTTTGTCAAGAGAGTCAAGGGTTTTTTCTAATATTTTGGGGCTCCAAACCAGAGATGGCTATCAAATTAAACCGTGGGGAGCACTTGCAATTTGTACAAAGACAGCTAGCAGTTGTGTACTATTAAAAATCTGCGGACCCTGTACAGCACGCCCAGCTTCTAAGGGGCTATCTTGACTCTTGGCTTTGATGAAGCCCCCTACCTGAGCTGGTGATGTGGAGTTAGAAGAGTGTTACACACGAATCCTAACAGCGCCCATCTGTCCAAAGCCAGTGGAAGCTGTATGGAGTAGGGAAGGAAAGGAGAGAGAAGATGAAGGTGGAAAAATATCCGACATGAAGGTTGAAAAATATCCGACAATTAAATTCTTATAATATCGCCACTGAATTCGTACATTTTGGTTCCAAGCAGTTAGCACTAGGACTTGCGTGATATCGTATATCGTCATCGAAATTAAAATTTCACAAATATGATGAAACACACATTTATATTTGAAATTTAAACAAGTGTGGCAAATGTATGTTGTAATAAGGTATAAAAGAGACATTCGTGTATGAGTTGAGATAGCATGAGTAATGCATAAAAGGTAGTGATGATTGTCCATTCGTCCTCTTTTATCATACAGGCTTCCTAGAAGAACAATTTTGTAACTTTATCAAAATAAAAGTAAATAAGAGTACCTACCTACGTCTT
Organism: Limnephilus lunatus; assembly: GCA_917563855.2. Classification (NCBI taxonomy): domain Eukaryota; kingdom Metazoa; phylum Arthropoda; class Insecta; order Trichoptera; family Limnephilidae; genus Limnephilus; species Limnephilus lunatus. The sequence continues at coordinate 36,260,343 of OU830602.1, read as the reverse complement.
ATTATTGTCTCTCCACATCATAAAATAGTCTAAGGGATCTATCAAAGGGTGACCGGCCAACTCAGAATGAAACCAACTCAGAATCACCTCAGAAAGGTCATTAAGAGTAATGATAAAAAAATACAAAAAATTGGTTAAGTAGGTTGAGTTAGGTTAGGGTTACTGGCTATTTTAAAATTATTTTTTCATAGCTTTTAATGACCTTTCTGATGTGGTTCTGAGTTGATTTCTTTCTGAACTGGAATGAAACCCTACGAAAGATAGATCACCACAGCAAGGAATGGCCAGACTTTTGAAATACTGAACACGCCTAAATATGTTTCTGTCGGGAATCTCCAAGTCAACCCAATTGTTGAGTGATTTCAAGAAAAAGTTATTTCAATTATGAACTTTATTTTAATTATGAACTGATTTACTTTGAAAATATAATACAAGATGCCATTTTCTTTGCTCCATACTTTTCAAAAATTCAATGAAATAAATAATTGTTTTCTTTCATATGGAGGTAAAGAGCTTTGAATGTATTTAATAAGAAACTGTCATTTTTCCTCTTTTTTTCAATAGTTAACTTACAGAACCGGTTAGTAGAAGTGTTTATTTATAAATTGAAGATTCAGATCATCAAGGGGCTGTCCAGGGGGAATGGACTCTTACCCCTAAATGAATTACTCCTCCCCCCCTTCGCAACCTTGAATCTTCCCTTTGTCCAGGGGAGGAAAAAGAAACCCCGCAGATTTTAATTATTATTCTTAGTTTGAGCGTGTCCGCCCTGGGTCGGCTCAGCCGTCCTGTTAATTGCATTTTCACGACAATTTTACTTTCTCATATTCTTTCTAAAAGATTACCTAGAGACCTTAGTTTATTAAAACTTAAAAATTTAACAGTGTTCGAGCTTTTATATTGAAAATTACTTCAAAATTAGTAGATTACTTATTTCTTACCAAGTTTTTTGTTTAAAATACCAAAAAGTTTCGTAAGCAATGCTTACTTCATCAGGGTTTACTTAAAACTATTATATTTTATTTATATATCTATATAAGGTGTGTTTACAGTAGGTTTTTCGATGCCTGTGTCACTAGGATATACCTGTATCGAGACAGGCATAGAGGTAAATAAATGAATATCATATTGTATAAAGATATTTTAGAATATTTCAGGTTAAATACATATTAATTTGAATACAGAAAGATGATTAAAAATGTGGGTAAATCCCATAAAGAGATTTATCTTATAAAAGTAGGAACAGATGAAGTAAAGTAGTAAATCCAGTCAAATCAATGTATGGAGTTAGATTATACAATTTATTTTTTATTTATTAGGATTTTATTATTTTAATTTTGTTTTATGGGTAAGGACGTATTTAAATTGATATTTCTGTCTGTTTGTAATTTATTTTACAGATGTTTGCAATAGTGTGATTCAGTTTGTCCAATCGTAGCAGGTAGTGTATTGTAACTACACAATATACTTAGATCTAATGGTGTCAATGGATAGGCGGGAGTGGGAAGGAGGAGAGAGGTATCAAGGCATAGTCTACAAAGGGAATAAGTTTAATAAAGGATAATTTAAAAATATTTTTATAAGTTGAGTCGACGGCAATCAGAAACAGAATGAATTTCTGTTTAGTTCGGTGTCGCGACACTGGTGATAAAGGCCCGTGTCAGCAAAGCCGTGAAAGCATTGCATTGTTCGCATGCCACAGTAATATATGACAAAACGTTAATTTAAATATAAATGAACGCAAAATTGCAAAACATAAAAGAAGAAGAAAATACAGATCAATTAATAGTTATGGGCTTTTAGAACAGCTGTAACGATGTTAGTTTCATTCTAATATCACGTAACTCATTTTTTTCCGAAATCAAGAATATGATTGATCAGTCTTTTCCTTCTTCTGTAAATTTTATAAATTTAAATTACGTTACATTGAAATTAAGGGAATGAAAAGTTGTTTTTTGGCGCAAATATTAATATCAACGTTATTTCGATAACGTTGACATTAAATTGTTCTAAAGGGATATTTAACTTAAAATTAATAAATCATAGAAACTTCCGCTGAATTGCTTCGACATTTTTAATATGAATTTTATGGTGAGGTGACCAAATGACGGAATTATACTTTAATTGGTAACTCAAACTAATAAGACAAATAAATTTTCCATGACAGTAAAACTAGCTTACTAACTAACTAACCGTCACGTCGTTTCCCCGCAGGGGTAGGCACTTACATAAACAAACACATTCAGTGGAAACGAAAGTCGACCAATTTCCAATAATACTGATAAAAATGTTTATCGAGTCAACATTGAAATTTTTATCGATATCATCCTTTCTCTTACATTATCCTTTCTCTTACCATTATACTTTACGATTTTACATTACATTCTTACGATTATTTTCTGCTATTTTCTTAAGTTTCATATCGGTGTTGCCAAAATTTCAGGCAAGTCTACTACTTGAATAATGTCTTTTTTCTAAAATTCCCAGTAAACGCCACTCTGGGTGTTTAATTTTAGGAGCGGTATGGCGCTTCGTCCGAATAACAATCATTTAAATTTTAATGGCCAGCCCTCCACCCTTCATGCTAAAGAGGACGTCTTCATAAAAGTGATAATAAAAATAATAATGTACGGGTGGGACAGAGTTAAGGGGGAAGGGGGTGATAAATTAAAAGGTGAATAATTGCTTCACTTCAAATGGGTAGGGTTGATGTCTCCCCCTCGTGGACTGACTTTTTTTAGTCTATCTTGACGAAGTTTTGTTTTATCTCGTCATTGCGAGGTGAAAATTACTCTGTCGTCTGTCATTCTCTGTCGTCATATTTATGTATAGATGAAAGAAACAAAGAGAGATATGACGCTGAACTAAGACCAAACTGCGCAAATTATCGAAAGGGAAGGTGTAGTGAGTGTACTGTAGTTTTACTTGACCCACTAACAGATTCTCCTATGAATGCAGATTGCTTCTTGGGAATAATACGAGTAGATTCTTGTGTTTATCTGCATTTATTGACCACGTTAGTCGATCTAACTAGAAGCTGACTATAAGGATTCTAAACAGAGGGTTCCAGTGAACACTCACCCAGAGCTGCTTGACCCTCTGTCGGTTCCCACGGGTAATAAACTACCTGCCATCTAGCGGAATCTAAGGACAGCTCTTTATTTTTTATTTTTTTATTTATTTATTAACAGAAACAAACAGTACATTATTTACATTGGTGAAAAAAGTTTACAGTTAATAAGTATATTTCAAGTTAAGTACCTATGATATGTTTCATTGAAGTATCTTGTTTATATTAAATTTTTACCGGGTGATGTGCGTTGTGTGAGGGTGTGTGTGTGTGAGTGTGTGAGTATGTTTGTGGATGTGAGAAGTGGTGATGTATGTATGTATGCGCCTTGAACAATTTACATTACTGACATGATGCTCTTTTTAAATTTGGGAAGTGAATCGGAGAAAATGTCGATATTAGAATTTAAACAAACATTATTTAACATATGAAGAGCACGGTTAATTGGCGAATTAGTTGCTGCATTTGTTTTATAATTAAGCGTGTGGAATAATTCTGTATGGCGTGTACGTCTTAAGGGTATGTTAAAATTAATTAGGGAAAGAAGTTCGGTACAGTCGATGTTATTATTTAAAATTCTGTGTATAAATGTTACATCAGCTATTGTTCTCCTTTGTTGCAAAGTTTGAAATGTGCATCCAAAGTTATTGTTGAATTTGAAGGCAAGATATTTTATAAATTTTTGTTGAATGTTTTCTATGCTATCAATATACAGTTTGTACTGCGGGTTCCAAATTGGTGAGGCATATTCCAGTGTACTTCTGACTAATGCAAAATATAACATTACTACTGTACGCGGGTTACTGAATACTTTACTGACACGGAGAACAAAACCAAGCATTTTATATGACCTGTTAACGATTGAGTCGATATGCTTATTAAATATAAGTTTGCTATCAAGGTAAATGCCAAGATCTTTACATTCCTTTTTAGAGATGACAGGTTCATTGTGGAGTGAATAAGAGTACTCAATTATATGTTTATTTCTGGTGAATGTCATAGTGTGACATTTGGAAATATTGATATCTAAACAGTTAACTTTGCAATACTTGCAAAGCCTATCTAGGTCACTTTGTAACGCTTCACAGTCAGAGAGAGAATGCACCACTTTGAATATTTTCATGTCATCAGCGTAAAGCAAATATTCGGAATTTTGAAAGCATGATCCAATGTCATTTATATAAATGTTGAACAAGAGTGGACCTAGGTGGGAACCTTGCGGGACACCAGATATTACCTCTATAGACTTTGAGAAGACGCCGTTGATTAATATTACCTGATTGCGATTACTAATGTAAGACTTAATCCATCTAAACAGGTCGCCATGTATACCAAGGAGGATGAGTTTTTTCAAAAGAATTGAGTGAATTACACGGTCAAAGGCTTTAGAGAAGTCTGTATACATAGTATCGACTTGCTCCTTATCGTCCATCTTGCTATGCAAGAAGTTAATGAAAAGGGCAAGGTTGGATGTTGTAGACCTACCTTTCATAAATCCGTGCTGATTCGGCGTAATGATTGTCGAAATAGTAGAATACAATTGATCAAAAACAATTTTTTCAAGAACTTTACTTAGAATAGGAAGTTGGGAAATTGGACGGTAGTTTTTAACGTCATGCTTATCACCTGTCTTAAAGATTGGTGTGATAACGGCTGATTTCCATTTGAGAGGAAACGATCCTTCTGTCAGTGACTTTTTATAGATGGCGCAAACCGGAACACAGATGTATTTACTGCAGTTGCGTATAAAAATCCCGGGCAGCCTGTCTATTCCTGATCCTTTGTTAATATCTATGCTTGAGAGATATTTTAAGGTGATTTCTTCATTTATTTTGATTGAAGATATTAATGTGTTGTTAAGAGGATCTACCGTATTATTAGCATCAGGAGTTGGAATTTCATTTGTAAAGACTGTTGAGAAGTAATCAGCAAAAAGGTTTGTAACTTCTTTGCTGCCGTGTGCCGTTGTGGAATGATATGTCATGTGTTCAGGTATAGTGGGAGATTTTCTTTGCGTCTTAACATAACACCATATTTTTTTAACATTATTTTGAATATTAGATTCCAATTGGGCAATATAGGCTTTATGAGAAGAATTGGAAATCTTCTTCTGTCTTTTGCGTAGTAATGCGAAAGATTGATAATCCAATGGATTCTTGTAGCGTTTCCAGGCACGAAAAAACTTTAATTTTTCTTTCGTTATATTAATTAAAGCCGCCGAATACCATGATGGAAATTTAGTTGATTTGGTTACTTTTTTTGGAACCATGTCATCTATTATGGCATCAATGATTCTATAAAAATGGTGTACCGCAGTGTCAACGTCTTGCGCATTCAGTACAGAAGACCAATCACTATTTCTGAGAGCATCATTGACTACATCATAGTTAACTTTATTAAACAATTTGATTATCTGGGGTTTTAGAACGACAGCAGGGAGGGGAATATTAAGTTCAACTATAATAGATTTATGATGTGCATCTTCGATTACTAGTGGAGAGTCGGCAGCGGAGATGTTGACTGTAGTGTTACAAAACACGAGATCTAAAATTCGCCCGTGAGAATTATAAATTGCATTATACTGTGTTAAATTTGAGAACGAAAGGCAACTAAGGAGGGTAGAAGCGCAGAGATCAGTACTACGTGGCTGACACGTAGAGTTCCAGCTCATGTTTGGCATATTGTAATCGCCTAATATTAGAAAAATGTCGTTTGGATATTCAGTAGTTAGATCAGATATGGCAGTTGTATGACTATTGATGATAGAGAAACGCTGCGCATTAGATAACTTAGGACTAACCCCCGGTAAGTAAGAGCAACAAATATGAATGTTAGAAATACGATGTTTCGAATGTCTTAATAACAGTGAGATCCATATATCCTCTGCTTCTGAAGTCCACGATTTTCGTGATCGAACTTTAAAATCTTTTTTTATACCTATAGCAACACCTCCCCCTTTAGTTTTACCCGTTAGAATAGTGTCTCTGTCATTTCTGTAAACGTTGTACCGGCAATCAAACAACTCATCATCGGATATGCTGTCAACTAACCACGTCTCGCTAATTAAGATTAAGTCAAATTCGTTAATCAGGACATTTTGATAGAATTCTTTGGTTTTGGATCGAAGGCCTCGTGCATTTTGATAAAAAATTACGATAGTGTCATGCATTGTGTAAATGAAAAAATTATTATCCTGTTACGATTTGAAATAAATATAATAATTATTAAAAATAAAGCATTAGTCGAAATGAGGCTACTACTATTATAATAATTAATCAGCAGCCCAAAGTCCACTGGGGTGAGCATATTTGTCAATCTGCGCAGAAATGAATGAATGTTTTTGTGATGTATTGATTGAGAAGTTGAGTCATGTGTGTGTAAAGTTGAGTGGAAAAATGGTACAGGTAGAAAATCTAAAATAAAATATAATATAAATTTAAGAAAAATTATTATGTTAAATTGTTTAGAAGGCTCTTACTTTTTTTTTTTTTTAATGTTCTTTATTCAGTAAAGTTTATACAATATTACAGAAAATGGGTAATTTTTTGGCCATCACACTAGGCACATGCCCGTGTTGTAGTGGCCAATTTTATGTTAAGTATAAAATAAGTTGAATGAAAAACAGAATAATATAAAAATAAAATAAAATAATTTATACATCTAAAACAAGTATGAAGTATAAAGAAATTAAAAATAATACAAAATATCTACATACGTTTAAGATATATGAATATAAAAATAAGTATGGAAAAACAGAAAAATTAAAATAATATAAAAAGTATATGAAAGAAGATACGTATTATAGAATTAAAAATAATACAAGGAGCATGTATCAAAAAAAAAATAAAAGTACATTTGTGTAATTAAAAAAACAATAAAAATATAATAAAAATACAAGTACATTAAGTACAAGTGTATTTGTAAAAAAATAGAAATATAATATAAAATCAAAGAAAGTACTATTTGGTAAGAAAGTATGGATAAGTTATATCTTGATGAGTGATTTGCATGTGCGTGTTATGGTAACATAGGTATATAGATATATATCAGCAATTTTTGTGTAAATCCTCGTTTGAGCTAAGGCTAAAAATATGTACTCAAATATGGAATTATTGTCACAATATTTTTCGTAATAAATACTTGAGTATAAGAAACATGTCAGTGGTGTTAAACATTTTTTAATGATGAATATGAAAGAGGAATATATTGTTCTGTAATATACAAGTTATTTTAATTATTTACTGGTGGTATAGGTTCATATATTCCTTAAAGAAATTTCGCCCCTTTTCAGATATCCATTTATGCACACCGGTTGCAAAGTGAGTAAGTGTTTTTGATGTTTTGATGTCGTTATTTAACGTGTTGAATATTTTGGGTGCGATGTATGAGAACTGCCTTTGTGAAAAAGTGGTTTTTGTTACAGGAATTATGCATTTTCCATGCTTTGAGTAGCGTGTATGTATGTCCGTTTGCGTAGAGTTTATCAATCCATTTTTCCAGATATGGATAAGAGCTATCTTGATATACAGTTGGCGAATGTCAAGGACTATGAGTTTCTTGAAAAGTGGCTCTGATGGATGAAAGGGGGAACATTTGAAGATGACCCTTAGCAAAAGTTTTTGAACGGTCACTAGAGGGTAGAGGATGGATTCTGCACAACCTCCCCATCCTATAATGCCATACGTTGCTATCGATTGAAATAGAGCAAAATATACAGTTCTAAGAGTGTTTATATCAAGGATTGATCGTAGAGAATAAAAAATATGGCATAACTTACGGAGTCTCTTAGTTATGGAGTTAATATGGGCCTCCCAGCGTAATTGGTTATCTATAATGACACCTAGGTATTTTATTTCATTTGATGGTTTAAGATTTGGGCATGAGCAGCTATTATTGGGTGATAGTGGAGATGTGTCTAGGTTTTGTGAGCACGTGTGAATGATTAATTTAGGAAGGTTTTCTGGGAGTGTGAATTTACGGATTGAAAAGTGTATGCATTGTGTTTTTTGTACATTTAGGGTGAGGAGGTTGGAGTCTAGCCATTTTTTAATTTTGTTAAGACCATAATTTGCCTTCTCTATTGATGTCTTCCATGTTTTGCTAGTGAATATGATAACCGTGTCATCGGCGAAAGATATTATATTGCCATCAATGTCCAGTTTCAATAGGGAGTTCATATATATGAGAAATAGGAGCGGACCTAGAACACTTCCTTGGGGCACACCGTAGGAAATAGATAGACATTTACTTCTATATGCTCGATTTGAGTGAAGGACAGTTGTTTGCGATCTTTGTGTAAGGTAGCTTTTAAACCATTTTAGGGCAGTACCTTCTATCCCAATCTGTTGCAGTTTTTTTAGGAGAATGTGATGTGAAATAGTATCAAAAGCTTTAGATAAGTCTAGAAAGACAGCAAGAGGTTTATTACCCTTATCAAGGTTATCGGATATCAGTTTCGTGAAGGTTGCAATTGCATCATCAGTACTACGGTTTTTGCGAAAGCCATACTGGTTATTTGAAAGGATTTTATTTTCCTCAAGGAACTTAATCAGTTTTAGTTTTACTACTTTTTCAATGATTTTGGAGATTGTACTCAGTAGAGATATTGGCCTGTAACTATTTAGGGAAGATCTGTCACCTGATTTGTAAATAGGGATGATTGAGGCATGTTTAAGAGAGTTTGGGAATATACCGGATTGGAGGCTAAGATTTATAATATGCTCTAGAGGCTTGGCTATAAGTATTTTTAAATGTTTTGTAAGTTTAGTAGAGATTTCATCTATTCCTGTTGAGTGAGTATTTTTTAAAGTTGATATGATTTCTATAATTTCTAATTCTGTAGTGGGGGTGAAAAGGAAGGGACTATACCTCAGGTGAGTCAGAGATATTTCGTTTGCAAGTTCATGTTCCGAAACACTATTTCTTGTCAAAATATGATTGGAAAGGTTAGAACCAATTGTGGTGAAAAACTCATTGAAATGATCTGCGATTTTTTCAGATTCATTACCTGTGTTTGTTAGTAAATGACCATCAACGTTAATCTTGTTTATGGGTGTTGCCGTTACTTTAGTGTAAGATATGTCTTTAATGATATTCCATAATTTTTTTTTGTCATTCTCTGCGTTATTTATTTGTTTTTTATAGTAATCTTCTCTGGCCTTTAAAGTAATTTTTTTGCACACATTTCTGTATTTCTTGTAAAACAGGTGAGATTCATGGTCGTTGGGATTTTTTTTACAGAGTGCGTGGAGTTTATCGCGCTTACGAATAGAGTGTAGGATACCAACAGTTATCCAAGGCTTAAGTTTAGAATCATGGCGTTTAGTTTTGTGAGTTGTGTCTGATGTAGCGTTGGTTAGATGGATATGTAGTGTGTCAACAAGAGATTTGCAGGCCAGACTGGGATCAGTTTGTTTGTAAACATTTAACCAATTTTCTTGAGAGACCAAGTCAAAAAGTGTATTGTAAGATATTTTCTTTTGTGTGATTACGTGTTGCGGTGGTTTATGTATTTTATGAGACAGAGATGTTATGGTAGCGTAGTGGTCTGTGACAGTGCATTGGTATACAAGAGATATGGTTTTTAATTTACATTTTGAAAATACATGATCAATACAACTCACAGACGAGCCAGATATCCTGGTGGGTGCTGTAATGGCTGGGACGAAACCTTGTAGTGTTAGTAGGTTTACATATTCACTGACTTGAGGATGTGTGGAATTAATTATATTTATATTGAGATCACCGATAATAAGGATATTATCACAATTTTTCACACATGATAGAGATTGATTAAGTGAATTTAGAAATGGGGTTATGTTAGATGTGCTTGGTGATCGATATATAGAAAATATGGTTACATGGTTTTCTATTTCAATTTTGAGACAATTTGAGTCGTTGATTATGATTTCGTTCACTGAGTGAGATATATGATTTTTGATGAATACGATAACTCCCTCGTTCTGTGTTCGGTTATTCTGTGTGTTGTAGTGGGTGTAGTTTGTTATGTTTTTTGGAATGTAGTTTTCATTGATCCAGCATTCAGTTAAAATGATTATGTCAAAGTCTGAATTCAGATCTGTGAGAACTAACAATAGTTCGTTGAAATTACGGTTTATGCTTCTGACATTCATTGAGAACATTTTTAGGGCAAGTTGAGTTAATATTTTTTGGACTTCGAGAGGACTGTTTGTCTCTGTACATGGAATTATGGACAAATTGTCCAATTGATCAGTTATATCTACCATTTTTAATGTTTGTATAAAGCATAGTAAGTTGTAACGGTTTTGATGCAATAACAATAACACATTTTTTACATAATAAGAAAACTAGATTACTGGAAAGAGGTGATTGTATTAAGTTATTTGATCGATTGAAAACGATGATGGGGTATATGCTTTTGTTAAATGTCTTTGGGCTAGAAAAATTCAATAATGTGTTTTTTGTAACAGAGAGTATCAAGTAACATATAAATGAATATACAACAATATACAAGAGAATCAAGTAAAATAAAAGTATACCAAAGGACGAAAATTGATTATAAGTTATTCGGTGAGGGAGATAAAAGGTTTTTTGTTTTTTCATTGATAAGTATAACGGGCGTCCCAACTTCTTTGCGTACATATATTTGTCCCCCTCTGATCCAGGCAAACTTAAAAATATTGTCTCGTGCAGCCTTACGTGCAAGAAACCAATGATGTTTAGCTCGAAATGTCAAGTGTTCACTGATATAAATCTGGGAGCTCTTTCCTGCCATTCCTATGATATTTGTGTTTAGTTTATCCTCCCGATTTGCAGATCGCTTGTTAAATGTTTTTATGTCATTCAAGAAGATGTCACGGTCATCGTTTGTTTTGAATCTGAGGATTATCGGCCGTTGTAAATCTTTGTTGGTTTTTTGTCCAGTACGGTAGGCTGCTTCCACGTTTTTCAGTTCTGTTCCGGAATTTGTAATTTTTTGGATATTGAAAACAACATTTTTTAAGTCTTCTCCGCTTATTTCCGGGATTCCTCGTATTTCCGCGTTTTTCGACCTGTTTTCCCTGTCTACATTTTCAAATTTTCCTTCTATTTGCTCTAAGCGCGCTTCAAGATCACAGTTTTTTTTTTCAAGTTTTTTGTTTATATTCTCAAGTTCGTGGACTCGAAGTAGGATATCCTCATATTGTTTACTCATTGCTGAGATTGTGGCGAGAATTTGGGTGTTTTGGTCAAATATTGCGTTTTGTTTTAATAGTAGTTCGTTGTCCAAAGTTGAGGCACCGCTGGCAGTGACGTTGAAAGCCGGAGTGTCAGATAGGCATTTCTTGCATTTAATTTGGGCGCGTCGCTCCTTAGTGAGTCGACGGTATGAGCTCTCTGCCACTCCGCCGCAGTGCAAATGGAATATTCCCTTGCACACGGCGCAGGTAAATACGGACTCGTCAGAGAGAGTGGGTTCTGAACAGGCATTGCAATTATTCATGTTGTGAAATATTATTATGTTAGTTACGTAGTAGAGTTGTCCTTGCGCCTGTTGGTAGGCAAAATTCGTAACACGAGTGCTAAATTTTGGTTCTGATGTCTTTGTTAGGCGATCTGTTCCAGAATAATTGACGTACCTACAACGGTTCACCAATTTAACTGGTTTTATTGATCCACTTTGCGCCTGAAAATTCGTGTGTGGGCAATCGGACTAGCACGTCTCGATTTGTAATCAAAACACAATCGTGTCGAGTTTTATTTTACTATTATTTTGATTATTAGGGTAAATTGAACGCGGATAATTGTATATAATTATTCACTGGGATTGTATTTATTATGTACACTATTTTTTTTTCCCGCAGAGTTAATTTTTAATCAAGGAGATGATGAGAGAGGTTATTTGTATGTTTTGAAAATGTTTTTTAATGCACAAATGTTCACTAAAAGGGAGCTACTCGAGTTGAGATTAGTCCTGTTGGAAGGGCAATTTACACTTTATCAGGGATTATGACTTGCACATGTCTCACTGCACTTTTTAAAGTTATTTTGTTTAATTTTTTACGTCCTTATAAAGGCTGAGGTGTTTTGTTATTGTCAATGTCACTTTTGTCAGAAATCGTTTCTAAACTTCCAAGTTTTACGCAAATAACACTCTCACAGAATAATTATCTCACAATTTGTTAAATGGTTATATTTTTTCGCTTGTTGGTTAGTTAATTTGATGTTTTTAAACTTAATAAACAAAAGATTTGACAGGATTTGCCATCTATGTCAAGAAAGCTCTTACTGCCATCTATGTCTAAAAGCCGGAAGCTTTTAGATACACTACAGAAGGCAATAATGGTTATGGGTTTGGTGTGTATGTATGTTTTATGAGTTAATTACGACGACGACCCTGCGCTCGTGGTTTCATAACAGTAGGTTATGTTTCGTGGCCAATTTTCCTTGTTTTTATTATCAATGTTTTTTTAAAATTAATTTTTTTAAATTTCACGCCCAGCTAGGCTTTTACATGTTTTATTTATAACAAAGAACATCTAAATAAGCACAACTAAATTTATAAAAAAAATGAAACAAAATAGAAAACAAAACAAAAAATAAAAACCAAAATCAAAAACAACATCTAAAACCAAGTCAAAAATACCTCCCACTGTGGTGCAAGGCGATGAGTCGAGAGTCCGGCTGGAGAGGCCTAGGTTAGGTCTCCTTCAATCAATCTCCCCCGATCTGGCCCGCACCGCAGTAGGAGAGCAAGCGCATTGGCCCTCAAGACCTAGGCAAACCTCACCCCATGAACCCTGTCAAGTCACCAAACGTAGTGATCCACTCGGGATGACCTACGGCAGGGGTGTTGGTTGTACCTATACCCGCTTTCCAAATATAGTTATTACCTTTTGTATTATTGGACAATAGATCGTAATTTGATTAATTTGTGTTATTTCACAATTAATTAATTAAAAATAATATAAAGAATATTTGCAGCACGTTTCAGAATGGAAGATACTCTCAGTATTGCCCCGGTGTAAGACCACCATTCAGAATTGAAACGTTGTTTTTTGCCTTAGCCGTGTTTGGTGACCAGATCTGAACAGCAAGGTACTTCCCCACCTTCCTCTTCCCCATTTTCTTCCCCTCCTCACTACATTCAGCCTCACAATATAGCCCAATTGGGGGTGCCATAGTCTCACTGGCTCCTGACGTGAACAGTTGGGACTCTTGTGAGGTATTCACATTAAAAAAATAAATGAAAATATTAAATACTTTTTAAGAAATTTATCTGAATCTCCCGGTAGTGTTATCTCAAGATCTAAAACAAGCAACACTTTAATACTAATCTCCAAAACATAGCATTTAGTTGAACGCTACCCGTTACTCGCTACCCGCTCCCGCAACCCGCTCCCGGTACCCGCTCCCGCTGCCCGCACCGCTACCCGGCTGATATAACATTGTTCCGTTTGATTACAACCGACTTGTCAACTCGGGGAACAGATGCGACCAATTAGCTAAATGGATCGTATGAGCTCAAGATTACTGGCAAGTCCTTCGGGACTATAAACTGCCTTCGGTTTGACAGAGCCCGAAGTGCCATCTGTCAAATTATTCTCGTATTATTATTTATCGGGAGCTTTGAATAATGCGACTCGCTGATATAGATTGTATAGGATTGTCCTCTATTATGCAAAAAATACTTATTTTTCATCCGGTCGCGTGAGTGGAAGATACTTTCAGTATTGCCTGGCGTAAGACCATCATTCAGAATTTTCAGTAACTATATTTTATTATTTTTTTACATTTTTATATGAAACTAGTTAGGTATATACATAAAATAGATATTATATTCGTAGTCCTCCTCACTAGGAGATCCTGTGCTGAGGGGGACTATGATTTGGATAAGTTTTCATCGACTTCTATGGTTTAACTTTATGGTTTGGATAAGGTTTACCAGAAACTTCTACGACGATGTTTTAAGTATAGATACTATTAAGCTCATTTTCCGATAGTTTCTTCAGCTAACATTTAATGTCCTTAATGTAGCTTTTTTATGTTTTAATTTGTTTAATACTAAGTGGGAGTTTGTTATATAACTTAACTGCAAAAAATTCAGAACTTCTTTGTCCAAACGAAGAGTTAAACTTTGGTATACCTATTAAGTATGTCTGTTTGTTTGGCTCTGGTTTTATGAGCATGTGAGGTGTCTGCCTCTGAATCATTTTTGAGGTGATTTTCTGTATGCTTGGAACATCAAACTGTTAAATTTTTTTGTTATTGACGTCCTTATGGGGACCTTTAGTATAGTCTTTATGATGCAATTCTGAGTTACCTTCAGTTTTTTTATGTGTTTAGTTGCTGCTGAGCCCCATCCTATTACTCCATATTCCAATCGAAACGTTGCTTGATATGGCTTTAATCGTGTGACCAGATCTGAATAGCCAGGTACTTCCCAGCCTTCCTCCTTCCTATTACTCCGTATTCCAATCGAAACGTTGCTTGATATGGCTTTAATCGTGTGACCAGATCTGAATAGCCAGGTACTTCCCAGCCTTCCTCCTTCCTATTACTCCGTATTCCAATCGAAACGTTGCTTGATATGGCTTTAATCGTGTGACCAGATCTGAATAGCCAGGTACTTCCCAACCTTCCTCCTACCCATCTCCTTGCACTCCTACCTTAACTTCACAACATATTCCCTGGCTTCAGATGGGACTTCAACTGGGACTTTTGTGAGGAACCTTTTCACATAAAAATAAAATAATTTATCTACTTTTATTAGTGCCTTTTATTCGTGTAATACCCATATTCAAGTATTTGTGGATGATGTGATGGTGGTATGATGATTTTATTCGGCCAGTCGACGATCCCCGTATAGAATTCAGAGGTTGTGGGTTCAAATCCTGAATTTTAAAAATAAGATATTTTACATTTATTTATGAAACGTAAAATATTCGTGGTGCGTTTAAGAATGGTAGGTACCTATCTAGCTAAAATCGTGATTAATTTTGGGTTATTATGCAATGTTGCGCTTTCTCCTTCTATCACCATAGTTTCGGACAGCGTTACAGTGTTCAACATCAATATGCCTAAATTATGGTGAATTGTGTATTTATGTATAAATATACTCGAAGAAGTGACACCGTGTTGAGCACGTTAATCCTCTTGGGGCCGATATTTCAGAATATTAGAAATTATTTTTTGAAATCAAATTGTGATTTTCGACGTTTTGTTTTGTTGTATTCGCAAGAGTCTACTCATCTTCTCTTACGATGGGCACTATAATGATGCTCAAAACGTTAACAAGAGAAAGGGGGAGTGCAATACAGCATCATAACCAAAAGAAATCACAAAGATGGTATTTTTGAAGTGAAAATCTTAAATCACATCCGATTAGCTATGTTAGCCAATAATATGTGCGTTAAGAAAATGAAGATAATGTTGGTAGTTCTTAGTCGAAGTATGATACAGTTAAAAGTGGCCGAATTGAATATAGACACCTTAACTCAGTTGGTAGAGCATTTGCCATGTAAGCAGAAGGTCCTGGGTCAGTCCCAGAGGTGCCAATGTCTTTTTCTGATTTTTCTGTTCGATCTTCGATTGAGTTTCGCTAATACTGTCTTCATTTAAATAAATATAATAATTTGAGATTTTACTAATAAAGTTAAAAATAAAAATAAAATATTTATTTTTTGTATTTCTGGGGCATTAACTATGTAACTATTTCTAGACATTTTTGTTTTGAAGGGTTTTAATTTTCAATGTACATTTGTTCCTTTTTTCGACACATTTGTTTCGACACATCCGTGTGATTCACGAACAAACTTAAAACTAACTTAAAAATTCTATACAAGCAAAAAAATAATTAGGTGGGGTAGTGGGAGGGGAGGGGACGATTTTGGGGAGGGGGAGAACGGTGGAGGGAGTCATGGAAACATCGTTAGTAAAAGTGATTTAAAACTTGAACATATAAGTAACAAATGCACATTGAAAATTAATACTCTTCAAAACAAAACTGAATATTTATTTATTAATTAAAGCCCTTTCACGGGGCTTTTCAATATGAATGGTAAGAAATATACAGTATTTATTGTACATAATTGAACAGCATCAGTAACAATATTTTATATTTGTTTAAGCATAAATTGAAGATGTCCACTGACTTTGTGTGTTCCCTCCATTCGTATTCTGGGCAAAGAAGAATGCATATGGTAGTTAGTCCCAGAATTTCTGCACTGAAATAAATCCTGACTTCCGTAGTGATATTGCTAAAATTCCTCTGGTTTTGAACCAATCTACAAATAAAAAATAAAAGAAACAAAAAAAATATCTAGCGATGTTATTCCGTACCAATTTCCTCAACTCTTCTCTGGTCCGTCGCTAAAATTTTCGTCTACCTTATTTCCGTTTCTGGGGGTTTTTTCCAGTCGTAAAAAACAAGTAACCTGAAACACTAATTACAGAAGTTGCTCTGATTTTCATAATTTCTGTTGTTAAATTATAAAAATGCCTCGAGGGCTTCGGTGCTTTTGTTGAAAAATTAAATTATAGCCTCAAACTCTTTTTGGAACTAATATATGGACAAGGTAAAACAATTTGTCTGAGGCTCCCAAAACAAGTTAATTGGCGTGTCTGTGAAATGTTTTTGAAATTTTTTATTAATATTTTTATCATTATCATACCTTTACACTTGTATTGTAGGAAAGGAATGCTTTCACGTGAGGTTTGGAAATACGAAGAAATTTAGAAAATGGATTACGAACCTAATTCAATTTATTAATTGTTTTCAAATCATTAAAATACGTACATTTTAGTGCGTTTTTAAAATACACTGTTGAAGTGTATTACATAGCGAATAGATGCCCTTGAAATGTGGTGCTGTAAAAATATGCTCTGATGCTCAGTCGGCATCCACAATAGGTTTTCAATTGTCTGCCTCCATGCGTATCTTAAGATATTTTGGACACGTTGCTCTCCAAACTGAGGACTCCAACTTGGAGAAACTTATAGTCACTGGCAAAATGGAAGGCAAAAGAAGCAAAGGAAGGTTACCGACTTGAGATGGAAGAACTATGCGAGCATTAATAGAGCTTGCCTTTAAAGGCAATTTTACTGTGCTGAACACGTCGATACCCGAATTGATTCCATTCCACAGCAAGATTACTCTCCCGACCGACATGACCGTTTGCAAATTAGTCCTGCAGGCTTTGAGAAAGAACAGTCTATGCTGTCGGTGTGAAAGAAAACCATCGGGAATATAGAAATAAATCCTTTTCAAGATATTAACTATCCGCTAAACGCGTTTTAAATACAACACAACTGTTAAACCAACATTTATCAATCATAAATGGTTATTTTTCAGTTGTGTAAACTTTAAAACGCAAGTATTAGTAGGAATAAATTATTGACGTGGGGTCAAGTCGTAGTTGGGATTATTTTTAATTCAACCACTGCCATCTTAAAGTTGTATATTAACCCTATCGGGTAACATCTATCTTATAAACATTTTTTTGCGCAACTAATAAACAACCATTTACTCAACAATAATGGTTATTAACAAGTAAAATTAAATTAAAACAGGCTTATTAGTAAGGCCCTTGAACGTTAAACCGACGCCACTAGAATAAACATGATCCATAATTGGATCCATAACTACCAACTGAATAGAAACGACTAAGAAAATTTGATTATGTAGATGGTTTTTTAGATCACAACAAAATTTTGTCATTTACGAGTATATAATATCTATTTGTTTTTTTACGGAATAATATTGAAAACAAATATTGAAATAACAAATTTATTTATTTTAGTTTCTTCACTTAACGTAGAATGTTTGTTTATTGAAGTAGGTTAACATAATTACGAGCCTGTTACAAACATAACAACTAAACATTTCCAACAAAAAGTAGAAACATTTTTTCCATAATTAATAAACCTTTCTCGGTGAAAAACACGGAGGACTACAATAATTTATATGTGAGAACTTGGAAAAGTTCCCAGAGAAGATAAATGAGCGAGGAATGTATTGTCAAAGTTTGTCACAGGATTGTTGTTTTCCCTGAATTCACACTTTTTTCTAGCAGATGTAGGTAAACAAGCAAACTAGGTTCAAATTGCTCAAACTGCTCTTCGAAATATGACGGATACTATCGTATTTTATCCGTTTTATCGCACTTTTACGTGATTCGTGTTGAGATTGCTTGGCTGTAAAGGGAAGGAACGACGATTTACGATGGTTCTAAGCGGGGGAACAAGAAGATTTGCCTTTATTCATACATTTGATACAATATGTGGGGAAATAATCAGATATTGCTGGATTTTTGTAAAACATTTGAAATATTATCCATTTCTGGAAAAAACTATACATATTACAGTCGTTTAGCATTCGAAGACATTGACAAACGACGGCTCAACTGCATACGGTGAATTCGATCAAAGCTGTGCATTGAAAAGGGAATTGATTTTTCTGAGTTACGATGCTCAGGGAGTTGATATGAGATTGAACTGACGTTTGAACTCATGACGGATCTTGCATTGTATACCCCTACCAATGGGTAGCCCCACCCTTAAAAAAGGCTTCGAATGGTCCACAATGTTCCAGAACATTCCTCAACATTCGAGAGTATTCTGGAATGTTCCACAATGATCTGAGATGTTCCGGAATGTTCCCGAACGTTTCAGACTATTTCCAAACATTCCAGAATGTTGTTGAATGCTCTCGAATACTCTGAAATGTTCTGGACTGTTCTGGAAATATCTTATATCTTCAAATGCGAAACTCATACGTTATATCTTCAAAAGCATGCCCTTCAGGTAAAAACGGGATCCTTCTTCATTGATGGGGGATAGAGGGCTATCACACCATATAACTCCCTTGATCGTACTGGGACTCGTTTTTAAGTTTTATCGATGAGCACGATGTTTTGCGATGAGCACTATAATTCTGGATTGGATCTTATAAAATCAAAACATAAAAATGATTTGGTTAATAAAAGGAATAAGTTACTGTTTAATCGAAGGAATAAACAAAATATCAATTTTTTTACAAAATTACGTCTTCCAAAAAAAACGAGTTTTGAGAAAATTTTGGCCTTAAATCTACTATTCACTGTATAAAGAGGAAAGATTTGTTTGTTTGTTTGTTTGCATCGAATAGGCTCCGAAACTACTGAATTTTAAAAATTCTTTAGCTGTTGGGAAGCTACACTATCCCTGGGTGACATAGGTTATATTATATTTAAAAAAAAAAATAGGCATCCTTACTAAAACTTCAATAATGTAACCCAGGGTGTAAAAAAAATACCTAAAATATTCTTTAAATCGCGAGCGCTGCGAAAAATATTGATGATAGAATAAAATAATGTAGTACGACTTTATAGAACACATCATTATTTACAAAAAAGATCACGACAGCATATGTCTAACTATTATGGTTATGCCACAATAAGTATTCTTTTATTTTAAAAATTTCATTAAAATGTCGCCGCTTGAAAAGGCTCTTTATTTGTATCTTGGTTTTAATCCTTATCAAAATAAATTACTTCATATTCAAAACAGTTTCAATACCTTTATTTAACTTTTTGAAATTTTCAATTCGGATATTTAATTAGAAAGATATCACGAGTTTAAAATTGTTAGTATTAGAAAAAAGTTTCGGCTACGGGCCGGGTGGGAGAGGAGTCAGAAAGAAATGAAGTGCCAGGGGGGGTTGGCGGGACGGGGGAGCGGGAGAGCGGTGGCGGGGAAGGTGGAAGTGGAACGCTGGAGGGGAATGCACGGGAAAGGACATGTAAGGAGTAACATTTTATTTATTTAAATATGGCATATATTATAAAAGAAAGTAAAAAAAAACGTGCAGCTCGCAAAAACTCAGAAACGAGTCCCGGTTCGATCAAGGAAGTTATATGGTGCGGTAGATCGCTATCCCCCTTAGGGAATTAGGGTATCCGTTTTAACCTAAAGGGCGTGCTTTTGAAGATATAAGGGCTGAAAGCTTCGCCCTCTTGAAATTTCTAGAACAGTCTTCCGGAAAGTTCTAGAAGGTTCCATAGAGCTGTAGAAAGTTCTGGAAGGAGTGGCGGAGTATATCGTGGAATGATCAGGAATAGGGAATCGGGAACATCATTGTGCAATATTCCAGAACACTCTCGAATGTTGTCCTGAGCGAAGCCGGGTAACCCAGCTAGTTGTTTATAAAATGGAAATATTTATGGATAAGATAAGATACTTTCACTTCTTCAAATTTTGCAAATTCACTTTGTGGCACCATTTTATTAATTAAATAATTAAAACACTTTGTTTTTACCACAATAATCTTTATTTAAAAAGTCAACATGTTTCGAGAACGATGTTCTCTTCATCAGGACATTATATGTACTAAAAACTAACTTATCAAGGATAGAAAGACAGGCGTTGGTGGAAATGGAATAAGTTGGAGGGGGGGGAGAGGGGTGGAAAGAGGAAGAGCTTAGCAAATAGACAGGGGGGAGGGGGTTGCTTAGAAGATCAAAGACAAAATTACAATGGAAATATATTTAAGATAGGGTTATTCACAAAATTATTTTTAAATAAAGATTATTGTGGTAAAATCAAAGTTTTTTAATTATTTTATTAAGATACTTTCGATTATTTACACAATTTATTTCTATAGCTTGTGTAAAAAATTGAAACTGATCGCTTTAGCCGTTTCCGAGATATCTGACTCACTGAGTTTTAAAACACAGTTTTGAGAAAAACCCGTTCAAAGTATCAAAAGCACTTTAAACTTGATACATTTTTTTTCAACTTTCACCGAGTAGTCTATTTCAGGACTGTTTAAGAAATCCGTGATCCCGAGGATAAGAATAAGACCTTATATTATAATAAATTAAAAATTTTTTTTTTTAAAAAATGCCCTTCCTGACTGCGTATAACCTCTTAATGCCAGTTACTACTACTACTAATTAACTAACTAACTAACTAACTAACCATCACGCCGTTTCCCCGCAGGGGTAGGTAGAGAGGACGGACCGCCAAACAACTCGGTCTTGGCACACACTCTTTGTCTCACTCACATTCATACATCGTCTCATACTTTCTCTTCTATTATTCTGACTTTTGACATGGCCCGACTCAAGTATCTGATTCACTTGATCGTGCCATGTCTTCCTCGGACGTCCACGACTTCTTCTACCATTCACATTTGCGTCGTATATTCTTCTTACACTGCTTTCTTCGTTCATTCGCTCTACATGCCCAAACCATCTGAGGGTCCCTTTCTTAATCTTACTCATTATGCATACATCAGCCTTACATTCTTTGCGGATATCCACATTTCTCACACGATCATACATTGTTTTACCACACATACGCCTCAGGGATCTCATTTCAACAGCATTCAGTTTACTTTCATCCTTCCTCTGCCAGTCCATGCCTCACTGCCATACATCAGGGTAGGTACCAGGACTCCATTGTGGACTGCTAGTTTCGCTTATTTTGACAGTTTTTTATTAGCGCCAACGGCATTCAGTCCTCCATTAATGGAGTTACCAGCATTCACCCTTCTTTCAATATCCCTATCAGCCTTCCCATCTCTCGTAAACATACTACCCAGATACACAAACTCATCCACCTGCTCCAAGTATTAATTAACATAATAATATTCTTTTTCACTTTCAGCACTACCCGTTTGTTTATAAAAATTTAAATTGATACATTTAACATGCTATGTGCGTACCCTAGCCCTGGACCCAGAGACCAAAACCCAAAGCCTACCCGCACACACGTATCTAACACGTATCACCATCATGTTTATCTAATTAAAACAAGCCGCATTCATACAAAAACGGGGAAAAAAGCCGGGGATAACTTTTCGCTCCACCAACTTCTAGCAAATTATTCAGTCGTGTTAGGCAGTAAGGGATGAGCTGACCACCCATTACACAGGACCGAATCGAGGATTACGGATTATGATTTTTTTGTTGTTATATTATGGTTCCGTTTCAAGATGGTGGCAGTTGTAGCCCGTCGTGCGCCGCGGTAGCGAATAGGTACGGTCAAAAAATCTTTTCCTGGAAGTTAGTAAGTATTCTTTGGAAAACACTTTTGATAGATTGTAAATACTGTAATGTAAACACATCATCTGGTAAGTAGGTTCCATTTATAAAAAATCATTTAAGTATCATAAAACAAGTAAGTTAATACGAAAATATCGGCACACTGCAGGTTAATAATGGGTCAGGAAAAATTATTTTTTCAATTTTGAAATCGTTGTGTTCGTTATTTAAGAAGATAGGTATTCAAGTTCCTATGTACTTACTAATCGAATGACTTCAGCCGAAAAGTTTGCTTTGATTAAGAGAAAAAGCCAGGTCAGAACTATTATTAATTATAGTTCTTGAAATTGACTTTTGAAATATTGGCCTCCTCAAATTAATGTCTTCATTGAAGAAGTAATGTCTTCATTTGCACATTATTTGCGACGGAGACCTATCCGAGACAGGAAGTTTCTCTTAAGTTTCCTCCATTTCACTTTTCCAACCTTGTTCGTCATACAAATAATTTGAATTTCCAACATCCATATTTTAATAGTGATACGAATCGAGTAAAGTCCCACTTGCATTTGTTGATTGTGATGTTATAGTGTCTCACCTTTGACTTAATTGTAAAGCAATTATTAGGGGTTTTAACACTATTTTGCATAATAAAATAATACAAAATCGGTACACACAAAAACATTACACCAAGACGTACACTAACAAAACACAATAAAATACAAATATTATCCAAATTACGCTCAATAAAATGGTTCCATGATAACACAGAACCAACTCGGCTTAATTTGAAAAGTCATTATAAACTACCAAAAAAAAAATAATTGAAAAATAGCTTATAACCTAACCTAACGTAGGTGTTGAGTTGAATTCATTCTGAGTTGTCCGGTCACCCAGTAAAATATTGACTAATGCCGTCAGAATCATAGCCAGCACAATATCATTATTTGTTTATTGTGGTAAATGTGAAAAAAAAACGATTTGAAAGGATTCTACGAAAGAATACCTCATCTGTGGGACTAAGCAACCTGAATTCAACAGGTTCGTAAGGAGACCGACAGACTATTTTTTATATATGCATTATATGTAGTAGGTATACCTATAATCTAATGTATATGCTTGTTCCCATTCTCACACCCTAGCTTGCATATGCTTTGTGTGGTTGAATAATAATTGTAATCTCTTAAGTACCTAGTATTATTATATTAATCATCTCATTATATTGAGACTTACGGAAGAAACGAAAGTAATATCGAATAAAGAATACCGCATTGTCACATTTTTTTCTCTCGAACATCGTTAATGGCAGGGGGTATCAAGAAATTAATCACGGAGTCCAGGAGTTGGAGTTAGAATAATAGGATCTGAATGGTAAGGCGAGCAAATCCAGAAATTCACCACGGAAAGGCGTGGACTACTAACGGCCCAACTTCACTGAATGGTGAAGATTGAGGACTGGGCAAGACCTTAAGCAGGAGAACCTTAACTGGGAGAACTTCAAGGTTCACGTAGAACAGTATTTCTTGCTCGTCAACGATGATGTATACGCCAATTATGTGAAAATAGGGCTATTTTTCTAAATACGTTGAAGGATATATTTTTTCATTCTTAGTTAATTAATGCATTCCTAATAAGGTTACTGATGTGAAATTGGAAGACATAATGCAGCATGTCCAAAAATTTTTCGATGAAAGATTACAATTTTATTATGCAAAGCAATCTGAAAATGCATTAATTAAAGATTTTGCAGTTCACTGAAAATCTTTACTTGCTAAAAGTAAAATCAAGAATAATTAAATTTAAATTGGTTCATTTGTTATACTTTGGGCTTACCTTACACCCAGGATCCAGAAACCAAAAATGTGAAAAGAAATCAATTTGAAAGGACTCTTTGAAGGAACACCTCAACCACTAATTTTGTGTTGTGTCTCTAATGTGTAAATATGTTGGGTTTGTCTTGTAACATTGTGAAGGGTGTATATGACAGGAGTAAAACCTATCACGGCTTTTTCTAATGCTCTTCTTATGATGTCTTTTAAAAATAATATTTTTGTTTTTATTGCCATTTACTTTTAGGCCAAACTGCCTCCAATCCGATCCGCGTAATCACTAACAACGCCGGAATGTTGCGACAATTGAATCACGACATCGGGCGACAGCGGTACGGGCGGTTTACTGTAAAGGAGCCCTATCCTGCTTTTTAAGTATTATAAAGCCTTACCGGGAATATACTCCAAAGGTTTTAAGATAATTTACGTAGAATAGCGGTTTTATTCCAGAGACATCTCACTGGAGTGTTAATTTAATTCATTTAATAGTCAATTTTAGTATAGCTGGCCAACTTAATCGAATTTCAGTTTTGTAATCTTCCCGTACATAAACTACAAGCTGACTTTATTTCGTCAATTAGTCTCGAGCTATCTTCTAAAGTAAGTGAATGCCGTCTTAGAGTTAATAATAAATATATTTAATAATTTTTAACTTATGAAAAAAGATTGGGGTTGGTATTTGATAAATCCCAGATGATGAAAAGATGGTAAAAGGGAGGTACAAACACTGAAAACGACGCAAAACGTAACGCGAAATGTTTGTTTGTAAAGCAAACGGAAGAATTTTGCCAAAGCAGGCAAACAGCAATGGGCAGGATACATCATTCAGGGTATGGATAGCCGAAGGAGAAATCTCGTAAATCGTGGAGTAACAACAGAGCCGTTTTTATTCAGAAGAAGAGATAGACGAAAAATTAAAAAGTTCGACAGATATGCATGATGTCAAAAGAAGAGAAAAAATGATCTGAATTTAAATGAACAGCTTAATAAAAGTGTTCAATATTGTAATGTATTTATAGAGGTACTGTTCTAGTTAAATATGTGGAAATATTATTTTCTTTATTTTGGAATTTAAAAAACCCGTACCATCGTCATTGTGAAGGGAGTGGACCTATAACATCATCATTTTGAAGGGAGTGGACGTATAACATCGAAATAATAAAGGGAGTGAACCCATAACATCGTAATTGTGAAGGGAGTGGACCCATAGCATCGTCATAATCAAGGAGTGGACCTAAAACATTGTCATAATCAAAGGAGTGGACCTAAAACATCGTCATAATGAAGGGAGTGAACCTTTAACAACCACATTGTGAAGAGAGGGGACCCGTAATATCGTCATTGTAAAGGGAGTGAACCTATAATATCATCATAATGAAGAGAGTGGACCTAAAACATCGTCGTAACGAAGGGAGTGGACCCATAACATCGTCATTGTGAAGGGAGTGGACCTATAACATGGTAATTGGGAAGGGGGTGGACCCATAGGAGGAATACACAAAAAGGAGGTTGGGAAGTACTCGGCCCTTCATATCTGGAAATACAATGTAGCATAAACCATTTAAAGTAACGGTTTGACTCTGAAACGTTGTCTCTCACCAATGCGATTTTGATAGTGTCTTCTAATCTGGAACGTGTTGCAAATAATACACTTTAAATTTGTGCTCCGTGGTGACCTCTGACTTTCTCGTAAACGGCATACAGATAGAAAGATACGCTGCACTGGAGCTCTGTGGCGGGACCAAAAATGTGTTTCTTATTTTCTACACATACAATAACCAACATTTACGTTTATTGGAATACCTTTAGAAGGTTACACCAATCAATTTTATATTTTATCATTTAGGAAGATGTTAATATTAATAAACCTAAACGAAACACGAAACAGAACAAAACGCAGAAAATAAAAAAAATAACGGACCCAAATGGGAATCGAATAGATCGAGATCGAATAGACCGAAATCGAGAACTCAGGATCTTGGTCTAAACGGAAAAAAGTGGCTAGAATCGTTGTCTCGGTAAGTCAGAGATCCCGGGATCGGTTCCCATTTTTGAAGCATCGATGTAATTAGAAACTCGATGTAGCGAAAAATGAGTCAAACACATACATCTACAGGATTTGGCCTGCAAGAGAATGATAGTATAATCGGTCTCCTCTTTGTGCAGTGTTTTGTAGCTTATCGGTCCCTTCTTTGTGCGGTGCTTCATAGCCTCCCCACTCTTGTCTATTTTAGTTTTCAGGTTTCACTTCTACCGCGTGTGAATTGCACACCCTGTTTTTTTAAGCAAATTTTAATTTTAGTTTGTCTCTGTGTTATCTCATTCTTCATTTTTTAACCAATAACTATTCAAGTGGTTTTATAAACATTTCGCACCCGCCGGGTCTCAAATCCTTGTCCACTGGGAAACAACTGCTCTGCCAAGAATCATTGGTCAAGTTTCTACTATTCCCCTGTGATATATCAAGATTTCTTCTCCTCGTAGTTCTGGCATTACTTGGCCATAATGAATTTCTTATGAGTCCGGAGTGCACTTTTTGCCAGTACTGTGGGGCATTAAAATCAAATCTCCAGTAGAGATGAAACCGCTGCTGGCGTGGTAGCGAGATTCAAGTCGGAATATAATAGAAGTAAGTAGGACATTTAAGACTATTGAGTTTTTGGACTTAAGAGGGATCATTTTATTCATGTTTATTGGATAATTTAGGAAAATAATGTTGTTTGAAAAAGAAAACAGTAAATAGAAATGAAGGAAAACCATCGCTAGATAACCGGTAAAAGATTTTGGTCCCATGCCAACTTTATTTTTATTTTTACAAGTTACATATTTGAAATAAGGGTAAGCTTCTATGAACTTCCATTGAACTCAACTCAACATCTCCTTTGAAAAGTCATTATAAGTGTTAAAAAGTGGTTAAATAGGCTACGTTAGGTTAGATTATGGGCTATTTTTCAAAAAAATTTCTAAGAGGTATTGAGTCGACATGATCCTGAGTTGGCATGGAACCTTTTTGCGCTTCTACTTATTATTACCTGACAACGCAGGCCTGGAGTCAAAGATTTATCCATGTTATCATGACAGACTATTTTCAGTATTTCAACTGCCTACATTTTGACTTCTAAGTTTAGAAAAAAATGTTTTCGACCACGAAAATAATTTTATTCGACACCTTTGCAAAAAAAATTATCTTGCATTTAAAAAAAATGTAAACCATATTTTAAATCTTTTCCCACTTAACCGATCTTTCTTTTCTAATAAAATTGTAATTAATAATTCTAACAAACTTCACCCACTCCTGACACTCTCTATCCTATATTGAATTTTTAACTTTAGTTCGCATTTATTTCCGAAGAAGTGAACATTGTTCACAAAACACGTAGAGTACGTAAGAATATAAAAATAAAAGTGATCTAGCAAAGTTAATTATATTTCTCTTAAAATAAATAATGTCATCACAAAGTGATAACCGGTTAGAAGAACTTTTCTTTGAAAAAAATAGCTAATAAAATGCTCAGGTTTTTTTATTTATTTATTGCAATTTATTGCAATAAAACAATTTCATTCTTCTAAAATGGATACTTTTTTGAAAGATTTAAAAAATAACCG
Source organism: Limnephilus lunatus (assembly GCA_917563855.2). Taxonomy (NCBI): domain Eukaryota; kingdom Metazoa; phylum Arthropoda; class Insecta; order Trichoptera; family Limnephilidae; genus Limnephilus; species Limnephilus lunatus. The sequence goes on along the minus strand of OU830602.1, from coordinate 36,232,855 downwards.
CCCTTGAGCCGCGGCATTTCGAATTTCTACCATTTTATAACATACCTATTTCTCTTGAACACTTTAGGTTTTTAAGTTTCTGAAAAAAAAAACATTTTTGATAATATGGTGACCGGCCAACTCAGAATGAAACCAACTCAGAACCTCATCAGAAAGGTCATTAAGAGTGATGATAAAATAAAAATAAAATCGTTAAATAAGTTACGTTAGGTTAGGGTTAAGGGATTTTTTTTTCATTGCTTTTAATGACTTTTCAAAGAGGTTTTGAGTTGACTTGATTGTGAGTTGGCATGGAACCGATAATATTTATACATTTGCCACGCCGAAACGCTAAATACACAAAATTTTCTCGATAGACAAAAAATCGCAAAGTATGTTCCGAAAATAAATATCAACACGTTTTTTCGGTTATTTTACAACTTATATGTCTGTAAAAATTGACAGCTTTTCTTTAAATGCTATTTAAGACATTTCCCACGAGATTTTTGTTTTATTTTAAACGAATCTTTTTTTATTAAACATTTTCACAATTTTTTCTTAAATATTATCGTTTTTAACATTAGCGCGCTTCCTCTAACATTCATATTTGCGTATCTCCCTTTATTCTTCTTATTGAGCGCTATCTGTCCACAAAACGCTGTCACATTTTTTGGTATGTATTGTAGGCATTTTTTCCTTGATTGACGAGAAAATACAAGACGGTCAGATAAGTAGATTATTCTAGCTTGGTCCTGATTGATTTATGACTCTGACCCAAAACAATCGTATTTTCATTGGATACCCATATTATCAAAATGAACAAATTAAAAGAAGAAACTTTATTTCGTTAAATTACTTAAGGTTTGATTTCGTTCCAATAATATTTTGGAAATATTCATGTTTAACTCAAAGACGTTCTGTTGAAGGTATAAAATAAAAAAAATTATTATCTTTATAGTAACTTTAGTTTTTTCGTTTTAATCATAAAAACAAAGCTTTTTCGAAAATATTCTGGAATTTAAGTTGGAAAACCCATTTTAAAAAGTAAAGTAAGTAAGTAATTATAAAGAACGTCATACAGAACATTTCTAACATGGTAATGGCCTTCCACCAGATCTAAAAAGCAAGGTATTTTTAAACCTTCCTCTTTCATGTCTCCTTCCCCTCCCACTTCATTTTGCATCACAGCACGCACTAATAAGGAACTCCGGTACCTTCTTAAAATGGGTTTTCTAACTTAAATACCAGAATATTTTAGAAAAAGCTTTGTTTTCATGGTGAAAATAATTTCCAAAGTTTTGAATTTTTTAAAGCTTGCCAAAACGGTCTAAGTCTATGGCAGGTCAGGCGTGACGTCATCTTATGTTTTTGTCGTCACATAAGTACCTGCATTTCTGGGTTTCTATATTTTAAAATCGAAATATTTTAATTTTTAAATTTAACCGCTTATTACAGAACTCGTCAACATCCAAAATATTATTTGCATTTTTTTTTTTAAAAAAGAGCACTTTGTGAGTTTGCTTTCCGTTGGGAAAAAAATGGGAGATGTTGTTGACGGAAGTAGTAAAGAAATTTTATTAACTAACACTTGTGTTTCTCAGAAGAAGTAAATATTTATGGCAAAAGTTTCTTTGGCCTATTTAAGCAAAGTAGGATAGTTCCAGTGACGTGCGATGACTTCTTGACTTGCAATAACAGTGAAGGGAGTAAGATTTTTTCGTACTCAAAATTTTTTAAAATTAAAAACATTCCTTGGATTTTCCTTGAAGAGGGATGAAACCAAATAGGTAGATTTCACGTTTTCTTCAATATTCTGTACAATATGAAAACCTGCGGGCGATTTCAGTACTACCTAAGCGTAAGGAATTATCCTTAACCATAAAATTAACCACTTTTTACTGTAATCGCTTTTAACGAAAAAGTCGTTTTTAGGTTAACCCCTCGGGTTCATTAGATCACTTTTTGGAACAACTCATGTAAGACTCATAAAAATCCTTATGTCTCACTTATTTACATGGTGAGAAATTTGACCTATACGGTGAAAGAAAGGGAATACCCCACGCTTTTTATGAAATTCTGGAAGTTAACCAATAAAAGATTTAAAATGTATTCTTCTACGAAACCAAAATTTCCGACCGCAATTGGAGGAAAGTTGATGAAACTTTGTGAATTTTTTATTTAATATTTTTACTTTTATTTTTATAATAACTTTGGTAGATATAACTTCAATTTGGGAGGCTGGAACGGGTACCGCCGCCCCGGAAACCTTTAATAGATAACCAACACCTCCGCCATAGGTCACCCCAAGTGGTTCGCTACGTTTGGTGATTTAGCAGGGGTGCCCAGGTTCATGGGGTGAGGTTTGTCTAGGTCTTGGAGGCAGATGACCAAGACACACTGAACCTCAGATTCCTACCCACCCTATAAATCCTTTTCCTTCCCAGAACTCTCCACTCCTTACTTTCCTTAAATAAAACCCTCCACACAGCATCCCCAAAGATGTGTGGAGCTCATGTAAAAAAATATATTATCAGTAAGTAAGTATTATCACTAATTTTAGTTTGAAAAAAATAAAAATAAACATTAAAAAAATTTATATTTAAAAAAAAAAATTTCTTACCAGTAATAATTTGAAATTGTATTTCATGATCTTTAAAAATATTCAAAAACTCTTTTAGTTTTTTGATACGAAATATTCAATTTTTTAATTTTTATAAGAAAAACTTTCTTTTTATACTTTTTTGAATGTTATTCCTATCAGTGAAATATATCATATTAGAATAAGTTAACAATAATAATATGAACGAAAATTTAAAAGAGAACAAGACACAGAAAAACAGAAAATTACAATAATCGCAACTTTATATGGAGAAAAATAATTAGTTGATAATAATGTAATTCTGAAATTTGAAAATATGAGATTGACAAATATGACGGCTTTGACAGAAGGTGGCAATAGCGAAATTGGTTAACGCGCTCGTCCCGGTTAGACGGAGAGGTCTGGGTTCGAGTCCCAGTTGCGACCATTGTCTTTATCTGTTTTTCTGTGTCTTGTTCTCTTTCATATTTTCGTTCAGATTATTATTGTTAACTTATTCTAATAAGAAATATTCCATTCATTTGGATTTATGCAAAGCGCAAATACTCTGACCTTCTGTTAGAAGTTAGAATATATCAGAAGCCTGAGAGTATAAGGAAATTCTGTTGTCAGAACAGAGAACTGGATTTGTGGTCAACGAAAAAGTCATTAAAAACTTAAAAATTAAGGATATATTCATGTCCCTATGTAGAACCGGAATTGCCCCTCTGGATGCTTAAAAAATCATTAGCACGGAAACTGAAAGCTTTTAAAATATCGTATGTATGTATATATGAGCATTCTCAATTAGATAGAATCATCCACATCCGATGGGGTAACCTAACCAAATTAAATTTATTTATTTATTTATTTATATAATTTGTACATATATTTATAACAAATTACAGGCAATATAACCTAAGACGTTATAATTGTACCATTTATGCAGTATATATGCAATGCCAAAAATCTTACAAATGCGCTATAGGACACAAAAAATAAATCTATTTTTTTATCCACTTCATTTAAAAAGCACGTAGCTCTCCCCACAGGTGAGTTCATAAATAAATTAGTGCGGCTTGCTCTACCATATAGGAGGTTGTGATGACGTCCTCGAGAGTGAGACTCTGGTACAAAAAAATTTAATTGGGCCAGTATCTCATTATTAGATAAGTGACCGTTGATTAGTTGAAAAAAATATTTAAGCAAAGCAATACCTCTACGTGTCTTTAGGGAGTGGTAATTGGTCATGCCTAATATATAAATCGATGGGTAAAGCCAAGGGTAACGTCCACAGAGCCGCGAGAATAAAAACCTTAAAAATTTCTTATGGACTCTTTCAATGCGTAAAGTGTATGTTAATTCGCGTGGGGCCCAGATGATCGAATTTGACTCAAGTACACCAGGACTAGTGTGTTATATAATAACTTCAGTGTTTTTGTGTTACGAAACGGATATGAGTTTCTAATTACGAAGCCGAGAAGCCTGTATGCTCTGCTTATTAAATCATCGATATGTTGGTGAAAAGTTAATTTGCTGTCGTAAATAATTCCTAGATCTTTGATTTGGTTAAGGTGTTGGAGAATAAATTCATTAATTGTATGTTGAAATACATGCGGTTTCTTTGATCTTGTATACGAGACGGTATTGCACTTGGGTGTACTGAAGTTCAAGCCATTTATTTTGGCCCAGTTTGAGACGCAGTCAATGTCACGTTGAAGGAGAATACAGTCAAGAAGATTTTTTATTGATCGATATACTTTCAAGTCATCTGCAAATAGTAAATACAGCGAGTGTGTGATGACTGAACCAATATTGTTAATAAAAATCAAAAACAGAAGTGGTCCAAGGATAGACCCCTGAGGAACTCCAGAAAAAACTACGAATTCAAAAGAACTGGATCCCTTATAATAAACAAACTGTCTACGATTTCGAAAATATGAAGCAAAAAAACAGAGTAGTCTTTTGGAAAAACCAAATGAAGCTAGTTTATTTAAAAGAATGTCGATGTCAACCTTGTCCAATGCTTTTTCCAGGTCAAAATAAGCAACATCCACCTGGCCACCATTGTCGAGAGTTCGTGATAAGAAATCTGAGATGCATAAGAGGTTTGATGTTACTGACATCTGGGATCTAAAACCTTGCTGATGGTCGTCAAGAATTGGAGTAATGTGATTAAGTATATATTTATGTAGAATTTTCTCGAATATTTTCATGATGGAACATAGAACGGCAACTGGTCGATAATTCCGGATATCGCATTTGTCTCCCTTTTTGTAGATAGGGGTTATTTTAGTTAATCTCCAGATGTCTGGGAGAATCCCGTTTTTTAGGCATACATTGAAGAGATGACATAATGGTGGTATTAAAAGGTCGGAACAACCTTTCAGTATAAATGTTGGAATATTGTCAGGACCGATGGAGTGAGGTTTCTTTAAGTTTGAGAGTGCCTCCTTAACATCTTTTTCTGAAATACTGTCCAGGTCGAATGATGGCCAAATCTATACAGTGTGGAGTGTAGAGTCAATATTGAGAGTTGGTTGAACATTTTTGTACACAGATGAAAAAAAGGTAGCAAAACTATTTGCGATTTTATCATCAGTAGTCAATTCCTCTCCGTCAAAAATCATAGACTTAAATGAGTTGTTGGATTTTTTTAGATCCTTAATATACTTCCAAAACTGTTTGGGATCGATAGACAATTTTTCTTCCATTGAAGTTAAATGATTTTAAAAAAGCTTCACTGATTTCACGTTTTACGATGGAGTGATAGGCTGAAAAACTAGCATAGTCCAAGTTGTGACGAGTTTTTTTCCATTGCTTATGAAAAATATGTTTTATTTTAATATTTGAAATAATACTGTTGGTGTACCACTTAGGATATACTCTGTGTGCCGTAGTGCGAGGTGTGGAAATGGGTATACACTTATCGAATATATTGTAAATTGAATTGTAAAAATTTGTACATAATGCATTTATATCTGTTGAACTTTGGCAGACCGGTTGCCATGAGCATTCAGAAAGCAATTCATATAATAAGTGGAAATTACCTTTGTTGAATCTCCAGGCGTTTATGGTTCTAGCTCCATGATAGGAGGGAACTTCTATTGGACTTGGGTTTAGACATGAACTTGAACCACCTAAGTGAGCTTCACTAATACTTATAGACAAATCAGGGTGGTGCTTGTCTTCGTTTGTAATAGGGTCCTGACATTTCTCAACACACTTTATAAGATCCTTGGCATTACATAAAACTACATCCAGAGTGTTATTATAATCATTACATATGAAGTTATATTCTTGCAAACCGTAGAAACATTTAAAATAATTATACATGTTCACAATATTGGAGATACAGGAAGGGAGGTTCAAATCACCTAATATTATGATATTTTTGTCATTGAGAAGATTATAATTACTTTCTATTTTTTCGAATATGTTATAGTATAACGAAGTTGAAGAACGCGGTGGCACATATATCACGCATACAAAAACAGTTGAAGATTTCAAGGATAGCTTCAATTAGAAAGATTTCAGGAAAACTTGGCAAAAGAAGATGCTAGGATTTCATGGCTTCGTAATCTACGTGACTGGTACGAGTACAGTCCCGCACTGTTGTTCCAGGCTGCATCCTATTGACAAGAGACTTTCAATTAGTTAAATAGAAGGAGAAGAAGGAATATGAGTAGTGACACTTTTTTCAATGATTTAAAAAAGGATAAAATCAATATACTTCTCATGGCACGCCCTTGGACCGTATGTTTTAGTTTATCTTCTATTTAGGTCACATATATTTTAACATTACTTCATTAACAGGAAGTGATTTTATAAGAGTTATGATGGAGGAAATCGGTCGTAATAGTAAAAATGAATGATATGAGTGACTTAGTATTTTTTTGGTTTTGGATTATTATATTACCAAAGTCACAAGAAAAAGTAATTTTATAGGAAATGTTAAAATAATAATCCAAAAACTTCAATATCTTGGACGTGTGATGAGACATCCAGAAAAGTATGAGATCTTGCATCTCATATTTCAGGGAAAGATTGTCGGAAGACGGGGCCCTGGAAGAAGGAGAACCTCATGGCTGAAAAACCTGAGACAGTGGTTTGATCAGTCTACTGTAGAACTGTTCCGGGCCGCAGTAAACAAAGTCCGCATAGCCAACATTATAGCCAACGTCCGTTGAACGGACAGGGCACAAGAAGAAGAAGAAGAATCATTTACTCATTCGTGAAAGCGATACATTCTGAAAAGGTGTGTTGTGTTACAAATAATAATAATAAAATTTCGAACGCAGGAATTAGAGCTCGCGATATCTGGATCTGGAGTCAAGGAATTTATCCGCTCGACCATGGAGATTGTGAAAATGCGTTACTTTTTCTTAATACAACAAAGAAATTGAGTTATGAGTTATTGAAGTGAAAATGTAAGTTGCTATTTACAGAAAATTGGCAATAGCAAACAAAAATCCCGAAAAATTAAATGTAAGTCAAACGCTTTTTGGCAGAGCCATAACACTAAATTCCATCATACTTTACGTAGATAAACGGTGGAAGCATTTTCCTTGGACTTTTCCATGGAACGAAATTAAATGTAGAAAGATAAACGGCCGGCAAACCCATGTTTTAGTTAACGTTTTATGACATTCGCGAGCTGCCTCTGTTCCCCAAGAAAACAATTATGCCGTCAATCAGAATGTCGGATGTTGACGCTTTGTTGGCGGAGATGCCGCCAAAACACGCAACTGGAGGGTCACTGGTTCTTCTGAATGGTTTTAATTAACTGATTAACTTACCATCACGCCGTTTTCTCTACAGGGGAAAGCAGAAAAGATAGATCACCACAAAACTCTGTGTATTATTACTCTTTCGTTATTTTAACTCTTCCCATGTTTCGTCACAAATATTTGAATCAGTATCTAATTAACCATGTAGTATCCGATGCGCTTACATATCAGTCTTGTATTCTTTCAGGATCGCCGCATTTTCTATAAGGTAATGATTAGATAATATATATATATATATATATATGATTTTACCAAATAAACGCCAAAGGGATCTCATTTCTACAGCATGCAGTCATCCTTCTATATTAGTATTTGTCATCAATAGAAGATATGCCAATGAATTGATGTACCTATAAATTTTAACAAAACGTTTTGTTTAGGCTCCGTTAAAAGCATTCAAATAGAAGAAAAGTTTACAGAAGACAGTTTGAAAGGGAGATATGAATGATACAGGGAGCACGCTAATATAAAAAAGGTATATATATATATATATATATATAGTAGGCGTAAGCGACTGTCACGAAAATAAAACACGAATATGCACCTACAATGACTACAGTCATGTATTTCACATATAAAGGTGCAGTTAATACAAACACAACGCAATCAAGACTTTTTAACTAAAATACACAAACATATCTGAGCTAAGTAGCATTATAAGAAACACTGGTAACATTTCCATGTCTATATCATGTTAAATAACAGGACAAGATGTGTTTTTATTAATTTCGGAGCATATTTACAGAATATTTTTTAAACTATAAGTGATATGTAAAATGATAACAGCTCTCCAAAAACTAAATAACTTACAACTGAAAATAACTTTCTATGAATAAATATTCTAGGAGAGCTTGACTTGTCCGCCACATTCCAATTTAGTAGATACTCCGTAGTCTTAACATCGCCCTAGTAATAATTTTTTTTTCTTGAAATGGCTGTAGCTGGACATTGTAATCAGATCTGAATAGTAAGGTACTTTATTTATGGTTCCATGACAGTTCATCCTGCGACAATTCATCCGGCGACAGTTCATCCGGCAACAGTTCATCCGGCCGACAGTTCATCCTGCCGACCGTTCATCCTGCCGACAGTTCATCTGGTGACAATTCATCCCCCCTGATCATTTAGAAGATTTTTTCTTCAAGTAAGTATGCAAAGAGGATATACGGCCGTACAACCAAAATCTACAGTGGAAATCCACTGTAACCTAACCTAACCTAACCTAACCTAACAAATTAGTCAATTCAACCTAAAAAGTTGGTGTTAATTTCAGATAAAAAGTTATATTATATGCAAGTAGGAATCTTTACGGTTTTTTGCTAAGCCGACTGCACGTATAAGTATGTCGTATTTTGTTATTCACGCATGCTTCTTCGGAGAGTCGAAATTATTGTTAGTAAAAATATTATCCACTCAAGATGCCTTCAGATATAAGTATACCGATTTCGGTTGTACGGCCGTATATCCTCTTTGCATACTTACTTGAAGAAAAAATCTTCTAAATGATCAAGCCGGATGAATTGTCGCCAGATGAATTGCCGGCCGGATGAACTGTCGGCAGGATGAACTGTCGGCAGGATAAACTGTCGGCAGGATGAACTATCGCCGGATAAATTGTCGGGTCACCTTTATTTATACATTACCTATATAAATATATCCTTATAATATGTAGATATATAGATTATATTTTTTTAAATTTATATTGGGTTTTTACAAATGTTTTCACTTACGCGCTGTTTCATAGCAATAATGGTTCTCCCTTGTTGGTATTATATGTGATTCTACCAGTCATTTTAAGTTTTTTTTAAATCATTACAGTTAAAAATATCCTTGGCGCTAACCGCTAAAGCATGTTCACGCCTCCCTACGAATGCACCCATGGTCCGTGCTCGCTGCTCGCTGCTGGCTGTTGGCGTGTTTGCAAAGAGTTTTGTTTCAACTCGCTGAGGTTGTGTTGCTAAAAAAGTTTTTGTTTCAATCTTCAGAGGCGCCGTTTGAAACGAGCGACGACTTTAAACCACTGTGCAATTAACTTCACATTTTAAAGGGGTATTTTTCATTTTCCGTGCTAGAACGCGAAATACTACACATTTTGAATTTCTACCGACATATAACAAACTTCCCTTGTAGATTATAAGCTTTTATGCTCTCCAAAAAATATGTCATTTTTGAAGAAAACCTCTATTCATGTGTCGAGTTGAAAAAGTAATTTAGTGAATTCCCTCCAATAAAAAAATCGAAAAACATATTCCGAAAATTATAAAAAAACACATCTGGTTCTGTTATTTTACAAGTTATAATATGTATGAAATAAAGGTGACCGGACAACTCAGAATGAACTCTACTCAACACCTTCTTTGGAGAGTCACTAAAAATGATGAACTAAAAATAATAATTGGTAAAATAAGTTACCTAACTTAAGGTTACGAAATTTTTATTTTTCATTGCTTTTAATTACTTTTCAAAGAGCTGTTGAATTGAGTTGATTCTGAGTTGACATGGAACCGAAATAAGTCAGTTGTAAGATTTTTGCTCTGTTTTAAAAAGCTATGTTTATTTGAAGAATTTCACAACGGTTGCTTACGCCGATAAATTATATTAATTTTAAACATTAACAGAATAGAATCATTCGTATTAACAAAGGTTTACAAACTAAATTCAGTTATCTTCTTTTTGAAAGCTTAACGGACCTAAAGGGATTTAAAATAAACAATATTATGTTAGAAAACATAAATAACAATAAAAATGTAGTTTAGTGCTTGTAAAATAAATGTTTTCTAATTAGGGATATAGGGTAGGCTTTAAAATATCAAATTTTTTGATTTATAATTTTACTTGTAATTTCACTTGTGTCTAGGTCTTGGAGGCGGATGAGTCTGCCCACTTTTTGTACAGCGGGTCTGACTGATTAACCAAGACTGGTTAAGGGAGACTTTTTGACCTCTCCGTCCAAAAAGGGAACAGGTTTAATATTGGGTCATTTAAAAACAATTTTTGATTATTAATAACATTTAAATTCGCATTCACACTATTTCTGATTTCTAAAATTTCTAGTTTATCCGACTGAATGCCAATGACATTACAATGTATTGATTCTATTCCACTGTTGAAGTAAAAGGTGTGACTAGTTTCCACTAAATGATTGGAAAACTCCGAGAAACTGTTATTGTTTAAAAATATCATATGTTCTTTAATCCTTATTTCGAAGTTTCTCGAAGTTTTCCCATATAAAAGAAACCACAATCATTACACTTCAATTTATAGATTCCAGATTTTTTCCTATTGTTAAAATTTCTCGACGACCGGAATTACTCAAATGCAACTCTCGTTGACGTGCTACTGGTAATGGTGCTGTTGAGCTATATTTTAACTAAGCATTCGCTTGGATTCATTGGTAGAAGTGTCATTATAAAGCAAAGCTATGTTTACTCTTAGTTACTCTTAGACAACTTTATTGTTACTTTTACTCTTAGGTTACTCTTAGACCAAGTAGTTATGAAATACAACATTTTTTTACTTATTATAAAAACTTTATGATATGATGGCAAAAAATTGCGTTAATCTAGCATAATTTTTTACTACAACTACACCTCACGATAGTTAAGTATACCCAAGAGCTACGAAACAACATTAAAATAGCTCCTGATATGGTCTAGTTTCTAGTTTGATGATCCTGCAAAATATTTTATTGCTTATGCCATCGTTTTAATGAACCCACTCAAAATTTTAATGATGCGACAGGAACTCTTAAGTTGATAGTGGTAGTATAGTGGAATTAACTGGATAGTTAAACTAGATATTATACATTTGCAACATCTGCGTTAAATGAAGCATTAACTATAAACAAGGAAGATAATTACTAATTACTTAAAAATTATTCAGTAAAATTAATTATTAAATCAATTACACTTTGATATATGAACATCGATATGGACGATCGATAAAACTCAATAATTCGATATTGTCGGCCAAAATCACCCTTAATGGGTGAAAGCCAAATAATTAATAAAAAATACGATATTGACAAAATCCGTCATCTATGGTCAGTTATCAATATTTGCAAGCATGGTCAAAGATTGTTTACAGATATTCCGACCCTAGCACCACTGCTAAGTCATGAAACATAGCGAACCATTTGGGGTCACCTATGACCTATGACAGATGTGTTGGTTCTCCGGGGGCAGTACCCGTACCGTACCGTACGTTATGTATGTTTCATATACGTTTCCCCAGTTTTCAATCAAGTAATTTAAGTATGGATAACGAGCTAAATACGCTATTTAATGTGGTGGTTTTATCTGTAATATTTTGTGTATACTGTTTAAATGTTAAACGGTTTTATTAATGTACATCCTAAGATATTATACATATCAGAATTTAAAAGTTGTTCTTTTTAATTTCAAAGGGTACATGAGGAGGTATTATGTATTTTATGTGTTGACCTTAGCACCCCTAAACTTGTTTTCTCGACAATGTATCAACAGAAGTCAAGTCCAATAAGCTGTTTTCAAGCTAACGCATGTGTCTCGCAGAAATCGTTACAATTCCTTTCTGTACTAGTTATAAGCATAAAACAAAAGGAATATCTACAATAAACCACGCTTCACATCTCTTTTCAAATTAGTCCATTGAAATAGATAAGAAATACTAATTTTGTAGAAACAGTTATCACCCGCCAAAAGCAAACACACCGTTAGACTCATTCGTAGTTAATTTATTATTAAATATTTTTGTACAAAACGGTAAAAAATTGAGGTGATAAAATTGTATATTATACATTTGTATGATAACATAAATGTTTTTATTAAATGAAAAAACACACTTTGTAAAACACCACTTTATTTGAATTAATAATTATTTAACAGCCAACCAGGTTTTGCTTAGCTCAAGATTCATCAGGGCTACACCACAAAGTATTTGCTTCCTTCGATAAAAAATAAATGTTTTTTTCACATTATCGAAAAATAATTAAATAGGAAAATATTTTCCTTCATGGCCTATGTCATTTGAGATGCTGTGTGGACGGTCTTTGTGAGGAGAGGATGGAATAAACATTAGTCTTGAAGAGACCCATCTTGCAGGGAGGAGGAAACACAGAGGCCGCAAATCGTTCCACAGCCGAGCTGTGAACACAAAAACTAGTCGAAGGAGCGACCCATTCTCATGTGACAAATGTCAACCGTGTACCACGTGAGTCATTTTCACAAATTTTTATTTTTGCATTCTAAATTTTTAATACTTATGTGTAATAAGTAATACAAATTGAAAGCGTATTTCATCACCTTTCAAAACAAATTTATAGTATTTGGCTACGTTTAGAAATATTTCATTTGTTGAGCTTTAATTGCCAAACGGATATAACACACATTTTTTTTTTCAATTCAACAGTTATTCTTTATGACCAAAAACATACATAAAGGCGATGGAGCAGAGTGGTTAAAATCGTGTATCACATTCGTTGTTAGGATTTTTGATTGAAGCCAAATGTTAAAAATACTGATAAATTAGAAACCTCTTTTTAACATAAAGTGTTCTAAACCCATAATTTACCTCACCATTCGTAAACGCGACATAAAATAAGATTGCTACGGGAATGCTGCTGTAAAAAATATCTGAAAATAAATTATCATGATATTTTTTCGAGGAGAAGTCGAGATCACCCCATGAACATTTGGTTATGGACCAATAAAACCGAACAAAAAGTGTTTAGCCTACATTGCCGATGCCGGGGGATAAGAATTGGTAAATATAATACATAATCCGGCTCGAACAGTGTTAAGGTGAAATTTATTTTATCGTGAGGCTCCACTCCAGATGAATTCGCGAGATAGTTCTGGTCTTATCTCAGTTTTACCAGCTTCCCGGTGGAACTTGTCATAATGTTCGAACTTTAACTTTTATTATTTATGTAATGATGTTTGGAAAATTATCATTTATCCTTCTCGTACCCAAGATGGCAACCGACGTTACTTAATTTCTTTAATCTTTTGTATTTTCATAAACTTGCGCAATACTAGATAAATATATACATATTTGGCTGGTATTGCGTAATTCAATTTGGAAGGCGGTGATAATAAACACCCCTGTCATAGGTCGCCTCGATTGGTTCGCTGCGTTTGGTGTCTTAACAGGGTAGCCTGAGTTCATGGAGTGATGTTTGTTCAGATTTTACATACTGCGTGGCGGGCTGCATCGGGAGAGGCTGGTTGAGGGGAACCTTTTGACCTCTCCAGCCGAATTCTCTCTACCCATCGCCTTGCACCGCAGTGGGAGGGGAGTATTCATACGTCCGCCACTCCTGAATACACTGACCGCAGAATCCTACCTACCCCTCATACCCTCTTAAATTTGATTAATTTGAGCTATTTCACAAATTATTCATTTATTATATATACACTTACTACAGTACGTTTACTCCATGTTCCAGAGTGGTAGGTACTTTCAGTATATAAAAACCACAATTCAGAATCGAAACATTGCTTGAAATGGCTTTAGCCAAGTTTGTTGACCAGATCTTTCCACCCAGGTACTTCCTCACCCTCCTCTTCGCCGTTTTCTTTCCCACTTCTATTATTTAATAAATAAATATGGCAACTTTAAAATATATTCTTTAACATTAAATTTGCTTTAGTTTTATTGGAATACATTTTGAAGGTTTATACCCATCATTGTAATATTCAATCATTGAAGAAGAAAAATAAACAGAACAAGATGCATAAAATAAAAATATGACATTCGCAACTGGAATTCGAAACCAAGATCTCTGTCTTACCAGGACAACGTCTCTAACCACCCTACTATATTAAGCCTCACAACAAACCTCACTACATTTATCCTCACAACATACCTCATGCGTATGCCATAGTCTCACCAGAGACGGTTGGGGGCAATCATTGGGACTGTTATGTGGTACTCAGATAAAAAAAGATCACATTTGCAAGGATTATCTGTTTATCGGTTTAAATACCCAACAAAACTGCAGAATTCTCAAGATTATATCTTTAAAAGTTTCATGGGACTCAGTTTCACTTCCCCAGTCAGCACTTTCGCAGGAGAAAGCCAAAGGTGCCACGACACGGGGCGTAATGATCCGCCCTTACGTCTTCCCGAGGAAATATTACATAACTCAGCCCCCCTGTCCCCCACATCCCCGCCCGCGCCCCCTTTTTAATTAGAAAGCCACGTTTAATAAGGAAAAAGAGCGTTTCGCGAGCGAATTTACACAAAGACTACACAAATTAAAGGGCCACGGGACGCCAATGAGTGGCCGAGCGGGAACCAGACGGGAAATGAACAAATAATTCTAAAGGCATTCATGTTACGGAACACTCCATGTCACCTTTTATATCACTCATATATTATAGTCATCGTGTGTCTCATCACGCAGGGGTAGGCAGAGAGGACGGACCGCCAAACAACTCGGTCTTGGCACTCAATCTTTGCCTCATTACATTTATTCTTTGTCTCATACATACTCTTCTATTATTCTGACTCTTGACATGGCTGATTTCAAGTATACTAATTCACTTAATTGTGCCATGTCTTCTTTGGGCGTCCCCGACTTCTTCTACCAATCACATTTGCGTCATAAATTCTTCTTACACCACTTTCTTCGTTAATTAGTTTTACATACCCAAACCATCTGAGGTTCACTTTTTAATCTTACTCATTAAGCTTACATCAGCCTTCTCCACATTTCTCACACGATCATTATATGGTTTTATCACACATACGCCTCTGGGATCTCATTTCAACAGCATTCAGTCTGCTTTCATCCCTACTCTGCCAGTTCCTTGCCCCACTGCCATACCAGGGTATGTACCAGCACTCCATTGTGGGCTGCTAGGTTCGCTTCTTTTGACAGTTTTTTATTAGCGCCAACGGCATTCAGTCCTCCATTAATGGAGTTACCTGCATTTACCCTAAATATCTCTATCAGCCTTCCCAACACACTACCCATATACACAAACTCATTCCCCTGCTCCAAGTTTGTATCATTCACAACTATGTTGCACATTGTTTTCGAATTTTTATTGTAATATAAAATATGAGTTAGGTACATATATGCATATATATTTTACAAAATATTGTAAAAAAGGTCATTTTTGGTTATTTATAAGTACCTTATGAGACAAAAGGAACTCTTTTGCATGCTAAGGGAGCCACGATTTTTACATAGGTTGTAAGTTATAATATGTTTTGTATAAAATTTTTACTTTTTACTGTAATTTTTTTTTAAACTGTTTAATTTCATTTATTTGTTCTGATTGATTGATGATATAGCGAAATTCAGAAGGGAGGTTATAATAGTTTTTTATACACAAACTCATTTCCCTGCTTCAAGTTTTCATCATTCTCAGTTGGGTTTCAAGTTTTCATCATTCATATAGTTATATTGCACGCTGTTTTTTGTACTCTCTCTTTCAAACACCATGACTTTAGACTTACTTACATTTATCATTAACTCATTCCGCATACATACTTCATTCATCCTAGACACGAGAAACTGTAGATCTTCCATACTGTTAGAAATCAACACCGCATCATCGGCATACTAATGGAAATAAGTTTTTGCTCAATGATGAACTTCTATCTAACTCGTGTAACAATATTTACTAGCCTGTTTATTTATGCATGTCGATCGTCTAGTTGATTAATCAGACATATCCGATAAAACGAATGTAGAGTTAAGTATGCAGTTAAATATAAAAGTGAACCCTTTACCTGATACATTACACAATCGACCGGTCAGTGGCTGAGTTGAAATCACGTTTGGATCCCATCCAAGCTTCGCGTGTTCAATTCTTCGGCTGGCTAATTCCTCCATTACAACACAAGCAATATTTTTCACTTACTTTGGTGGTAGTATAACATAGACCATGTTGAATCAGTGCAAAATTCATTGGTTAAATTATTAGCTCCAAAAAATTTATACAAAGAAAGGCATAATAATCCATACTTTTATCAGAGTCTCAAAGTTCTTTCCGTGAGAGCAATTCTGTGGTACAAAATTATATTTCAGCACATAAATAATCCTTTATATATAAGCAGGCTGAAACACAACCATAATACTCGTTTTAACTTTAATGAAGGGCCAATTGTACCTAAGCATACAAATAAATATAGACAAAGAACATTAAATTACATGATTCCCAGTTGTTTAAATATGTTACCTGCCGAAATTAAAAACTGTGCCCAAAATAAACAATTGATGAATTTTCTGAAGACTTGGCTTACGGAAAGAATTAATTTATATAAGCTTACAATGACATATTATTCTAAAGACTTTAAAAATGTTATTTATGTTTTCAAAAATTTATTTTTATCTATATTTTTGTTTTGTTTTTTTATATTATTTACAGACCATGTTCCGTATGTTAATACTCATCCTAATTTGACTGTCCTAAAACGGGAATCCTCCTAGTTTGGCAGTCAAAAATTTTCTTAAATAATGTAAATAAATGTATAATCTTTTACTAAATAAAATAAAATAAATAAATATTTCTGTAAAAAATTTAATTTTATTTTATATAATTGTAATAATGTAACTATTAAATCACTATAATAAGATCTTTAACGTAAAGAACCCGTTAGACAAACTGCTAAAAAGTAGTTTATCGGGACTTTTTGTCTTGTATTTAAAAAAAAAAAAAAATTAGGAGATTTTTAAACATTGTCAGGTTATTCGCAACCAGGGAATGTTCGTCTTTCTTTAAAAAAAATACATACCTACTCATTAACATCACAAAATCAATCGTTATGCAGAAAAACTTTTGGTGAATTAAACAAAATGATCATGTTGTCTGGGTCACTAGTAGGAAATTTCAAAATACCTTAGTAATGTACCGGACCATTATGCTCCCTGGTGTTACTTTATAGCATATTTAATATGTAATAATATTTGATGCACGGTAAGCTTTGGAATATTGCTTTCCTCATTATCCCAAAACTTAGTATTTGGAGATGTCTGACTAATCAACTAGACTTTAATAGACGATGGATGTACATAATAATATATTATTTTTAAATATTCATATTATTGACAAAAAAGTTATAAGTTCTATTGAGTCGGTGTCATTAATTATGTCTCTCAATAGATTATCACACTTTCCCTAATTCTTTGTTCATAAATGTGGCAACCCTTTGTGAGGCGGTTTTGGGTACCGCCGCCCCGCGGATCGTTTATTGGATGAAAACACCTATGTCATATATCACCCCAAGTGGTTTACTACGTTTGAAGACATTGGTTGAGAAATACCTTTTTACTTCTCCAGAAGGATTCTTTGGAAACATCGCTTTGCACCGCAATGGAAGGGATACATTCATACGTCTGTCACTCCTGAACACGCTGGTGGAACCCCAGACTCCTAATACCTTTTTCCCTTCCAGAAATTTCTCTCCTCCGTTTTATAAAAAGATCCTCCACATAGCAGCCCCACCTTCAGTGTGGAACTAATGTATTTAAAAATAATAATAAATGTGCTTTAATTGGAATAACTTTTGAAGGACATACCCATCAGTGTAAGATTTATTCATTGAAGAAGATAATATTAATAAATCTAAACGAAACATGAAACAGAACAAGACACAGGGAATAAAAATGAAACGGTCGCAACTGGGAATCGAACCCTGGTACTCTGAATAACCGAGATAACACTTCTAGACACTCGGCAAATTGTGATCTGATTTATTGCTTCATTTTTTGCGGGTCTCATATTCCAATCTTAAAATTAACAATATTATCCCCAACAATTTTTCATATTATGTGGCTGCTATCATTTTCTATGATTATTATGAAATGATTAGTATGGAACTTCTGAATCTATAAATGCAAATTTATTTATATCAGTCGTTACCAGGATACGGTACTACTTATTTATACAATCAAATGAAAAATATTTATACCGTATAACGTATGAAACAAAATATCAATTGGTACCCGCATGTATTCATTATATATATATATCCTATTTCAAATAAAAATGTCAACATATGCAAAAACTCGTTTTACCTGTCTTCGTCTGCATTGGGCAGGCACAAGAGAAATAAATAAAACATTCAAATTTTTACTTCACATGTTTATTTGTTCCTTAAGGCTTTAAATAATTGATGAAATCGTATAAAAAAAAACTGTAAAAATGTATAAAAGCTACTGCCATAAAACTGAATATCAATGTACAAATATAGTAGAAAAGTATTTTTTATAATCGGCTACCTATCACAAAACGCTAGCAAATTTAGTTAATTTTTAAGATTAATTTTAAAGCAAAATCTGACTCGTTGCAGATTTAATTTCAATGCAAATAGCTTAATGTATGCTAAATGCTAAATGAAATGGTGATTTTTGAGAAGATTCGTTCTAAATTCTTTTGAAAGACGCTTTCCAAATTCTCATAAAAACTCATTCTAAATTCTTGTAAAAGACCCATTCAAAATTTGTTGTAATATTTCAAATGAGTCGAAATTTGCAAACAAAATTTTGTAAAAAAAAATTGTAAAAACATACAAAATTCTGTATAAGACCCACTCTAAATTGTTTTGAAAAACCCATTTTTTTTTCTTATAAAATACTCATTCTAAATTTTTGTCAAAGTGATGA
The DNA here is from genome assembly GCA_917563855.2 of Limnephilus lunatus. NCBI lineage: Eukaryota > Metazoa > Arthropoda > Insecta > Trichoptera > Limnephilidae > Limnephilus > Limnephilus lunatus. Next base: position 36,213,909 of record OU830602.1, on the reverse strand, counting down.
GCAAAGTAAGATTCAGAGAATGAAAATATAAACATTTAACGTATACAATCAGCTGAATTGTTCGGTATTTATCGAATACCTATAAATTAGAGATAAAACATGGGAAACAACAGTTAAATGTATTTTGATAGGAAAGCAAAGCTGAATAGCTTTTTGAGATCGATAACATTGATCTTCGATTGAATCTTAAATTGCACAAGTCTTAAACAAGATTTTGTTTGCTAACGAGGATATTCGAGGGCCGAAAGCCACATTTTACGAGTACAATGAAAAAAATCAAGGTTTCAAGATGCTTCTATCTATGGTTTCATTTCATTCGCAATCCATTGAACATAGCTGAAGACTTTGGTGTACACTCCGGGAATGCTCCTCCCGCAAGGCTGCGGTCCAAAGCTGACAATACCATCCAAGTTCCACTGGCTATTTCTTTGACCCATTAGGGGTCCTCCTGAATCGCCCTTGCAAGAGTCCTTGCTTCCCACTCCTCCAGCGCAGATCTGCTTATCCTCAATGGGGATGTTAATCTTGGGGGCGATGTAGGAGGCTTGGCAACTTGGTAAAGTCACTATTGGCAGGTAGACAAAGCGCTTGGTATCGCTATTGCGTCCTGTTTCTGTTTGGCCCCATCCCGCAGCCACTAGTTCCGCGGCCTTTGCTTTGGTGATGTCACTCTTCGGGAGGCATATCGGTCGGACAAAAGCTGTAAAAAACGATTTAAATGTTTAAATTCCAATGTAAGCATTGTCATCAAACAGTAATTAAAAAAATGAAAAAAAAAACTCAAAAAGCTACGAAAAGTGCCTGTATGTACTGAGAGTCAGTTATTTTTAATTGCCCATGCGATTCTTGGGTTCTGTAAACTCTATGAATCAGAATACATGTGTGGTAAAACAAGGCATCTAACCTTATCGTTTCTCTCGTAAACCATATTCCCCTCTTTGATATTTTATCCATCATCAAAGATAGATCCCGCAATGTTTGGACAGAGTATTGGTACATTGCTAGTCAATTCAAGGGTGCATGCTTAGCTTCAATACAAAGCCTCAACTATCCCATAAAAACCGTGAAAATTCACCCATTTTTCAAAAAAAGACATTTCCTCACTTATTCGAATGAGAATCGGACATTGTTCAGTTTCGTATCACCTTTTTAACCTTCGGCATGCCAAAATGCAAAACGAAACGTTGGGTACTATGAGGGGTCGAGCCACAACCCCAGGGATTTCATCATTTCAATCCCACTTTTACCATCTATTTATAAGTTTGATGGCAAATTACTCTTATGGCTTACACGTTTAATGTATTTACGTTAAATAATTATCATAATATAGTTAATTTATATATTATAATTTATTATTATAATTTATTTATAATTTATACAAAATCATTCATCAGCGAACGCTCTGGCCGCGACGGCTTTGACGTGTTTCCTAGTCGGTATTTTGGTACCTGCCGGCCGGCATGCTGGCGCGGTCGCAAATAACTGGGTGGTTCCAAAATAACAAAAATAATATTATCAACAAAATTAAGATTTTTTTAATATGATAATTGATTTTCACTCATAAGAAAATAAACAGATTCATTACAACAATAACATAAAAAAAACTTAACAATTTAATCATTTATTGAAATTCAGCATAAAATAATAAAAATACATTTTAATTATTGATTTAAATCATCTTCTAAAACAGTTATTTAGCAAGGTACAAGAGGGGCAAAGTAACACATAAAAGCAATGCAAACAATCAAATAAGTACTAAAAATTACAATATCTACCTATACAGTGGTGGTTTAGAAGAAAGAAGTAGAACACTTTAAATACAAGATAATTATAAGTTAACGTATGTTATAGAAAATTACCTACCCTAGAAACTAGTTGAGAACGTTTTTAAACTGTTTTATATACAATTGAGCTTGTAAAAATCTAAAAATTATTATTATGAACCCCATTTTGAGATTAAGAAAAATTAAATGCCCCGTTAAGTGCTCCTTACATGAAACGGGAAAAATGTGAGTTCCATGTTCCGCAATAATCATTATAAGTTTCTGAGAAGGCAGTACCAGAGCAATGATATGCAAATAATGCTCCTAAGAATCCATAAATATCTGGCAAATAATAATACCTGTTATAGGTTGTGATGAACCTGTTTCACTCCGGTTTAGGTGGGTAAAATTTTTTTAAAATATAGAATATGATCACACTATCGACATCTTTCGGGTGGTTTTAAAATCAATATTAAAGGAATCTTTTTAAACTTTTGGGGTTTCCTTGCCACGAAGGGGTGTAAGCAGTTAGGAAAAAAACCGACTATCCAATCAGAATAGAGATGAGGACAGTAGGTGCGTCTTAAACCAATCACAGGCTGGGGGCGTGGGATGAGGGATTTGCAAAATTAAGATTCCAAGATTATCTCACGGTTTGGTCGGGCAGATATTTTAAGGGGATAGGACCACTTCTAACTTGGTCATAAATAGCATTTTTATGGGAGCAGGAGGGGATCGACAACAGTTGATTTCACGTCTGGAATCGGGAAGTTTTGCGGGGATCTCGGTGGCGGAAAATTCAAAAGGACAAATATCATGCACTGATAACTAAAGTAGCAAGCGATCTCGATTACTTAGTAATCGTGAAACGGGAGTGGACATTGACGGTCTTAACCGCCTTTTACAGACAAATATCTAGCGGATTCTGCAGGTAGACGATGGGGGAAAGTGTTAGACGTGGAAAACCCACAGGAGCCGATCTCTTCGAGGAAGTCGAGGGAAATCAATTCATGTTAGTGACCATATGAAATCTAAGATTTTGTATTGGATTTTTGTCCGTTAGTTTAGAGGGGAGGGAAGGTTTACGATCTCTTGTTACTTAATTGGGTCTTGAGTGTGAGACATCTGACATGATTTTGGGTCTCTAAGGTACGCATTAAGCTGAAATCACCACTTGATTTTACATACAGATGATAGGAGAAAGAAATTAGTGAAAAAGCATAAAATTTAACGACCTGTCAGGATTTTGAATTATTTGAAAACTCAAGTATTTTCTTGATCACTAGGCGAATAATTAAGGGGGATTTATCGGTTTTGGTGCCAGAGAGGGATGTAATATGTAGGAGGAACTAGGAAAAGGGAAAAAAAAACGTTCAAAGGCAGGATTGGAATGGGATCTTGGCAGTGGTTATAGCCCGTGAGAAAAGAGAATCGAGGTCATAAAAGTTTAGATTATTATAAAATAAGGTCTTACGAGCATCACGACTTTGATGGGGGGGGGGGGGGGGGGGGGGGTCAAGTGATTAGAGGTTGCACATGGGCATTTGCGAACGCGGGAAATGTTATAATTGTATACGAACACAAGAAATGCGACATATAGCCAGAAACGAACACAGCTGCGTGTGCACACTAGCGGTACGTTCGATAAAGGATATTCAGTCACAAATTTATTAGAAAATCCATAGCCAAATGTTAAAACGACGGAATATATGTGCGGTGACGTGTTGAGAGAATTTTACAATAATGAATGCTTAATAGATAACTGTCGGGATATGTTGTAGGTTAAAGAGTTGAAATTGGATTTGGGTTAAGCCAAGAAAGTAGGGCAGTTATATCGAATATTCAGGATACACCGTATTTGGAAGCAAATTAAAAAGGAGTAGAACGGACACTACAGATTTTAGAGAAAAGTTGAATTAATTAGTCACATGATAAAAGGTAGATTATGTTGACTAATCATACGGAGATTCGTGTGGGAATCGGATGTTTAGACCCAAATACGCCCCTGATCGATGGCAACAGAGTAGTGTCGTCGGTAGAAGGCGGATCGAGGGTAACAGGACGTTAGAAGGAAAAGGGAGTAACCGACGGGGTAGGATTATGGAAAAAGAAAGACGATATTACGCGTTGGTAAGGTTGTAAATTGCAAAATTTAAATTTGATTGATGGGAGAAACGTGGTATTAAAAGGGGTAGTTTGGGCGGGGAGAAGGAGTTCGGTGCTAGATTTCGGGAAAGGAAGGACTGTGAAAATCGTGCGTGTATCGGGGAGGGACTAAGGTTTATAGCTGGACTTAGAGAAAAATCGAGACTGTGTACTGTTGGATTAACTCTGTCGATTATGCTTGCAAGTGTTAGTGAATTAATCAAGTGTTAGTTAATCGATTAAAAGGGGATGAAAATTAAATCAATAAATTCTAATAATAATATTTAACCTATCGATCGGACGAAATAAAAATCGGAAAACACGTATTATGAGAATGACGGTCTTATATCTTATCCGGTGTTGTGTTGATTATTCACAAAAATAATCGTCGGTAAAAGTTCGCAATTGTTATCGTTTATTATGTAGAGAGATAAAAGATATCTATAAAAATTTACCCTAAAAGAAAAATATCGGACTTGAATTTTAATAATAATAATGAATGGTGCAAATTCGGATGGGGAGGGGGACTTAACTAACTTAATTCAAAGTAATAACGGATCAACGAATAAACAGTCGTTCTAGGTTTACAATAATGGCCCCAGTTTTGCGATAATAAATTTCATTCCTTTTATAAAATGTCAAGATAGTCCGCGAAAGAAAGAAATTAAAAATAAACTTAACTAGATTTAAATAATCTCAGCAAGGGTTCGGGAGTCAGGAATGATGTCGAATTTGGTATATTTTAATTCCAATAGTTAGAACATAGTAATCTACGAAAACGTTCAATTTGCGAAAGCTCACCAACGGCGTCGAGCGGTCATTTACCATATTTAGTTACAAATAAAAGTTTAGAAGTTCGTAGGAAGTTTTGTTTACTCCACAGGTCTAAGGCATACGTAATTAAGAATTGGTCGTGTATATCTCCGACCGGGATTTTTAGCAATTACGTATTCGGTAAGTGGTTATACCTAATTTAAATTCCCAGGCCATCCCGGAACGCGACGCAGAGATGCCAGAACCGAAGCTGCCTCGTGAACCTGAAGATTTAAATAAATGACAACATTTCATAATATTATTTCAAGATATGTTCAACGGTGTTATCACCAAGGACAGTGACCTTTTCTTGCAGACAGCTGATGGCACGGGCGGAGGAGCAAAAAAATGAATGAGTGTTGTACCCTCAACCAAATGGGGAGTTCATCGGGGTACACGACATACCAAATAGAAAGCGACTGTCTGCAACCTAAAGAAACGTAAATTTAAAACTAACAGGTACTCCTTTGAATTCCTATTTGTTGAATTGCGCCTTTTAAACTTTATGGTTGAACAATGTGACGATGACACCGAGGCTACACATATGTGTGAAATGTGTGGTCCATCGGTAGGGGTCTTCCCACATTGTCCTGTTAGGGGGGGATGCTCGCCATAGACTGATCGGGTCACGCGAGATGCTGGAAGCAATTCCCTTTCGCGGAACCGTGTCGAGAGAATGAGCGTGACAAGACGGATATGAAATGAGTTGCCAAACGGTGTGTAAGGACGCGGTTCGCTGACGGAGGCGTCTTGGCCAAAAGCATCTCGGGTTGCCGGCAAGGTAGTGTGGGAGGAGCATAAGCAGTACATTTTGTGGAAACGACCCCGCAGCGCCTGCACATTTTTTAATTCTATCGACCTAGAAGCAATCATAACGCCTAGACAATACTTAGGTTGTATGTTCGCTACTAGAGGTGGTTTATTCGTTGGACCAGTCACGCAGGAGGAAGGATCTGTCTATCACAAGCGGTAGCCACATGTTCGCGAGTAGAGCCGTGACAAGGGACGAATTGGATTACCCCTTCTAGAGCCAGTAACGTAGTCCCGGAGGTGTTCGATACTGGGGTTGATTGGGAAAGGTTTGAAGGCATGCCGTCCTTCCTTGGTTATGGAAGGGTCCGGGTATCTGGTTGGTCGTCAAGAGATCTTCTGGGTGCCATGGGTATAGCCTTGACATGCTTTGGTCGGGAGGTTGTGTCCGGAGAGCCGACCACCTGGTCAATTTGGTCAAGTGGAGGAGCCAGTACTAGATTGCAAAAAATGCATGATCCATTTTATCCATCCCTCCCTTATCCCTTCCATCTTAGGTACGAATTTTGCGTTTACTAACAATATAATATTATCATAATTATGTATAGGGTCCAGCCATGGAGAGAGATGCGGAGGAGCCGCCAAATAACTAAATGAAACATTCTAGGTATGTATTTTAAAATCTATTAGGACGTCTATTAGGATCAAAAATCAACCTTATAGACTCCCAAGAACTACAGGGGGTACTGTGAGAGTATTAAAGCAGCGTACATTATTAGGGACGTAATGGGGACATATTTAGGATAGATTTAGACAGTAAATATCCTTCATACGTTTAAGAGATACAGAGAAATTCTTCCACACCTTACCTAAAAGAACCAAAAGTTACCACATATAGACATTAAATACCTATTCTAGATTTTCTAGTACCTTTGAAACAAAAATAAAACACAACGTAAAGGAAAGGGTTTATTGTAAAGTTTCCCGGAAGGAGAAAGCCTTTGCTGTGTTCAGTCACAGGGGTGGGAAAACGAGTCATGATTCAAGACATTATTGGCGAATCATACAGTACGAGAGAAGGGTCTACCGTCCGTAGATCGAAACGCGAGAGAGGAGAGGTGTTAAAACACAAGTCGGGGTTTGACCCATCACAAGGTACAAAAGAATAAACCATTAATGGGTTATTTCCATAATGTCATTATATTCATGTTATTAGAATTGCCTTCATGTTAATATTAATTAATTTATTAATTATTATTATAAAATATTAATTATTACCTCAACGTGGTCCTCCACGTCAGAAAAATCGTCTTGATCTTTTGTCTCAAAATCCAAATCACTATCATTATCACTTTCACAAATGTCACTGTCATCTTTGAGAAATTTTAATAATTCTTCATCAGTTAGACCCCTTCTTGTCATTATGAACACAGTTATTGAAACGCAATATCACAAGAATGACACAATTTACCACAAAAATCGCACTTCAAATTTTTAATTATTGAACTTATTTTTTTAACGTCCGCTGCAGTGTTTCGGCACGCACTGTATATAATCCCCAATAACACAGCTGGTCGGGTCAGCCACACTGGCGACGCCTTAGCAAATGACACTATGTCCTTACACCCTTATGCAGCTTTAGATGTAGTGCGTGGGAACGAGATGCCGTAAAATGCCGAGGTGCGAAAGGAACAGGGGAAACATATCCATAAGCGAACTAGTGCGGGAGAGAGATGGAGTATTTCTCATAGTTTATTTTATCGTGGATTTGGTTCCAGTGAGCAAGAAATATCATATGCGGCAAGGAATGATACCTACACATTAACAAAATATTTTTTTACGCTTTTATCAAGGACGATTTTTTTTTTTTTAATGACCGAATATGTGTTTATCGGTTTTGTAGGAATACAAAAAATATCGAAGTCGTAAAGTCTCTATTAAAAATTCTACATGGAGAATAGTAAATTTAGAAATTTTAAGAACCCCTTTCAGAAACGGGAGGGTTAAAATTCACGTCCTTGACTCCCCAGATTGTACATAAGTTCTGAGGTTCTAGATGCGAGAACTTTAGATCACATATTTTTTTGGTTGTCCCTGTCTAAATAAGTATCCTCTCTTCTATCAAGCGTTATCTAAAATAGCCTCCCCTTCATTCAACATCTCACCTCTTCTAAGTCTGAACTCTACTCCAATCTTCCATATGATTCTTAAATTTGCACATTTAAATAAAATTAATATATAAACTCACCTTTCCTTTCTCTTTAATTTTAAATGATCGCCTAGAACACCCTTGAACGTTGGAAGCCAGAAATAATTGAAAAAAAAATACATCTGAAGTATAAAAAACTTTCTAAAAAAACCATATGTAAAAGTGAATCTTTACTGTTTCTCAGAATACTAAATACCACAAAATTTGCAGATATTATTAAAAAAAAATTACTCGTTTAATTACACACAAAAAGAGTATACATTTAATTGATTTTTTAACTAAAATTATAAAAATAACCAAGTCAATATTTCGATTCACTGTGCTGGAATGGGAACAAGAATTGGAATTAAAATGAACAGCGGAGCATTTTAACACATAAAACGGATTAGAAAAACTGGTCGCTCTCGTACCACTAATGTGCAGTTGGCTGCGCGGACACTCCAAGTGGATTATGAACGTTACTGCCTTACACCACCCTATAAAAAGCGCACCTACACCAAAACTTTCCCAGTATAATATTCCATAATATGGGGAAAACACAGCTTATCTCCATCAATTATCTTGCCACCCAATGGAATGCTGTGCTTTTCACGTGTTTATATATTGGAGAGCGATTAAAAGGTGAAAATAAAGCTTACGAGGGTAATGATTGTAATGATGTTTATCGTTGTTGATTGTTGTATCATATTTTGAAATATTTAAATTCATTTTCTACCTGTAAATTTATATTTTAAATTATCTTGATAAATTTTGTCTTAAAAGCCATTAACCAGCGGCCGAGAACTTAAATTTCGTCAAAAAATTATCTTCCGATCATACCTTTGCAACTGTATTGGGTGGTTCCGATGAGAAATATTAATTATTCTCCATACCAGCCTTTTAACATAATAACTCAATATCGATTTTATTTCATTCAAAATTTACTTTGATAAATACCTACATACCTACATTCAAATATGCTCACACTCGTGATGGTAAAACTATTAAAATTATGTACTTTGTGTAATTATTTTTTGAGTATTTATTATTTTTCAATAATGTCTAAGCAAAAAAAAATGCATTTTTTAAAAATATTTTAGTTTGTAAGACCGTAAATATATAAACAAACTGAAGTATTTTCAGAACAAGGGCGCGAATATTTTTTTTAATTTCAAAAACTTTAATACATTACATGATTTTAAATGTATGTTGTATAATCCATATATAGTTTGAAAATTCAATAAATTTTAATTGGTAAAACCTTATTGTACGAAGAATTAACATATTTTCTCAAAATTTAAGTCATGGCATTACTAGATAAAAGAACAGTCTTTCAAAATCAATTTATAATTTTTTTGTCAAAAAGAGTCAATACTTCTAAAATTTGATTTAAAAATGACAAATTTCCGGTTTTGTCTGGTTAACCCCTCTTAATATTTAGATCAAATTTGTCTCAAATACTTACTTGAAAAAGTGACTTCTGATGCCAATCGAATAAGGGCGATATCGTGTCTTTGGCTGGTTAGGGCAGGTTTATATTCGGGGTGAGGGATGATGGTCTCTATGGGCACCACCACGGCCGGCTCATTGCAAACCTCCTTACCTTGAGCCATCACGCAGTCCACTTCCGTGCGGAGATCGTGCTCGCCGAGACGAATTCCCACCCTGACCAAAAAACAGAATGGATTGAAGAGATTATGTAGAAGGCAGACCTGCTGCGTGGCGGGCCGGATTGAGAGAGACTGGTTGAGGAGGTCTTTTGACATCTCCAGCCAGAATCCCTCGATCCAGCGCTCTGATTCCTGAGGGAAATTATTTTCCTCTGGGCCTCCTGTTGGGAGCTGAGATAAAAAAAATCTAACAAGATTCTTAATATTTGGGAAAGTAGGCGTACAAAAAAAGGTTAATTTAAATAATAGTTAAACATTCTTGGAACATTCATGTTGTCAATGCTACGATGTGCTAGAACTTCTATTCTGTCGTGCGGTATCTTGAACAGTCGCGGCGACGGGTAGCGTATTTCCTTTTCCGTGTTCAATACGATGCAATCATGCCTCGAACTCAACACGGGTTTGTAATGCCATTTTTTCTCCAAACCCAGTAGAAGGCAAGCGGCATCCTACTGTGCACGGGTTTGTAACGCCAATTTTCCTCCCAAACCCGTGTTCAGTACGAGATGTTAAGTTTTATAGACAAGTTTGTACCTGTTTTTATAACAGCAAAACATGGAAAGAAATGTATTAGAATAATTACACATACCCGCTAGATAAACCCTGCTTTGCCAAACAAACCATTCAAAACCTGGGATGTTTTTTAAAATTATGATGACATGCGAGTTTATTTTAGAGAATTTATTTTATCAGTACTGTAAAGTGTTATAAGTACTATATTATAAAGTTTGTATTTATTTTATTAGTAAGGCTGTTTGCATTTTATTGCCCATCCATTATATTGTGCGTATATGCACACACTTCCTTTTTTATGTTATAATCACGTTTGGAGGATGCCTCGTACTGAACACGGGTTTGGGAAGGGAATTGGCGCTACAAACCCGTGCACAATAGGTTGCCGGTTACCTTCTACTGGACACGGGTTTGGGGAAAAAATGGCATTACAAATCCGTGTTGAGTTCGAGGCATGGTTGCCTCGTATTGAACACGGAAAAGGAAATACGCCGACGGGTACGGCTAAAATTTTCAGGCACGTACGTATAAGCTATAATATTCCAAGAGCAATATATATTGCAAGATTTGCATTACGTTTGGTTCGTGGATAAATCTATTTGTTGCCTCAATTCAGTCCATATGTTATTGCATGAATCTCGGAGTACGATCGTCCAGTTGATTAGACAGACAAAAATTGAAATTTGATTTGAGTATTTATTTATTAAAGTTTATTTAGGAAACATACAATTGTTAATATATACATTAAGTCAAAATTTAATAGTAAATATAATTTTAAACCAGTGAAGTTCCATTTATAATTTAAATTAAGAAATGGTCACAGATTTGGAAGCAAGTAGATATTGATAGTTATAATAATAAAGTATAAGTAAAAAGAAAAAGTGAACAATAAAGAAATAATAGTTTTAAGTACACTGTAAGGTTAATTTAATTTTAAACTTTTTAAGGGAATAGTGGAAAATATCGATATCTCTTAGGGCGTTGTAAGATTTGCAGATACGCCCGAGCAAAGAATTTTGTGCATAATTCGATTTGAAATGTTGTATAAAAAATAGGGTATTCGATCTTTATCTTATTTATTTAGTATGCAGTAATATGTATGTAAAAGTGCACACTCTATCTGGTACAACACTCAGATCACTCAAAACACCACCAAATCAATTATAATTCAAATGAGCTTGAAACAAATTTAAAAAAATTTTGATATTTTCTAGGTCATTATTGGGATATTAAAAAATTTCAAACTAATTTTCCGGACCGTTACGCCTCCCTGTATTATTTCACAGCTTATTTAATATTAAAAAAAAAAAACAGATATATTTAACTGAATATCAAGGTATTTGGAGTTGTTTGACTAATCAACTGGACAACCGATAAGTTCCATGTATATTCACATAGATAAACCAAAGAATTATTACATAAGTAAATCAGCGCCCTTGAGGTGATTTTACACAAAAACGGCGCTACACAAGTCATCCAAATATTATTATTATTATTTAATTAAATCTGGATTTATCCCAGCATGCATGTACGTACATATTATGTATGTATTTAATTTGGTGCGGCACGCGTTCATACTCCCCTACAATGGATATCATTGCATCTGGAACACTGGTTGCTTTGAGACGATTCAAATGATAAAATGATTCACTTTAAAATATGTGAAAATGAGATATTTTTGATAATGATATTGTACAATGTGAAATATCTCCTTTTGGTTTTCTGTGTGCAACCTCTCGGTCCTCTTACAACCCTCGGAGAAGGAAAATATTGTTGCGTGCATAACATTTGATAGATTTTTTAAATTGCATCACTTTGTATTATAACAAAAAACAACTAAGTTAGAAGAACACAAATAAAAATAATTGACAGCCGACAAATAAAATAGTGGTGTCTTTAGTTTCTTCTTTAGTTCCGCTATCTGCAAAGTTATCCGTGTCAAACTTTGAAAGCTCCCCAACATGATTCATTTTCCACAAGAGTGTAAAGATCTTGGTTAATTTTTCGCAGTACAAAGTAACGCAGATTTGGACTTTTATTAGTTTTTCAACAAAATTACGACACAATCTTTTTTTTTATTTTCTCAGAACAACTACTGTTCTAACAAAAGATTTTAAAGTTTTTGATTAGTTTTTAAGAACCTATTCATAGTTTTGTTGATAAAGCAGGATAGGTACGGATAAAACTTTTGATTAGTTCGTTCGTTCTTCTGAAGATATTTATCATTTTAATTTAGTTATGAAGGCAGTAGCTACATGATTGGATGGATAAAGGTCATATGTGACCCAGAGTTTCAAGGACGATGGTAGTTTTCTAGTGATGATCCTTTGTTTGGGAAGTTTGATGATCCGTTTTTGAAACAATCGGGGTAACTAAACAGGTTCCGCGATTTTTCATCCCGCGACAAAATATCCCCGACAAAATATCATCCGACAAAATATCATTCGACAAAATGTCCTACGGACAAATCATCTCCCAAAAAAATATCTACTAAAACTATCCTAACCTAACGTAACAAAAAAATTGGACAAAAATAATATAGGCAATAAATTGTTGTATCTATATCATTTTAGTCGCATTTTACTATTTTTGAACAATAATTTATTGTCTTTGCAGGATGTCTGATATTTATTCCATTTTTTCGTTAGGTTAGGTTATGTTAGGTTAGGTTAGGTTAGGTTAGGTTATGTTAGGTTAGGTTAGGTAAGGTTAACTTTTAGTAGATATTTTGATGGGGGATGTTTTGTCCGTTGGATATTTTTTCGGAGGATATTTTGTCGGAGATATGTTGTCACTTGATAAAAACGCTCATTACCACCTAAATAACCAATTAACTCTTCAGTATCGCTAATAGATTTGGCGATAAACATGTAACAGGGTTAAATGTTAGGCTTTCGCGAAATCTATGCAGCCTTTACAAGCTTCATTTTGATTCTAAATGGGGGTATTTCACAAGGGTGGCAATGGGGGCATCTACCACCCTGTTAAGTGTTGAGCAAACTTACGGTTTCCCGATGACCGTGAGGACGATCCCCCTCACGCAGTGACCAGCTGTTACGACGTATCGCTTGCTGATGAGGGCGGCCCCGCACACGCGCACAATGTCGTTGGTGGCCGTATTGTACTCCACCAGACCCATCCATGGAAACTGGTCTACATTGGCTTCTTCTCCAAAGTTGATCCTGTTGCCCAGACCTATTTCTTCCGTGCCGCATTCGTCCTCTGATGGAAACAGGTCGTCCATACCGGCTCGGTTAGCTAATAGTATCTGAAATTTGATAATGCACAGTCTACAAAACATAATAGTCCAGGAAAGAAGGAAAAATAGGGGAAATAGTTCGTATGGAAGCCAATTTTGGCACAGTTGTTGAAGAAAGTGTATTTAACAACATACTAAAAGTACCGAGGGGTGGGGGTGGATCTAAGAGTGGGGGGGGGGGGATTTCTAAAGGTCCCCTTTTTAAGTTTTTAGTTAATAACTCGAAAACTACTGCCTCTAGCGAAAACATATTTACATACTAAATTATGTACATAAAATTCTCTACAAAAAAAATCACTTTTTTGCTAAGATCAATGCTTAAGGAGATATAGAGGGGGGTAAACGTAAAATTAAAAATAAAATAAAAAACAGTTTTTATTGTTTAAAATTAAATGTATGCTTCTACATAAATTATTAATACAAAAATGGCTTCTACATGAATTATTTCCGCTAATCGGTCTTTATTGGTCGTCGTTGCCTGGAATATAATGGTAATAATGTATTATGTAGGTAGTTACCCTTATATAAAATCTAGTTAAAATGGAAATTAATTGTGATAGAATTTTAAGTGGTTTCGAACAAACATGCGAACACGAATCTTTTAGCCGTATAATATAATTATGTATTACACAATATGATCTATTGTGGATATCGTGTTAAATATGAAATAAAATAAGTGTATTGATATAAAAATAGAATAGCAGTGCTTACACAAAATATCCGTGTCAATCATAATATCACAGGTACGCCTGATACGTCATACGTATATCTAGTAATGTTACATTATTGTGTAAGCAGGCTAATGGGTCCGAGTGATTAATATATAAATATTCATATATTTTTGTTTGTCCCTTATGCATTCCTAAACCAATCATCCGATTGGGATGAAACTTTGGTGAGTTATTGTGCGCACGTCCGCGAAGGTTTCTATATACACTGGTAAATTCTGGCGTTACTAAATTTGTATAAACTATAAATTGCAATAAGTTTTTTAAAAATTTTTTTTATTAGTATCTATAGCAAAATTTGTACATAATGTATTTATAAATTATATTATATTAAGGTATTACAAGGTACATTTTTTTTTTAGGTATTATAAAGTACATGTTTTTTTTTCACAGTCCTCCTCACTAGGGTTTCCTGTTCTGAGGCGGCCTGTAGTTTTTCCACATTTGTATTTAGTATCCAGTTGTCTTTACATGGTCTTCAGTATGTTTGATAGTTCATTTTCAATTTGTTCTCTCAACCATATTTTTACTTTTGTTTTAAATTTATTTATTCTGTTATTTCTTTTTGTTTGAGCTGGTAGAGCGTTGTATAGTTTTGTCGCATTGAATTTCATATTTCTTTGTCCAAAAGATGTTTTCAAACTGGCTGTAGCTAGAATATTTAGGTTTATTGCCCTGGTTGTGTATCTATGTTGGACAGTGGAGTATTCTGATATGTTTTTTTAAATTTTAAATAAAATATTTTTTGCATAAAGTTTTTGTATGTTGTAGACTTGAATGCTTTGAAACAATTCCTCTGTCGGAGTTCTAACCGGTAATTTCAAAATTGTCTTTAGTACTCCTTTTTGGGCTATATTGAGTCGGTCCATGTGAATGCTCAAGGCAGATCCCCATCCAGTTATCCCGTACTCTATTTGTGATTGACATAAAGCGTAGTACACTTTCTTAATGTCGTTTATGAAAGTTCAATCATACATGCATGTTTGTTTATATTTTTTTACATAAGTTCTACACACTGGACGTCAGGAAGAAAATAATTTCTCTCAGTGTCTTTTTGGGAAAGAAAAGAGTACGAGGGGTGTATACGAATCTGGGGTCAGTATCCCCAGTGGTGACGAACATATGAACCCATCCCTCCCACTGTTATGGAGGTCGATGTTCCAATAGAGTCCTGCTTCAGATGTCAATAGGTCTCCCTCGACAAGTCTCCCCGTTCCGGCCTGCCACGCAGTTTGTGGGCAGACGCATCCGCCGCTAAGATCTGGACAAACATCACCCCATGAACCTAGGCACCCCTATTAAGTCCCACCAAATGTAGCGAACCACCTGAGGTGACCTTCGGCAAAGGTGTTGGTTATTCAATGAATGGTGCCCGGGCGGCAATGCCCATAACTGACTCCTAAATTATGTTAATTCAATTAAATTTATTCACTTACCGGTTTTCCATAATACCCATGTCACCGATTTAATATTATGTACTCATATTATCCTAATATGTGTACATATTTTATTTTATTTTAGTCCTTTTATTTCGAATATATTTATTGAGAGTAGGTGGAGGTAATTGAAGAGTGCGGAGGTTGTTCAATTAGTCGACAGCACAAGGAATCACTTGATTTAGCATTGTACTGCACAATGGAACAAGATACTTAGATAAAAATGCGTGGAAATTTTAATTAAAAAGTACTTTGTTCGGATTCTTCTGGCACTGAAAATATATAAATCCAACTTTGAAACTAATAATAACTGGAATATAATTTGAGTATTTACGGCCTCCGTGGTCGAGGGTAAGGCTCTTGACTCGCAATCCTAAGGTCGTAGGATCGAATCCCGGCGTGCGCTAATAAATTGTATTTGATTAATTTGCGTTATTTCACAATTCATTAATTTGAAAATATATAGTATTTTTGTGGCACGTTCTAGAGTAGATGATATTCTCAGTATCGCTCTGGAGTAAGACCACCATTCAGAATTGTAACGTTACTTGAAATGACTTTAGCCGAGTTTGGTGACCAGATTTGAATAGCCTTCTTCTCCCCCCAACTCCTTCCCCTCCCCACTACCTTCAGCCTCACACATACAGACCGGATCAACTTGAACTCTTGTGAGGTATTCACATAAAAAAGTAATTATAATAATTTTCGTGATTCGTTTTTGGGGTATGATGCCGTTTGTGCTTGCGGAGTTTGCAAAATCTGAAAATAATCGAAAATTTGAAAAATTTTCTTCTGATTTATCTGTCTCCAGATTTTCGATTGAGTTTCGCTAAAATTGTCTTAATTTAAATAAATATTATAATTTGAGGTTTTACTCATGAAGTTAAAAATAAATAAAAACCATCTAAAACCGCAAATTCATAAGCGGATTGAATTTGACTTTTAGTTATGACGTGGGTTCCGTTACTGACCGCTAACAACAGACGTCACCCAGGACTGCGTAAAAGCGTTGGCGGCCATGACATCACAGCCGCCTTTCACACCTACATGTCGAGCTTTCAAAGCATTTAAAATGGTTCTACGACAACTCAGAATCATGCAATTTCAACATCCCTTTGAACGGTCATTGAAAGTGACGAAAAAAAAATTCGGCCATAACCTAACCTAACTAACTAACCTAATTTATTCATCACTTTTAACGACTTTTCAAAGTACTTAACATTGAGTTGCATGATTCAGAGTAGGTCACCATTTAAAAAGCAACTCATGTAGGTCTCATTGAAAGTTATGTCTTCCTTACTGTATTGTTGAGAAATATGATTTAAACGGTATTAGAAAGATAAAACTTCACGCTTTATATTCAAATCTAAAAGTTAATCATAAACTAATTATAATGTACCTACACTTTTACGAAAAAAAAGTTTATTATCCTATTTTGAAAAAAAATTATGGTACTTTGGAAATTTTTTAGTAATTATTTTTACACGGAACGACAACAGTATGATGACAAATAAAAAAATATTCTTCAATATGAAATGCTGCTATGATGACAAATAAAAAAATATTCTTCAATATGAAATGCTGCTACGAATATACTACGAATGTCTGATGACCGAATTCCTAGGAAAATACTGAGGGCGATTCCAGAGGGTAGACGTCCAGTGGGCCACCTAAACACAGTTTGGCGAAGCAACCCCAGAATCGTGAGGAGAGGATGGGACTGCCATGGACGGAGGCCGCACAATCAGCGCAAGACAGGGTTCGAATGGAGGCGCCTTGCCGATGTAGTGGGTCCCCGACCCGAATAGGACAAGGGAAAGAAGATGATGATGTTGATGAAATGCTATTGTTTGACTTACAGGCATGTCATAGACTTGTGGTGGTACTTCTGGTTCACAGCATACTTTGATCTTAGTTGGTCCATCCCTGCCGCACTCGGAGTTCCTCAAGAACTCAACTAGGGTCGTAGTTTTGTTCTTTTTTTTAATCAGATCAGATATGAATTTACATTGTCTGACGTCGATACATGTTCCTTCGATATAATTTGGAGAGGTACAGGGGGCTTCTGCAATGAAAAATAGTGTTAGTAACAGGTAAAGATATTTCCTTAGAATGTTAGTGCATTTATATGTTTATTTGTTTATTAAGACATACACAGTGATGATACACACAGTCATACAAAGTTATGATACAAGTTATAAGGTAAATTAAGGTGATCCACTAGTCCTTGAAAAATTCATCATCGGAATTCTCTTTTTGGGTGGGATTTAAATATACTTGAGAAGACGTTTCTGGTAAAGTTGGAGAAGGTATTTGAGAGTTATTTCTCACAGGTTGATTTTTTAAAGGCTTATTAAAAACATTAACTCCTATCTTATTCATTGTTTATTATAATAACAAGAAAATTTAAAATCGATTTCACGGAACCAAGCGACTCATACTCTAGGGACAAATTATCCATAAATTATTCGCCACCACAAGTGGGGCGCAACTGATACAAAATGCATATTTAAAATAATATACACTAAATAACACATACATAGTCTTTATACCGAAGGCATTAGGATAAATTCTCAATTAAAAATTCGTTGAACTACGCCCATTGTGATTCATGCCGAAAGAAACATTGCAAAATTGTATTGTTTTGTTTTATATTGTGAAATTCAGACACAAATATTAAATTATTATTAAATTATTTTCTAAAGAACTTAATTTGCAAATTACATAATGAAACTTTATCCAAAAATGAATTCAGGAGATTTTGGAACGTAAGCAATTTTTATTGGCCTGATACTTTATTTTTTTCCAGACTTACAAAAACTAATAATAACCAAACTTCTTTAGAATCAGTAGATTATGATTTTTATAACATTTGTTGAAATTGTTAGGTGGCGGAATAAAATATTTTTATTTCAAGTTGCAAAATATCAGTTGTATAGTTCTAATATATTAATGTTGATTCGTTCTATCATGTTCCTACAATTAGATCAAGGTTCCTTGGTATGTATAATTGTGAAAAATTATTGTACGGTTTCGGGCTACAATGCAATTATAAACAGATTAAATAGTATAGGTAACTCGTAGGCTTATGTAGCTGATGTTTTTAATTTGTCTTTACTGATGTAAATACAAAGCTGTGCTGATTAAACACTTTAGCAGAACACATTTTAATGAGATGACTTCATACCAGGTTTTTGGTTTTCGTTTCTTCTTCACTGCTTTCATCAACTTTGTACTAATGTGAATTCATTTTTCTTTTGTTTACTTATAAATTTTTTTTTTTTTCATCTTTTTTTC
This sequence comes from Limnephilus lunatus, assembly GCA_917563855.2. Taxonomy (NCBI): domain Eukaryota; kingdom Metazoa; phylum Arthropoda; class Insecta; order Trichoptera; family Limnephilidae; genus Limnephilus; species Limnephilus lunatus. The sequence goes on along the minus strand of OU830602.1, from coordinate 36,195,347 downwards.
TATATTGTACTATGTCTATCAAAATAAGAGTGAATAAAATATATGTAAACGGAACAATATAACATTTATGTAAATGGCACTTGGGCCGTTAATCTTATTGTATATAAATGAATTTTTCTTTAAAAAACCATTTATCCGATTGCGATGACACTTTAGTGATTTGTTGTGCCCACTCCGAGAAAGTTTCTATATTGTACATAATAGTGAGCACTGGCGTTATGGAATTTGCATGCAAAATTACAATAGGTGGCGAGCGAGTTGTTTGAAAAAAAAAAATAAGGAGGGGAGTGGGAAACTCCGGAGGGGAGGGTTCACGACGGAGGGACTTGTGGGGGGAGGAGAATGCCGGACGGGAATGGGGCGAGTATGGGAAAAGACACGCAGGCTAAGGGTGGAGGTTGAGGGAGGGGCAGAGGGAGCGATTGCAAAGGAGGCATAGTAGCGGTAGGGTATAACGGAAGGGGTGAATTTTGAAAATCCATACTTCTCACACGGACAGCTGTATGTGGCCGGTTCACGCGATAGAAAACCGTCTAATTTATTAGTGTACGTACCGGACGGTGTATCTAAAAGCACTTCAATAAATAAAATTAAAACAAAAACACTTTCTTTTTTTCAGTGGCATTGCAACGCATGCCGGGTACTCACAAGTTCTAAATAAATATCGATGAACCTAAACATTAAAACGGATCAAATGTACACAAAACAATAAATAATTAGTAAAAAGACAAATGAACTTTTATTCTCTATTAAAATAGTATCCCAAGGTTCGGTAATGCTCCAATTGTTTCTTGACTTAATATGTTAATATGTTATTGTTTTTTCAGCTTGTTTGGATTCATAATGCTAGTCTTGTTATGTAATGATGTTAATTTGTTTATTATTAATATATCGTTTCAAAAATATTATCTTTCCCAGAATGTGTTTTCGAACGTATTGGTAATATAATATTATTTACTTTTTACTGGGTTTTTACACATTAGCTCAAATTATTTACTTATTTAACTGGGTTTTTACACGTTAGTTCAAGAGAACAATCAGTATAAAAATATATCAATAGCATAGCTAGGGATTGTACGATTTGTTAAAAAATATTTTTATTTTTTATTGTGCAAATAAAAGAGGCAATTCTGTGAAGCGCTTTGGGATTATATATTGAAAGTTCCAATTAGAACGCCTTCAATTAAAATTTTCAACAGCTTTGAAGTAACAAATTTACAGCAAACATATGCCAAAAATATATTATTGAAGCTTTTCAAAAATAATGAATCCTCTACTAGACCGTGTATGCATAACACTAGATCGAATAAAAATGATATAAAAAATATTCCAAGTTATAAAACCACATTCTGTCAAAGAAACTATACATACTTTGTAACAAAACTCCATAACATCCTTCCCCAAGACATACAACTAATAAAAAATCCTAACGAATACTAATCAAGAATAAAAATATGGCTGAAAGAGATCAATGAAAAAACCTTAAAGAAGACACTAAAAACGATACAGAAGACAAATAAACTATATTTAAATAACTTTAGTCAGCCCCGGCAAAGGATCCCCTAGTGAGGAGGACTGAGAAATACAATATTTTATACTAATTTCACTATTATATTTTGTATGTACAATTATTTTATGTAGTCGCTAAAAAAAAAAATATTCCAATAATACCAAGTACTTCCCAAAATTGCTCAAATATAATTCTAATTCCTAACCCAAATTCATAATGATTGTTTTTACAAAAATTTAACTTTAAAACGCAATTATTTTAATAGTTATCGATAAAATGATTCGATTTTCATCTAATCATCTCATGACTTTTACCTTGATAACTCATTATGTAATTTACTTACAAAACCGTTAATGCGTTGTGATAACGTAGGTACATTAAATTTAGCAGCTGACTGTATACAGGGTGTTTAAGGAGGTACCCGACACCTTTAACCCCTTAGGCTAATTTTTTCGCTTTTGGAAATAAGCTTATAGTTCTCAAATAAATCTTTGTTTTTCATTTACTGTAACGGTGAGAAATATGATGTAAACGGTGTTAGAAAATATGTGACTTGTTTTAAGTCAGCAGTCTTAGTCATAAGTCACTAGCTATGAGTCTTAGATGTAAGCCCTAATTATAATTTATAATGATAAATCAGTTATAAACCAGTGATTATTTTACATATTTATCACGAAATTATTTTATATATTTATCACGAAATTATTTTTCACGAAAACGGCGCTACGTAAATTATCCCAATTTTATTATTATTATTATTTTTATTCTAAAATTTTTTTAGATCAAACGACAAAAAGTTAGGTAAAAATAACGTTTATAAAACATTTATCTAATAAAATAATTATATATTTTTAGTTTCTTTTACTACCAATATTTTAGTTAGAGAAAACTTAAGGTGAGCAACTTTTAATTTATTTTTTATTTTTGTATTAAAAAAAAATATTTTTCACTTTTACAATGATGTTTATTTCTAATAATAAAATTTAATTACTTTTCAAAACAGTTTTTAGTTTTCAAACACGTTCAGAAATATTGCATTTATTTGGATTTTATTACAAAGCTGAAAAACTGTGACCTTCTGACAAAGCATACTCAAGGCCTGAGGGGTTAACCAGAAATTCTTGAGCTTATTTGGTCTAGATTGAAACTTGGTTTTAATTTTTAATGTTTTTGATTTTTTTTTTCAAATTTAACATTAAAAATATTTCTTACACTGGTAACTCAGCCCATCGACCACACCACTCCCATCCGATCCTTGTGATTTATGTATAGATGATTGTAGGTGAAAACCACATTTTTTACACCAAATAAGATCAGGAGTCACTGATTAAACTTTGCTTGGTACTTCCTGATGCACACTGTAGATATATCAGATTATACTGTGGTATTATTGTTGACACAAATATGATACCCAGTTTTGACCTCTGTGTCATATAAATGTAATCATAAAGAATATCCGGTTGAGGTGATATTTCACGCTCTAAAAATTGTGGCCAAGTATTATTATAATAATTAATTCAATATTAATTACTTCGACCAAATCGTAAAGAATTGACGTTAAGCTAGCAGTACAGTAAATGTATCAGTAGTTTGGTGAAATCAAAACCGAATCAGCTGTAACAAAATTCATACTAAAATACTTGCAGAACTCGATAATAATATTATCATATTTAATTTTAATTAAATTTAAAAAAATTAAATCTAGTTCTACGAATTAAACACAAAAACAATTAATAAGAAATACATGTTAAATATAGTGGACAGTGGTTTTTAAATTAGATACATAAAATGAAGAAGAAAAAATAATATATTATATGTAATATTATGTAAAAAAAATAATGGTTTCTTATAATCCGCCTCACTACGCTAATTTGTGTTGAGGTAGTAATTTTGCAAATTATTTTTAATTTTCCTGAATAGGTTATGAAATAATATGTTCACTGAATTGGTTAAATAATTAGCTTAAAATTTGGATGTGTGCACCGGTAAAGGCCCTATCAATAATTTTAATGCATTACGAAAAGACAGACTTACGGCCGTTGTTCCCAACTTATCGATCGATAAATCTGAATAACTGATCAGCTAAGTGATTAATTTATTTCGCCTATTGGTCTTGTGCATTTGAGGACTGTTGAGTGCACGTTTTTTTTAACTTAAAAAATAAAAATTTTCAAGGTAAAAAAAAGATTTTGTAAGTAAAAAAACGAGTTCCATCCTCTCTGCTTAACCTTCTATAGTTACGGTCGTCACCCTCATAGAAACAGAGAGCCACAAAGCGCGAAGGCGACTGAAACGCGGTAGTGTTTGTAAGGTGATTTATGCATTCCAATCCCTAACGCGTTTCAGTCGGTAGAGCCACTGAATCGCGGTAGGGATTGGGAATACGCTACCCGACCCGCCACGCAGTAGGTGGGCAAACGTGTGTGCCGTTAAGACCTAGACAAACCTCATCCCATAAACCTGGGCAACATTGCTAAATTACCAAACGTAGAAAAACACTTGAGGTGACCTGGGGTGTTAGTTATCCAATAAAAGGTTCACGGAGCGGTGGTACCTATTCCGATCTACCAAATTGAAAAATAACTACTTTTAAACATGCTACATGCAAGCAATTTGTCTGTGTGAGTACTGTGTTGCGATGCCTTCACACAACAACGGAGGGTTGACATTGAATAACATTCACACACAAAACAACATAACACCTATAAATCAGAAACAAATATTAATGTTAAAGTTGTGTCTACTTAATTCATAAATAACCAATAAATTATTACTTTTATTCTTTTCAACATAAAGCTTTAAGGTCAGGGTACCTAGCATGTAAGATCAATAAAATCCTACATCAATCCGATATTGACCAAATCCTTATGATCAGTTATCAATATTTGCGAGCACGGTCAACAATTGGTCAGAGATAATCTGACCGACGATTGATAGTGTCGGATTAGTTTCGGATAACTATCAATATACGCATTTACTTGGATAATGCCGTTCGTTATGCAAAATTATTGACTTGTTTAATTAACGTAATGAATTAATGAAGCTTTAAGAATAGAACGAATTCATATACGCGATTCATAAACTTAAATAATTCATCTAAGACGCGACCAGTTTATTCCGTTAGATTTTTGAGAAACCAAAGTGGTTGAAATATGAATAACTACCTGATTAACCAATAAACTCCCGTTTAGTGTCAAAAAGTAAATGTGGACTGCATATTTAGGTATTTCATTTCGACATCGCCAAATTGTTATTTTTTTTACGTAAGTGATTGGCGTATGACGTTTCGGAATGCGAATTCGTGGACAGATCGATTCCTTATTTATTCCCTGTCAATAACAGGGAAATTGTGCTAGGGTTACCGATATAAAATCATCGGAAGTTACGCCTGTCTATCCAATATTGTAAAGTTATCGATTTCACCGTACTAGAGCTCCAGGTGTTTAAAGAACAATGTATTATTATAATTATTATAAAATCAGCATCCCAACGATCAGATGATTCCAATATAACCATGACGATGCGATCAAGGCCACGATGCAACAAGAATTGTTATTACTTATTATATTATGACTGTTAAAAAAACAACGAGGATAGAAGATGGAAGTAATAAATAGGATTATGTTTGTTCCTTCCCATATAAACAATATCGTTAAAAAAATATTGTTTTTCTCGTGAAAACAGTAGAAGATATTTTTAGTATATATTTTTAAATCAGAATTGAAACTATTTTTTCCCAACTGCTCCCAACCGTCTGAAACCAGTGAGCATGTCATCCCCATTTGAAGTATATTATTGTGATGCTGAAGGGCGTAGGTGGCAAGGAGATGAGGGAAGTACTTTACTATTTAAAGCCAAACACGGCTAAAGCCATTTCAATCACCGTTTCGTTTCTGAAAGATGGTCTTTCACAGGGCGATTCTTAAAGCATCTACCACTCTAGAACGTTCCACAAATATACTACTTATTATTTATAATGAATAAATTGTGAAATAAAACAAATTCATCAATTTGCAATTTACTTGCGCAATTCCTCTCCAGATTCGTAACCAAGAATAGACAACAATAAACCAAGAGGCCGTTTTAAAACCATGTTTAAAATGGTTTTAGCCGTGTTCGGTGATCAGATCTGAATTGTTACTTTTGCCAATTTTTTTTCGTTCCCTCTTCCCTCCAGTCTCACAATATATAGTGACAGCTGTTTCGCCTCGGGAAGGCGTTATCCAACTGTTTTTATAATTTGATTAACATATGTCAGTGCCCAGTGGTTGAGTGGGCATAGCGCTTGGGTCACACCCGGGCGTCGCGTGTTCGATTCCTCAACTGGCTAAGTCCTCCATCACAAAACAAGCAACATTTTCGGCTTTCTTTTGTGGTAGTAGGAGATTTTCAAACATTGTTAAATATATTCGTACCCCGGGAATGTTTGTCTTTCTTTAAAAAAAAAAAATCTAATTCGGAGGTGGCAATGGATACCGCCGCCCTGGGAGCCTTTATTGGATAACCAACACCTCTGCCATAGGTCACCCCAAGTGTCCGGGTTCATGGGGTGAAGTTTGTCTAGGTCTTGGAGGCGGATGACCAGGACACACTGAACCCCAGATTTCTACCCACCCCTTAAACCCCTTTCCTTCCCAGAACTCTCCTCTCCTTCCTTTCCTTAAAAAAATCCACTACACAGCATCCCTAAAGATGATTTAGCCCCCCAGGGAAATTATTTTCCTCAATGCCTCCTGTGTGGAGCTCATGTAAAAAAAAAATAACAACATTTATATTAATATAACAAGTTTAGTTATATTGGGAATGACATAATCCCACTGGCCACGGAGAGTGAAGAGAAATGAGATTCTAGTATTTGTGAAATTCAAAATTTAAAAAAAGTAAAGAATCATGTTCACGACATTCCCCAAATACTAAATTTCGCATGTACGTTTATTTATTTCCACAGAGAGACTCTTAAATTGTATATTATGTAGAGAAAATATATTTTAAGTGTGAAAGTGAATATAAAAGTTTCATGTAAAACAAAATAAAGCAACTCACGCGATAAAACATAAGTTAGTGAAGTACACACTAAAAACGCAAACACAACCCACTTTAAAACCATTTTTACTGATCTTTGAACTTTCGCTGTTAGTTGTTGCGCTTTTATCACCCAGACTAAGACGGTATTTTGATACCAACAGTATTAATTACCGCGATAACACAAACATTTATTAAAACATCGGCTATCAATGTTCGACAAACCGATTTTTAATATACCGAAATGTTGCTGTGACCAAGTTGCGTGGCAGACTGAGATATTAATAATTTCACACTCGTCCGTTGCTTGCAAAACTCGTTTTAATCGTTAGGGCTGCATTTTGTTGTTGTTTATTTAATAAAAAATATAAATAAATTATTAAAGAAATATAAATTATTTTCCTCAATATTCCTCTAACTTACTACATTTTTAAAGCATCAACATCATAACACCCTCACTGACAGCGAATCTATTAATAAATAATTAATCCATGACCGAGAATATTTACTACGTAGATTATGTGATAATTTAGTCAGCAATTGAACTTGTATTTTAGCATTTTATTTGTGTTATAAGTCCATAATAATTTTAAAGATTAGATAAGTGTATTAAAAGTGCAGAAATGAGAACTTAAAAAAAGTTGGAGGTTCTAACATTTGTTTGAAAACTTTTTTAGACCGTTGTGATTTGAAACTCGATGAAACGAAAAATGGCGACACTAAAAAGAGATTTTTTTTTTAATACGTTTATTCAGTTTTAATTTTACAATATTTTATTTTACAAATCTTAGGAAACTGATCAATGAGTTGGATTGTAAGAAATCTCTAATTTTTTTCTAATTATTTAATACAGTATGCTTTAAAGATTTACATAGTAAATATTAAATATAATACTTAATATTAAAATTCTAATTATTACGACAAACTAATTATTATATTATTTATGAATTGCGTTGTAATAAAAATATTTTACACAGTACAATACGGTGAGAAAAAAAAATAGAAAGGAACTATATTATTTGATTTCATGTTCTTCGGAGGTAGAAAGATTTAACTTTTGTTTTGATTTTTGAATAAGATGTCTCATTTTTGATATTTTCAGGTAATGCGTTAAATATTTAATGATAGATAAACACATGCATCTACAGGATTTAGTCTGCGAAAGAATTTGATAGTATAATTGGTTTCTTCTTTTGTGCGGTGCTTCGTAGCCTATCGGTCTTCTCTTTGTGCGGTAATTCGTAGCCTCCCCACTCTTGTCTACTGTTTTCTGGAGATTTCACTTCTACAGCGTGTGAATTGCACACTCCGATTTAAAAAAATTAAAAACAAGGTGAGAAATTTCTAATACCATTTAGGTACCTAACTACACCGCCATTTCAAAATTTTGTCCATGGTTTAGAAGAAACATGTTAGGTTAGGCAAGGATTTATTTACTTTAATTACTCACGTTAGTCGAAGGCACGTATGTAGGTTTGTATGCACAAATAATATGCACATAGGCACATACCTAATACACGAGGTTATAACAAAGGACAAAAGGTTATCAAAATGGAGAAGATTACAAACCATTAAATTTCTATTAAAGATATCAGTCTTATTTCTTTTCATAAATTATAATTTCGTATTATTAATATATTGAATATCGCCACCCTGAATCCGAGGCTATTTTTAAAACAGGAGCAGGTTGTTCCTTCTCGGAAAGATCGTGTCATTGTACTTGGCGAAGAAGCAAAACCGGATTGTCTTTTATTAAATTTATCATCGAAAGCAGGGATTTAAATCAAATATTTTACACAAAATTTCACAATATTAGGTTGATTTTAAAACAATTCGTGTGAAGATTCAATAATATCATCAGAAAATTTAAAATACATGTATTTGATGAAAACGTAACCCTACAAAAGAAGAGGTTATTGCATTCGAAAAATTGTTCATTTATTGCTAATTGCAAGAGCCTCCCAATATAAAAGACTATCCCATCAAAAACGTGGTTTCAAAATTTTTCCACGTTTCCAAAAAAGAAATTTCCTCACTTATTCGAATGAAAATATAACATTGTTCCGTTCCTTCTCACTTCTTAAAATTCACAGGTTGTACATTCTGTGGTCTCGAAGTGGGAACTTTAGATCACATATTTTTTGGTTATCCCTCTCTAATCAAATATCCTCTCTTCTATCAAGCCTTATCTAAAATGGCCTCCTCCCCATTCAACATCTCATCTCTCCTAAGTCTAAACTCGACTCCAATCTTCCATATGATATCTTAAAATTTTTTGAAATTTGCCCATTTTTTTAAAATTACTATATAAATTCTCCATTTTGTCCACACAATTTGAAATGATGGCCAAGGAACACTATTAAAGGGTGAAAATCAGAAATACTTTTCTTCTTATGGTATGTATTTGTTTTTATTTATATGTATTATTGTTATTTCATGTAATGTGCAGAATGATTAATTGCTGTGGGCTGTGGGTCTTTTTAGACATTCAACTTTTTTTTTTTAAACTTGAAGGGAATTATAAAACATTTTTAATTTGAAACAACTGTCGCCAGTTCTCTTTTCGATTCTCTGATTTCGGTTCTCTAAGTAGGGCCCTTGGGATGTTTTCAATTACCATTGGCATTTTATTTTATATGATTTATATGATTCTTATCAATACGCTTCAAAAAAATTGAATTTAAATATATTAAATGTACGAATAGAGTTGACTTCTCACAATATAGCCTTTCATTTCGTATTGAGGAAAAACGCATTGAAATAATATTAATTTTTTTTTATAAAATAAATAATTTAATTTATTGACTTTTCTACTTTCTGCAATGATTCACTATAGGTATTAGTCTCAATATCAAAACCAAAAGAGAAATTGAATTTAATACTTAATTTATCTGAAAAATTATTCTCTGTTTTTTTTTAATATAAAACGTGCGTTTTTTCATAGCAAACGTAAAATAATTAAAGTAACGTTTCGTATTAAAAAAATATCCATGAGATATTAAATGATAGCAAATATTTTTCTTAAATGACGAAGGGGAGGAAAGGAAAAAGGAAAGGAAGGATAGGAACTTCTGGGAAGGTAAAATTATCTGGGGTTAGTAGGAATATGAGGGTCAGTGAGTCACTGACGTATGCATACATCCCTCCCATTGCGGTGCGAGGCGGTGGTCAAGAGAGACCAACAGGTGAGGCCAAAAGGTCTCCATCAACAAGTCTCTCCCGATCCACCCCGCCACGCAGCAGACGCCTGCCTGCCGCCAAGACCTAGACAAACCACACCCATAAACCCGAGCACCGCTGCTAAATCACCAAATGTAGCGAACCATTTGGGGTGACCCATCGCAGAGGTGTTGGTAAATAAATGGGGCGGCGCGGTGGTGCCAAAATTAACAGGAACTTTCTAGAACTGCAAAATTTTTAATTGATTTATAATAAATCCTTATCGATAGGTTATCTTAGTGCACTATTGACTTCTTGTGACAACCCTGTCAGAGGAGAGGACACAACAATAACTTATCACTAGTTATCACTAAAGGCAGAGGTCAGTGAGATTTACTCTTATTCTGTTATTAAAAAGTTACTGAACATCTTCTCATTCAACTTGAGGCCGGCACGTTCCTGGAGTCCTCTTCAAAACTTACTCCTTGGACTTGATTCGCCAAACTGATTTTTACCCAATTCCACCGAAGAGGCGAGCCGAGAGAAGTGCGGTGTGGGCGTGTCCATATATATTTTACATTAGTTCCACATACGAGGACCTGTCATCTTTGTGGATGCTGTGTTGAGAGTCTTTTTAGGGAGAAGACGTTCCGGGAAGGAAAAAAGGTTTGCGGGGTAGGTAGGAATCTGCGGGTTAATGTGTCTAGGAGTGACGGACGTATGAATCCATCTCCCCACTGCGGTGCAATGCGATGGATCTATAGTGTCCATCTGGAAGATCTAGGATAGGTCACCTTCAATCAATCTCTTCCGATCCGATCCAAGTGAGCAAACGCATTGGCCGCCAACACTTATACAAACCTCACCCCATGAACCCGGGGAACCATAGCTAAGTCACCAAACGTAGAGAACCATTTGGGTGACCGCAGGGGTGTTGGTTATCCAATAAATGGTTTCGGGGCGGCAATACCTGTACCCGTCTCCCAAATGCCGCAAATAAGCCAAAAATAACATCCTTGCTAAAAATTACCACTGGGGAAAAGAAGGGTTTCTGATGTTTTCTTACGTACCTAATCACTTAAAAGACTTTTTTTCCTGTGAAATCAAAAGATTTGTAAGTAGGTACTTAAATACCTACCTACTGAATTGTATGATATTTAACGTAATATTATTTTTTCCAATAAACGTAAATATCTAAATAATCATTCTTTTTCAAACCTTCTTCAAGCAGGTAGGTACCATTGTATTAATTATTATTGTGATTTGACAGCTCGCCAAGCTCAACCTCTGGCGGGATAAAAATGCAATATTCAGCATTACAACCTTCTTGAACCGGAGACGGAACACCCAATCAAATGAAATGTTAAACAATCGAGTTAAAACAATTCAAAACATTCACGGGCTACGAATACCCTGACAATATTTAAAAACTCGAACTAACATCATTACTCATTACCCACGGACAATGTGGTTAGTGATGAAACATTTTTAAATAATGAGATTCTTTCTTCAACTTGATTAACCAAACCACTATATTACCCAACTTCACTGAATATATTAAGCCACAGAAATGTGTTTTCAATAAATTGTGTCCGAAGTAACCTCCATTGTCCCTTACTTATGATGAAATTATTCAAACATTTCCAAATGACGATTCTCGTTTATTCGACTTGAGTCACGATAGAGTAATGCGTTAATGATGAATGAAAGTAAGTCTAAAGTCACGTTGTTTGAAGCAGAAAGTACGGAAAAACAGTGTGCAATATAGTTGTGATTGATGAATACTTGGAGCAGGTGGATGAGTTTGTGTATCTGGGAAGTAAGTTTACAAGAGATAGTATGGCTAATAGAGATATTAAAAGAAGGATACATTCAGGTAACTCCATTAATGGAGGACTGAATACCGTTGGCGCAAACAATAAACTGTCTAAAAAAGCGATGCTAGCAGTCCACGATGGAGTGCTGGTACCTACCTTGATGTATGGCAGTGAGGTATGGAACAAGTAGAGAAAGGATGAAAGCAGACTGAATGCTGTAGTAACGAGATCCCTGAGTAGTGATAAAACCATGTATGATCGTATGAGAAATGTGGATATTCGTAAGTAAGATTAAGAAAGGTACCCTCATATGGTATAGGCATGTTGAGCGAATGAACGAAGAAAGGAGTGTAATGAGAGTATATGATGCAGATGTAAATGGTAGAAGAAGTAGGGGACGCCCGAGGAAGACATGTCACGAAATAAATCAGATATTTGAATCAGGCAATGTGAAAAGTCAGAATATTAGAAGAATATGTATGAAATGATGTAGGTATATATGACAATGAGGCAAAAAGTGTGTGGCAAGGCCGAGTTGTTTGGCGGTCCGTTCTATCTGCTTATCTCTGCAGGGAAACGGCGTGATGGTTATTTAGTAACAGTTAGTTTATACACCGATTGGATAACCAATATAATATGTGTGTTTGTGTGCATAAAGTAAAGTCAATTTCTCCTTACTTCTGCGAAAGTGATCAAATGTTTTTAATACAAGAAATTCTTGCCTGAGCGGATAAACGATATCATAAGCCTAGGAGTCGAAAAGTCTTGTATATATTGACGATATCAAATTACTGTCAAATTAGTATAGATCGCACTTCTAGGCATTATCTGTTCGGTGCCCAACTTATGACTACATATTTAGGTATACTTAATATTATGAGCAATACCGGTTTTGAAATTGATCATTAATATTATGTAGTTTTAACTTACAATATATCTAGTTTTATACAAAACGGATGGTTAGTTATGATTGTTAGCCAAATACGTACATGGCACTCATGCAAATATACTACCGTTTGTTAAGAGCGTATAACCAGAGAAAACCAGAAATTTGTCATTTTTAAATCAGTGTTTAGACGTATTGGCTCTTTTCCACAAAATAATTATAAATTGTTTTCGAAAGATTGTTCTTTTATCTAGTAAACGTATGTTTTAAATTTTCAGATTTTTATTTTATTTTTAGTATAATTAGATTATACCATAGGTCGTTGACGGATTTGTTAAATTTTCAAAAAAGTACATGTATTATACAACACCCATTTCAAATCATATAGTCATGCAGTAAAATAAAACAATATATTATCTGGCAAACGTATGTTTCAGAATTTTAATTTTAGTTTAAATAAAACAATTAAAAATATATATACGTACATGTGTTTCTTGACGAAAATTGGTCCGTTTGTGTATTTATTTGCGAACTTAAAAACTAATATATTTCAGATTTTTTTTACATTCTTAACTTGCTTAGACATTATTTAAAAATGATAAATACTTATGATCAAAAAATAATTACAAAAAGTACATAATTTTATCATCACGCCTTTCAGCATTTTTGGATGCAGGTATAAATTAAAGCAAATTTGGAATGAAATAAAATCGATATTGAGTTATAATTTTAAAAAGCTGGTACGGAGAATAATTAATCTTTCTCATTGGAACCGTCCTGTACGATCGGAAGAACATTTTTCGACGAAATGTGGATTTTCGGCCGCTGGCTGGTTAAACGAGCTTAAAATATATGACAAACTGATATATTTTTATAATATAGACGTATTTTTGGAGGCGGGCATATGGGTCCAGGAACCATTAATTTGATCACCAACACCTCTGTCGTAAGTCACCCCAAGCGGTTTGTTTAGTTTAGTGACTTTGCGCGGTTGCCGGGTTCTTGGGGTGAGGTTTCTCTGGGTTTTGGAAGCCTATACCTCTGCGCACCAGCGGAGTCGCGTGCCGGATCGCGAGAGACCAATTGAGGTAGACCGTTAAATATTTTACCTCTACGGACGGACTCTTTTGACTTATCGCCTTGTACCGCAGCGGGAGGGATAAATGTTTACGTCTGTCATTCCTGGACATACTAACTCCCAGATTCCTATCCACTCCTGATACCTTTTTCCTTTCCAGAACTTTCTCTCATTCCTTTCTTTGAAAAGATCTCCACCAGCACCCCTAAGATGAAGTAGGTCTTGATGGAGATTGTTTTCAACGGGCCTCTCGAGTGGAGTTAAAGCAAAAAAAATAAATTAAGTTGTCATAAGACATTTTAACTTGAGTTACTTAATAACAATATTGCCTATTTGAATCCAATATCTCGAATTTGTGGAAAGTAATCCAATAGAATGTGACGATATGGACATCTGTATTATACAGCCTTGTAAATAAAACATGTTTTACTTTTATTAGCTATAAGCTACCCCCTATTTGGACTTAAAATTATGCGCTACATTAATATGTTTCTTCTTTCTTTCTTTATTTCTTCCGTTACTACTAAATTTTATATTTTATTTTGCTTATTATTAATTGTGTTATTTCACTGGTAACATCTCAACCTAGTAACAACTAAACCATGATTTACACATGAATGAATATTTTTAACTGGAGAGTTAAAAATGCAATTTCTACTGTAAATTTAATTAAAGTAATAATATTGTTTACACTCATCGCATCGAACAAGCATTTATAGATCGAAGTTAACAATCCATAAATATTTCAAACAATAAATAAATATATATGGTGAACTAATTTTTAAAATTACTCTCTATGTATATGGCAACATACTCGTACTTATATTAAACAATAATAAGTGTGAATCATTAAAAATATTGCTTTATAGTAGTGAGAGCTAGGGCTGGGTCAATCGATCATTTCACACGAATTATTGGCGATGTGATCGGGTCGTGAATACCTGCTCTTTGATCGAGAACTTTTACATAATATGGAAAAAATGCAATAGAGGAGAGAAGAGAGTTCGATGCACCCGTAACTCTTAAAGTCGCAAGTACTTGTCTTAGCGGAGATATGTGTGGGTATTCGTCACCCGCTCTTTTTTCATTGATCAAGTAGTGGGTAAACGACAGCCTATAATATATTTCCGGTATTATAGGCTATTATTTCAGGTAGTATAGATTTGAAATACGCGGTCCATAAATTCATAAATTCAAAATGAAATTCAAATAAAAATAGAAAATTTACAAATTCAGAAAATTGTATAAAATGTAGCTTATCAACATCCTATTTCTTACAACTAACCCAATTAATAAAAATAAGAGTACGTACATACAATAATAGAAGCAGAGGAATGTATTTAATGTAAATTTTTTTAAGGTGTAGTAACAGGTTTTAAAGGAATGTTTTTAATGGTGATTGGAGTATATCGTGTACCTTTTTATCAATGTTACGTGGAAGGTTGTTATATGCTAAACTTAACTTTAATAGATATTTTTGAAATTTTGTTTTGTTTGCTTGTGATATTGATGACACATCGCGGGATTCTGGTACTGACGATCGAATCTTTTTCGAAAAAGTTACTTGTTCGCTCATTAGTGTTTGGTGAGCCGGTTGTACTTATTTTAATAGTTTAGCAGAAGACAAACATAAAAATGTAACATTTTTATTATTTTTGATTGCATCTAAAATTGTGTATTGCTTTGTAAACATTCTTATAGATATGTTTTATCAAATGATGTATTATTAAATTTAGGTCCTTTTTGTCCGTTTTAATCGTATGGAACTAGTGTCTATGGCATTCCGAATGCGGCAAGTTGTACAGCTGAAAATAGTGGGACAGGCAACGAGAATAATTCTCCTTATAAATATCCAATAATTATTATTCTTTGTTGAAATTAAACTCGATTAATAAAAATAGCATTCATTATTAATATGTGTATGAATAAAACTAATATTAATAAAAATAATTGCACAGTTTGGTAAATTAGTCACGCTTATTTTTTTCCTTGAAGGCAATCTAATGTGATAGGAATGTCTCATGTCGTTGTGCATTGTTCTATTATTTTTTATACTAAATTCCTTATCATCGTGTCAATATTGAATGCTTTTATATTAATTACAGTAAGAGTGAGTTAAAGTGAGTTAAATTGATGATTTCGATGGCATTTATGCGTAAATGCACACGAAAAACAATATCAGTACAGACGTATGAACAATGTTGAAATAGTGATAAGAAAAATGTTAATTTTTGTGAATGAAACAAGTCATCAGTGACGATCGAATAATTAAGTCCCATAATTTTTTTTTATAGTTCATCTTCATTATCGTAAATTAGTGGCGCCGCGTGTCTGCGAACTTGATTTTGTATAGATTTAATATGTCTGGGTCTTTACACTTCAAATAACCACAACATTAGTGGACAGAGGTTAACAGATAACTCAATATCTAAAATGACTCAAAAATAAATTTGTAAGTATTTATTTAAGACATAAACGCAACAACATACGAGGGCGAGATCCGGGAAAACTGGCATTTATCCTGGTTTCCCTACGCCAAATCCCCACAGCGCTGCACTCTCTGTGACACTTAGTCTCGGCGTGGCAGCCGTTCGCAATGAAGTTTCCGCTCGTCACACCCGCCAGGTGTGAATTACGCTCTATAATTAGTTTTTTTTGTGCGAAAAACAAAACCCTAGTAGAAATTCATTCTCAGCTACTTTATGTTTACGGAAAACTGTGTATGACTGCGAAAACGTGCGCAAATGGTGTAGACAATTTAAAAGCGTGCCGGACGGCCATCGGTTTCAGATGAAAAAATTGCCAAAGTGGAAAAAACAATGATTGCAAATCGACGGGTGACGGTTCGGGAGCTCTGTGGTATGATCCCTGATGTCAGTAAGACCACTATTGACAATATTTTGACAAAAAAAAATGGGAGACCACAAAGTCTGCCCAAGGTGGGTCCCAAAATGCTCACCGAAAATCACAAACAACACCGGGTTGAAGCAGCCCGCGAATTCCTTGAGTGCTACGACATCGATGGCAAAGAATTCTTAGACTCAATTGTGACTGTGGACAAAACCCGGATACACTACACGACTCCAGAGACAAAGGAACCATCCCAGTGGCATTATTCAGATTTGTCGAAGTGAAGTTTAAAAACAAATTACAGAGCGTAACTCACATCTGGCGAGTGTGGCGAGTGGAAACTCCATCGCGAATGGCTGCCACGCCGAGACTAAGCGTTACAGAGGGTGCAAGGTGGTGGGGATTTGACAGGAAGGGAAACCAGTCTAAACGCTAGTGTTGCAGGATTGCGCGTAAAATCATTCCTCGCGACAGCAGCACCTTGGAGACCTAATTTTACAAACAGCCCTAGTAGTTTTTCAATTTTTAATATAACTACACTCTTTTTTATAACTTTTTTAGGTAATTACCATCAGTGTAATATTTATAATTGAAGTAGAAAATAACACTAATAATCTAAACGAATATATGAAAAAAGAACAAAACACAGAAAAATTAAAAAAAGATAACGGTCGAAACTGGTCGTACTCAGAAACATTTGTTGGATGTATTCATCCGAGACACTATCTACGATACAAACCAGTTCTTCGAACACTTGTTTCTATTGAAAAAAGTGGCTGCCAATAATGTGGAGAAAAAAAAATGTCTAAGATAATTTAATTTGAAATATGAGATTAACAAAAATGACGCTCAAATAAGAGATCTCAGTAGCCGAATTGGTAAGGTGTTTTTCGCGGTAAGGTTCAAGTCCCGGTTGCGACTGTTATCTTTTAATTTTTCTGTATCTAGTTCTTTTTCATATTTTCGTTTAGATTATAGTGTTATCTTCTACTTTAATCACCAATCTAACACTGCTTTTACAAAGCCATTACAGAAACTATAAAAATCTTACATGTTCCAAAAGATTTTTTTTTAATAAAACACATTTTTTGAAGTATGCATAATAATTTGGAATAAATTAAGGTAAATAATTGTATGAATAACGCCGATGAATAACAAATGGCACAATATAGTATGGACTTTTCTATAAATACTCGTGCAACAAAATATACAGATATAAAAATAATACTATTTAATTGTGGGATAGTCGCGAGATACAATCTCGGATTCTCGGTAATAGTATGGCTTTTGAGAAAACGGGTATGTAAATAAAACCACACTCGCTGCAAGATTGTTGAATACAAAAATAATAGTCTGATTTGGGGAATTATTGCATTAAAAAAATACCCATCGTTATATTTGTTATTAAATGATCGTAATGTTTTCATTTTTAATAAAAGTTGCGAGTAAAATATAATTATAATCATCATTAGCGAGAATACTAATTTCTACATAACGGGGATTTTATATATATTTTTTTGATATTTTACATAAATTTGTTATCAATTGAAATTCTACGTTTTTTAAGGTCGTTTTTTACGTTAAATGAATTACAGATAACTTTCTCGGATGCCTAAAATTATTACGTTGTTTTTTTTATTTTAAATTAGCTCGATTAGGAGGTTAACAATTTCCTTCAGGGCCTATGTCATCTTTGGGGACGCTGTGTGGAGGGTTTTTAAGGAAAAGGAATTAGAGAAAGATCTGTGAATGAAAAAGATATGCGGGGTTGGTAGGAATCTGGGAGTCAGCATATGCAGGAGTGACGTATGATTGAATTCATCCCTACCACTGCGGTGCAAAGCGATGCGTCGAGGGAGTCCTGCTGGAGAGATAAACAAAAGTCTCCTTCAACTAGTCTCTACAAATCCAGCCCATAACGCAGTAGGTGGGAGATGCATCGGACGCTAAGAAAATCCTCATCGTATGAACCCGGGAAGCCCTAATAAATCACCAAGCGTAGAGAATCACTTGGGGTGACCTACAGTACAGGTTTTTATTGTTATCAAGTTTAATTTGTAGAACTCCATTTAAATTTTTATTTATTTTATGTATTCAATAATATAATTTATGAAAACAGTTTACTTATAAACTAATTCTGATATGTAATTATATGTTATTATTACGCGTGACAGCTTTTCGCCCTCTGAAGGTTTGTTTGATAATGTAAAAACAGTTTGAAAATGCCTTCAGAGAGCAAAACAGCTGTCACGCGTAACAATAATTAAAGTGCAGAACTTATTCATAAATAAACTGTTTTTATAAATTAATCAATAATATTATTGAATATATGGCAGAAGTTTTGGTTTTACAATAAATGGCACTCCGGGCGGCGGTACTCAACTTGCCTCCCAAATTGAAAATTATGTTTGGTTATATACAATTTTGTTATATTATGTTACATTTGTTATATTAGTTATGAAAGCATTTTATGGTAAACATGATTGAACTTCCGCTGACGAATACTGAAATCATATTTGGATTATCAAATTATTAATAATGTACTTATTGTTACAAATATTATTATAACTGATTGTCGAGTGCAGAGTGCAAAGATCATACATAATAATAATGTATCGTTATTTAAGTTCCTGCTCATTTTATTTATAATAGTGTTCTGTTTATTAAAATAAAGTAGAGACCTGCCTCTGTGGGAATGCAATTAGGTAATTCTGCCGAATACTATTGGGTAATTCCAATATTTATGAAATTACTGGTTAAAATTTTCCGAAGAGATATACTTTTTTGTTTTATTTTTTTATTAGGTGAGCTAAACTCACGAGTAAAATGCTTTGGTTCAAACAGAATCAAAATTATAGTACATTTATTGACACATCGTACCATGTGCTAATTTTCGTTAATTAGTTTTGGTGAAATATAATTTAGATTTGAATGCTGTTCGGAATGGTGATCCGACAATTCGTCCGGCAACAATTCGTCCGGCGACAGTTCATCCGGCGACAGTTCATCCAGCCGACACGGTTCGTCCGGCCGACAGTTCGTTCGGCCGACAGTTCGTCCGGCGGACAATTCATCCGGCGACAATTCATCCGGCCTGATCATTTATAATATTTTTTCTTCAAGTAAGTATGCAAAGAGGATATACGGCCGTACAACCAAAATCGATATACTTATATCTGAAGGCATCTTGAGTGGAAATCCGCTGTAAAAATATTTTTACTAACTATAATTTCGACTCTCCGAAGAAGCATTTTCTTTTTTACATTAGCCCCACACAGGAGGCCCTGAGGAAAATAATTTCTTTCAGGGCCTATGTCATCTTAGAGGATGCTATGTGGAGGGTATTTTTAAGGAGGGGAAGGATAGAAAGATCTGGAAAGGAAAAAGGTATGATAGGTGGGTAGGAATCTGGGGGTCAGTATATCCAGGAATGATGGACGTATCAATCCATCCCTCCAACTGCAGTACACGGTCCGCCATGCAGCAGGTGGGCAGATGCATCCGCTGCTAAGACCTGAACAAACCTCACCCCATGAACCCGGGCACCCCTGCTAAGTAACCAAACGTAGCGAGCCACTCGGGTCGACCTATGGCAGGGGGTGTTGGTTATCTAATAAATGGTTCGCGAAGCGGCGGTACCCATAACCGCCTCCCAAATTGAAATTGGAATTGAAGCATGCGGCAATAACAAAATACGACATACTTATACGTGCAGTTGGCTTAGCAAAAAACCGTTAAAGATTCCTACTTGCATATAATATTACTTTTTATCTGAAAATAACACAAGAGTCCCAACTGCTCCCAACCGTCTCGAGCAAGTGAGTGCCAATGGCATCTCCAATTTTGGTATGGTGTGCTACTGAGGGTTATGGGAAGGGAAGGAGCTGTGGAAAACGTACCTGGCTATTCAGATCTAGTCACCAAACACGGCTTAAGCCATTTCAAGTAATCAGACTAAACCAACATACACCGTAGAACAGCGAAAAAATTTAAACAAATCTTATGATAAAACTTTTTTAATATTTTTAGTTTTATAACTGTCTACTACAACACAAGGGTCCCAACTGCTCTCAACCATCTGAAGCCAGTGAGACTATGGCATTCCCAATTTCGATATGTTGTGAGGCTGAAGATAGTGGGGAAATGCTATTAAGATATAGTCACCAAACACGTCTAAAGCCATTTCAAGTAACGTTTCAATTCTGAATGAATAGCATAAACAGACTTGTATTTAATAATTTTTGGAGTAGGTATACTTTGCGATTTTTTTCTATCGAGGGAGTTTAGGTGTGGGCAGCATCTAGACATTATCTTACATTATCTAGACATTATCTAGACGAAAAATCTGCCATTTCAAAAGCATTCCATGAAAACGAAAAAGATAGAAGATTCTAGAACAATGACGTCACGTATCACCTCTCTCTGGGACTATTATAAGGCTAGTTTATCAGTTGCAATATAATTATGAATATAGATCACAATTTTCTTGTTTTGTTTTTACATTAGCTCCTCAAAGGAAGCCCTGAGGAAAAAAAACCTTAGGGTCAGTGTCATCTTTGGGGATGCTTTGTGGAAGGTCTTTTTAGGTTAAGGAAGAAAATAAAGTTCTGGGAAGGAAAAGGGGTGGTTAGACATCTGAGGCTCAATGTAACCAGGAGTAACGGACGTATGAATCTATCCCTCCCACTGCGGTGCAAGGCAGTGAGTCGAGACTGTCCGGCTGGAGAGGTATAGGTGAGATCTCCCTCAACTAGTCTCTCCTAATCCGGCCCGCCACGTAGTAGATGGCCAAACGCATCCGCCGCCAAGACTCAGATGAACCTGGGCACCCCTGCTTTTTTATTATTTTTTTTATATAAATACCGCACAAGAGTCTTAACTGCTCCCGTCTAAAGCCAGTGAGACTATGGCATCCCCAATTGGGGTATGTTGTGAGGCTTAAGGTAGTCGAGAGGGGAAGGAGATAGGGAAGAGGAAGGTGAGGAAGTACCTGGCTATTCAGTTCTGGTTACCAAACACGGCTAATACCATTTAAAACAACGTCTTACACCAGGGCGATACTAAGAGTATCTTCCGCTCTGGAACGTGCCACAAATATACTATATATTATTTTAAATTAACAAATTAACCAAATAAAATTTATTTTCTATGCCGGGATTCGATCCCGCGACCTTCGGTGTGCGTGTCAAGAGCCTTACCGCTGGACTACGCCAGACGCCATAAGTCACCAAACGTAGCGAACCACTTGGGGTGACTTATGGCAGGGGTGTTTGTTATCCAATATGTGGTTCCCGGAGCGGCGGTACCTATACCTACCACCCAAATCTCAATATCGTGCCAAAATAAATCGTCAATATTTTAGATTTTAAGTAAATCAATAAATGCTATTTTGCTAAATTTTCATCATATTATAAGGATTTTTTTCCGCTATAAAGCCCTACAAAATGTTATATTCATTTGGGATTTGATTCCTCCCCATTAGCTTATAAATTCCTGAAATTTTAATTGGTCCTCGACTTACATCCCCCTGTTTCAGGAATTTCAGGATCAAAACTAAATCAGACGTCCCAAATTGAAATTGGGTTAATTGTGAGGCCGGATGGAATGGGGAGGGGGAGGAACAGGGAAGAGGAAAATTTTGAAGTAGATAAATTCCTGATTTTTCAGATCCTGGTAACTGAACACGGTTAAAGCCATTTCGAGTAGAGTAACAGTTTTCTGTAGGGCGATCTTACATCAAGTCGACAATATTATTTTAACTGAAAGAATCTAACTGAATAATTACTGAACAACATAAAACACATGCATTGAAATAAGGTATATTTTATTTGAAACCACAGCTCAACGCAACTCAATTTGAGAGGTGGGCATGTGTACCGTCGCCCCGGGAATGGATAACCAACACCCTTGCTATAGGTCATCCTAAGTGGTTCACTACGTTTGGTGACTTATGAGGGGGGCCGGGTTCATGGGGGGGTTGAGGTTTGTCTAGGTATTCCTATTATTAGACCTCTCCAGTCTTGATTTATCTCCTTGCACCATGTGGGAGGCATGGATTCATACGTCCGTCACTCCCGGACACATTGACTTATAGATTTCGACCCACCCCTCATACATTTTTCATTCCCAGAAGTTACTCTCATTCCTTTCCCTAAAAATACCCTCAAGACAGCATCCTCTAGGATGACATAAAGCCTGAGGATTTTTTTCCTCGGGACCTCCTGTGTAGAGCTAATATAGAAATCAGCAATCAATTAAATATATTTATTTTTTATCTCACACCTTAAAGGCATGTATTTGCATTTTTTCACACCTTAATTACATGGATACATTTTAACAGGTAAGTTTTACAAAGAAGTGTAAGTGCATAATTACTAAGTGCATAATAAATAACATAATACACTAAGGGGGTATTTCACCATCCTCTTCATAGCTTATCCGTAGGATAACATATATTTTCGATTTTCGATTAACGTTTCATTTATTTATCAAGTCGGAGCTTCTTATTGGGTACTCAAACATATAATTAGTAAGTATATTGGATAAGTTAGCCGAGTTTTTTTTTAACTAATGCGTTTATATTATTTTTATTAATATTCGTCAAAGTATGGGTAAGCTTTCAGGAGAATGGTGATATACCCCCTTAAAATAAAATATGTAAGTTGGTACAATAAAAGAATCTAGTTTTATTAAAACAGAAAGATGTACAAAGAAGCATAATAAGTAAGTATAATAACAAGAGTGTAGAAGACATTAGAAGGTAAGAAGTTAGTAGGAAAGTAGTCACAGAGTTAATGTTTGTAAAATTATTATTATTATAAAAATGAACTCGAAGTGTTTGTTGTAAAGCATGTATGTAATTAGAACACCTATATTATTAATTGAAAATTTAAATATAAGAATGAAAACAAAGGATAAAATATGGGATGTGCAAGGTGCCTTTATGAGTGGAAGGGGGTACATGGACCAGATTTTCTGATTACGTATGCTCATTGGAAGTTTTTTGCAAAGAACCAGAAATTTTTCTGTGCCTTTGTAGATCTACAAAAAGCATACGACCGAGTTGACAGGAAAAGGCTAAGGAAGGTGTTGTCCAAATATGGAATGAATACGAATCTCATACAGGCAATTGCTTCTCTATATGAGGGAAGCGTTGCTTGTGTTAGGGTAAACGGCGATTTTACGGGGTGGTTTGACATCACAAAAGGTGTTAAACAAGGCTGCGTAATGTCACCGTGGTTATTCAATCTATACATGGAGTATGCAAGAATTGAAAGAGATGGGATTGGGCGCGAAATTGAGTAATCTGAAAGTATGTTGCCTATTGTATGTTGATGATGCGCAGCTGATATCTAACAGTATAGAAGATCTACAGTCTCTCGTGTCTATGATGAACGAAGGATGTATGAAGAATGAGTTAATGACGAATGTAAGTAAGTCTAAAGTGATGGTAATTGAAAGAGAGAGCACGAAAACAATGTGCAATATATTTGTGAATGGTGAATACTTGGAGCAGGTGGACGAGTTTGTTTATTAGGGAAATATGTTTACGAGAGATGGGAAAACTGATAGAGATATTAAAAAATGGGTGAATGCAGGAAACTCTATTAATGGAGGACTGAACGCCGTTGGAATCAACAAAAACTGCCCAAAGAAGTAAAGCTAGCCGTCCATAATGGAGTACTGGAACCTACCCTGATGTATATGGCAGTGAGACATAGAATTGGCAGAGGAAGGATGAAAAAAGTCTGAATACTGTAGAAATGAGATCCCTAAGGCGTATGCGTGATGAACCATGTATGATCGTGTGAGAAACGTGGAGATCCGCAAAGAATTCGAGGCTGATGTAAGCGTAAAGAGTTAGATTAAAAAAAGGACCTTCCGATGGTTTTGGCATGTAGAGCGAATGAACGAGGAAAGGCGTGTAAGGAGAATATATGACGCAAATGTGAATGGTAGAAGAAGTCGAGGACGTCCAAGAAAGACATGGCACGATCAAGTGAATCAGATACTTGAGTCGGGCCATGTCAAGAGTCAGAATAATAGAAGAGCATGTATGAGAAGATGTATGAACGTAAACGTGGCATGGAGTGTGTGCCAAGACCGAGTTGTTTGGCGGTCCGTCCTCTCTGCCTACCCCTGCGGGGAAACGGCGTGATGGTTAGTTAGTTTGAAAG
Organism: Limnephilus lunatus; assembly: GCA_917563855.2. Lineage (NCBI taxonomy): Eukaryota > Metazoa > Arthropoda > Insecta > Trichoptera > Limnephilidae > Limnephilus > Limnephilus lunatus. The sequence goes on along the minus strand of OU830602.1, from coordinate 36,170,848 downwards.
TTATTAAAAGAGAGTAGTTCTTATAAAAAACACAATAATATTTAATAATTATTTAAGACAATATTAAGGGCGTTTAACCAGCCAGCGGCCGAAAATCCACATTTCGTAGAAAGATGTTCTTACGATCGTACAGGGCGGTTCCAATGAGAAAGATTAATTATTCTCCGTACCAGCTATTTAAGATGTAACTCAATGATTTTATTTCGTTCCAATTTTGCTTTAATTTATACCTACATTCAAAAATGCTAAAAGGCGTGATGATAAAACTATTAAAATTATGTACTTTTTGAAATTATTTTTTAATCATAAATATTTATCATTTTTCAATAATGTTTAAGCAAAATAAGAATGTAAAAAAATCTAACATATATTAGTTTGTAAGTGCGCAAATAAATACAGACAAGAAACATATGAGAAATATATTTTTTAATAATTTTATTTAAACTAAAATGAAAATTCTGAATCATGCTTTCCCAGATAATGTATTGATTTATTTTACTGCATGATTAAATTATTTGAAATGGGTGTTGTATAATACAAAATATTTTTGAAAAATTTAACAAATCGACCAACCACCTACGGTATAACCTTATTATAATAAAAATTAACATTTTTTCTCAAAATTTAGAACATGCGTTCACTAGATAAAAGAACAATCTTTTGAAATCAGTTTATGATTTTTTGTGGAAAAGAGTCAATAGGTACGTTTAAAATCTAATTTAAAAATGACATATTTCTGGTTTTACCCTCTTATGAAAATGAAGTTACTGTCGGTAATTTTTAGACAAAGCATTTTAGAGTTAAAAATGACCGAAGTGGTTACGGTCGAATTAGCATAGTAGTTAAATCAGATGTCCGGGAAGGCTAAGATCCTGGATTAAATTCCTAGATGCGACCAAATCTTTTTTCGATTATTCTGTTCCAAAAAACATGCTTTGGTGTTACAAATATTGTCTTCAATGATTGAAAAAAAATCGGTGTCATATAAAACAACGATTATTATAAAAATTAGATGACAATATACATATGTACATACATTATGTTATATTGCACAAAACGTTAAAAAAAACTGTATTATTTTGTATTTATTGGCGTTACTTTATTCGTGGGATAAAAAAATGTTTTGTTTGTGTATAGTTGATTAAAAATGAGCATGAAATTTATCTTTTTAAATGGTTATGTAAAATTTTCTATAGCTTGTTATTTATTCTTTAAAACTTGATTTAAATATAGACAGAATGATCTTCCCAGAACCTAGAAAAATAAAACACTTAAGCGTTATCCCCACTCAGGCAATGTCCAAGAATCGAGGTTTTTTTTATATTTTGTCTATTGTGACAAAAATTATATATTTTTTTTCTTTCATATTGAAATACCTATAATTTTTAAAACTCAAGGTTGTTTCTGATAACCCTGCTTATAAAACAATCTATCATTTTGAACCGAACTTACATAAGTATATTTTAGATATTTTAGATAAATATTTGTGGTTTCATTGTCCGAGGTCCGTTTGAAAATTATTCAAATTCAATTCATCTTTATTGTGGTTACTTTGATATTTATTTAAATAATAAATCAGCTTATAAGCCTTTTACAGTTAATCCAATTTCGTAAATAGGGTTGAGCCTATGTCATAAACTGCCAATAAATGAATTTATCATAAATAGCTAGGTACTTTCAAACCTCTTCCTCTGCCGCATCTCCTCCCCCTCTCCACTACTTCCAGCCTTACCAGTCGCCGGTCTCACACTCCAAAAGGTTATGAGCAGTTACTAACTCTTTGTGTACTATTTTTAACTTTCCCGCAGCCAACTGGGGCCGAAGGTATACCCCAAAATTACTTTCCTTCTTATATCTACTTATATAGATGAAATATATTTTTAGTGTTTTAAGTATTCCTGCGCAAAGGATTAATACATAATGTGCCGTCTAAAAAAAAGTGTAAAAAATATTGATCGCAGGAAAAAATATTTTGTCAAATATAGATAATATTCCCTGCCCAATAAATGGACAAATAAAAAAAAAGGGAGTTCTATGGTTTAAATGCCCATAAGATAGAAAAATGCATGTCGTCATCGGCCGACCAATATGGTTATGGACGTTATTTTTGGCATCTTAGCCTGTCGAGATTTAAGCCATTGCTAGCTATTCTGGAAACTTTTATTCAAGAGGTAAAAAGTTGAGCAATATAAATTATCTTTATTTCAAGTGTTTCAGGAATACGTTTTATTATAAACCCTTCAAAATTTGGATATATTTTGTCAGTAGGTACAAATATTTCCGCTTTGCAATAAAATTAAATAAATGGAATATCTCAAATTGTATTTTTAGAAAAAAACGTGTAATTTTTCAAATATAATTTTTTTAATATAAACTTTAAAAGGTTTAAAACTAAAATTACTGATAAAGAAGAAAAAACAAAAACATATTTTATTAGACAAATGAATTATAAACGTTATTATCACCTCACTTTTTTGTCGTTTCATGTAAAAAAAAAAACTTAAAAATGAACAATCTTTCTTTTTTTTTAAAATTGCGGTTGTGAACTTTGATTTCACAAAGGTGTATATTTAAATTATTTTGTGGTTAATTTTTTAATTTAAATGTAAAGCGTGTTGTTTTCTCTTTCCAATACCGTTTAGATCGTATTTCTCACTATGATAATAAAGGAGACACAATGATTTTTATGAGACCTATATGAGCTGGGATAAATATGGTCTCATGTGATTAAATTATTTACGGAATTTTCCTGAAATGCTTGCCTAACCATAGTGTATTCAATATGAAATAACTCTTAGCACCAATCTAGGAATCGGGCTGCAACATGTAATTCCACCCTCGATCCTGCAGCGGGCAATAGTTTCCGTCTCAACGCCAATAATGACCAAAGATCATAAGTCCATAACTCGCAGCATCAGAAACAATACCTTATTCAACTCTGCGTAAGGACTGTTTTGGTTTGGACTTAGTGATCGAAGCGTTAATGATCAAAAGTCGCAAGTCCATATTTCGCAGCGTCCGAAATAATACATTATTCAGCTTAGTGTAGGGGATGTTTTGGTTTGGTGGTAGGGGTCGAAGCGATAAACCGCAAGGCTGCTCTCGTGTCCATGTCCCCACGAGTAAACCAGCGATTCGGGTTGGGGAGGGGGTCGCGGTTGAGCTGTAACTTTTAGTTGCTAAGTTCCACCTTAATCACCACTAGCTGCTGCCGCTGCTATTGCGCTTGTGTCCAACTCGAGACTGAGTCGGGGAGACAGAACACGGGAGAGGGAAGATGGCTCGGTACGAAGGCGCACTGGACAGACATCTCTAGAATTTATATAATCTTTTAAAATTGTATTTTAAATATTTCATGCAAATTCCTCACAAGAGTCCCAGCTACTACGGTCTGGATCAAGTGAGACTATGACATTCCCAATTGTGTATTTTGTGAGGCTGAAGGTATTATGGAGGGAGTTGGGGAAGAGGATGGTGGGAAAGTACGTGGTTCAGTTCTGATCACCAAACACGGCTAAAGCCATTTCAATAAACGTTAAAATTCTGAATAGTGGACTTTTTTTTTTTACATTAACTCCACACAGGAGGCCCTGAGGAAAATAATTTCCCTCAGGGCCTATGTCATCTTTGAGGATGCTGTATGGAGGGTCTTTTTGAGGAAAGGAAGGAGTGAACATGGGTCTTGAAGAGACCCATGTTGTAGGAGGGATGAAACACAGAGGCTGGACTTACACCAGGGCGATACCAAGAGTACCTTCCACTCTGGAATTCCATATTATTTTTAATGAATTAATTTGAACACAAATTAATCATGTATGAATTAATTTGAACACAAATTAATCATGTATGAATTAATTTGAACACAAAAATTATCATGTATGAATTAATTTGAACACAAATTAATCATGTATGAATTAATTTGAACACAAATTAATCATGTATGAATTAATTTGAACACAAATTAATCATCTATGAATTAATTTGAACACAAATTAATCGCTTCTTATTCGCTAGTCCTTAATTAATTATCAATGGCGGCGAATTTTATTCATAAATAATTTTTCTACCTTAAGTGTAAAAAACCTTCCTTCCGAAGTCAGACCGGCTTTTAATACCAATAACAATCTAGGTAAATTTCTAATCGATTCTAAAGATAAGGACGACAATTTAAGTTATTCGGGAATTTATGAATTAAATTTTAATAACTGTTCGGCTTTCAATATCGGCAAGACAACGTGTAATGTCAATATTACGATAAAGGAGCATCTTCATTGCCTCAATAATAATAGTTTTTCAGAATTCGCCAATCATTTGATCGATAAAGATCATACTTTCTGTCATAGCACTGGTGCTAACATCTTACATAAAAACGGGCATGGTAACAGACTAAATAATTTAAAGGCACTAGAAATAAAAAAAGCTGTAAAAACCAAAAGTCATGTACTAAATAATCAATTAGACATATCAAGTAGTCCAATATTAGCTCTGTTTCCATTAAACTCTTAAAAATATATTTCCCAGTGCTCCTTACCACCATGCCAGTTGATGCTTTGTTTCTCCAGATTTATTATTATAACCCATTAGTCATATAATTATCTTCCGGTTTTTACCACTTTTGTGTACTTTATGGCTGTCTATGTGTTTGTTATATTTGTATCATGTTGTCTCCCTCTATATTTTGTTATATATAAGCACACATTATGTACTTATTGTTTAGTATTAATTTGTACCCTGAAGATGCTTGAGTAAAGCGAAACCGGTCGGTTCATAAATTAATAAATCTCGTGGTTTTAAACAAAAAAGTATTTTATTTTACAAATTAATCACTTCAACAAATTAAGGAGTGGAACGAGGATAGATAAGTCTTTATATATATATATATATATTTTTTTTTTTATCCTTTATTCCAGATCTCGGGGAGGGTGGTGCAGTCCCACGAGTTCCATATAATACATATACAATATATCAAGTAAAATAAAAATATTGCAAGATGAGAGAAAAAAAATTAAATGGTAAAAGAAAATAATAGATAATAATACAAAACAAAATAAGAAAATTTGAATTAAGTTAACTTTTTGTTATAAATCTATGTCATCAGGAAGTGGCTCCACCGCTTGTAGATGGGACCCTGCCAGAAGTGGAATGCTGCCATCACAAGACTGTTTTTGCTCGAGGCTAGTCGCGTTCTGAAGTTAGTGATCCGTTTCTTCATGAGTGCTCGGAATCCGGGAACTCGCCCTTCTTCAAACATTTCGGTGGCACTGCAGTACCAGGACAACCCAAAAAGCGTTCGATACGAGTTGTTGTACTGTACTTCCATTCTTTTTAGTGATGCTTTCTTGAAGTTGGTCCATAGCTCCGAGGTATATAGGCTCGTGCAGTACGTGTTAAAAAGTTGCCTTTTTGCAGCTGGGCTGCACTTGTTAAATCTTCGAGAAATCATATTTGCCCTTATGCACAGTGATCTTCTCTGTCGCTCAATATCCGAATCATCGCTGAGGTCCGCTGTTATGATGTGTCCCAAGTATTTGACCTCGATTTTTTCTGTTATTTTTGTGTCGTTTAGACTGACGGGTAGTACTTTTATGGTGCCTGCGCCTGACTTGAATACGAGCAAAACAGACTTAGTGGGGTTATAGACCATGTTATATTCGGCAGCGTATTCTTCACATATCTTTAACAGCTTTCTCAGTCCTTTTACTCGCTGTACTCGTAACAATTACAAAGATCTACTACAAATTCCCATAACTCATACTACTTTTGGTCAACGAAGTTTCATATACCTTGCAACAAGACTTTAGAACATTCTTCCAATTAGTATAAAAAAATGTGATACACAAAAAAATTTCAAAAAAAACATAAAAATTTGGATAAAAAATAATGATAGAGCCTTTACCGGTGCACTTACCCAAATTCGAAATTAATAATGAACCAATCCTGCTATTATTGTACCAATGTTATTTTTATTAATGCAACATATCTATTGTGTGATTATAATCTAATATAAGTGTAGGTATGTTTCACAGTATTATAAATTGATGTAAAATTACTGCCTCAACACAGGCAAAGCCTAGTGAGGCAGGCTACGTGATACCTAAATTTATAATTATAAATCTTTATTATTTAAGTACCTACTGTTTATATGCAAATTTTTATTTTCTTTTATTTACTTTTGTACTTAAGCAACACTTAAACTATTATATGATGTACCTACTTCTTTTTTTGTAGTTATAAATCTAAAAATTTTTGTTCAATAAAGATTATTATTATTATTATTTTATGCTTGGTGACAAAATGACCATATCATCTGCGTATGCAATGTTATTTACACAGTTATTTCCCAGGTGACAGCCTACGTTTGCCGAGGTGAGTTTATCGCTTAAATCGTTCATATAGACGTTAAATAGAATAGGCGATAAACTTCCCCCTTGTCTGACGTCTATATAAAGTAACGCAATCTGCCTGTGTCTCTCAGCTTCTTTCCATACTAGACCATAAATCGGTGTAAATCAATAAATATGTATAGAACCAAGTTTTCTACTTCTCACAATAAATACTAAATAAATCCACGAATCTTCTAATAGTTGAAATTTCAAGACTAAATGAGGATAAAACAACGTCCGCAACTTGTAGTGTGTTTTTTTAAATATAGTGTAATCTGCGTATAAAATCGTATCTTCAGCAAGCTTAAACTTTCTAATAAAACTATGTTTATCTGAAGTGACCTGTCAGGTTAGTTTATTATATCTTTGTGTCTACGCTGAAAAAACATATAATTTGAATAATTAAATTAACGGTTGGTTGAATAACGGAAATATCAACAAATATATGAATCAATTGGGAGGTAAATATGTGTGTCGCCGGAAACATTTATTGGATAACCCACACTACTGTCGTAGGTCAATCCCTACGATTGCGATATGTGATTCCCTACGATTGGTAACTGACTTAGCAGGGCTACCCGGGGTCATGGGGTGTGGTTTGTCAGGATTTTGGCAGCAGATGCGTCTGCTCACCAACTGCGTGGCAGGCCGGATCAGAAGCAAGAAGGCGAGGGAGACCTTGTTATCTCTGCAACAGGACTCTCTGGAACATCGACTTACACCGCAGTGGGCTAAAATACACCCAATTGATTTTTTAATTATTTTTAAAACATTTTTTTATAAAAGAAAGTGTCCGTTCTAGGTTACTCCGTTCGGTTACGTATTTATTATAAGTAAAGGGAATATTATAAAGTACTACCTGTCTAGAAGAAAACAAGCAGATTAATTTTTTATTACGTTGCAAAATTGTATCTCGTACGTTCTTGTATACTCATACCTATTCCTACTATCATCTTTCCTGGACCCGCTGAACTCCAGATTCCTATCCATCCCTCATATCTTTTTCCTTCCCAGAACTTTCTCTCCTAAAAATAGTCTAACCAAAACCTCACTCTTCCCCAAAGAATTATTTTTCTCATAGCGCGGAGCAAATTTAAAAACAAAAACACATACACATGAGATTGGAAGAGACAGCCTATTTCGCACAAAGCACTGTTAAGCACTGCACTGGTTGCAAATTTAAGATGGGCTATTGAAAAAAATTTGAACAATTTATAAAACTTTTTAGGTTAATTTTCACGTTGTGTGTAAGGTCTACTCAAGTTCTGTTGTTATATCCTTAGAGACCAGTACAGAGAGCTTGAATGGAAATTTCACAGAACGTGAAAATTAACTTTAAAAATTGATGAAATTTAAAAATTTTTGGAATTTCATTTTAATATCTAGATTGTATAAACGTATTTATTTATGTGCGCAGTTCTTCGAGGTGTTAAACTAACAAAATAATCAGATAATTCAGATGATTAAAAAAAGGAAAACTTCCTTTCAAACATACCAAAATCACACCAATGCCTTTCGTCACCCCTTTCGCCTCCTAGCAAAGCTCGCTGTAGGTTCGGGTCGGCCCCAGTTAGAGCCGAGAATTTTCACTTGTCCCTGCAGTAAGTTAACCACAACTTTGGCCTCGCCGCTTTAGATGGGGGCCATGAATAATGATCTTCGGAAAATCCGATCAGCGCCATCTGTGATAACCAAATTCAAGTTGCCGGGCCACTTGAGAAACAATGTTTGGCTCGAAGATGGGTTTGATAGTTACATCATATAATTATTTTAGAACCTACCCAGTGAGGCTTACACACTAAATTGAACGACGACAAGTCTCAATTAAATAACTAGATTCATCTAATATAAAAGGCTACATATAGGCTTTTATACATTTTTATTTGTAATATTTTTTGTAATCTTTTAACGGAGAGGTTTTTTCGTTAGGTAGTGCTGAAATTCGAACGTTTAGGCTTTTTGATGAAACGAGTAGGTAAACGAAACAATTCTTTATGGGATGAGGTTTGTCTAGGTCTTGGTGGAAAATGGGTTTGCCCACCTCCTGTGTGGCGGGCAGGATTGGGAAATTGGTTGAGGGAGACCTAAGCTAGACCTCTCCATCAGGACACTCTCGACCCATCGTCATGCACCGCAGTGGGAGGGATTGATTCATACGTCTGTCACACCTGGACACATTGACCCCATTATCCTACCCATGCCTAATACCATTTTCCTTTCTATAATTCTTTCATCCTTCTCTAAAAAGACCCGCCTCACAGCATCCTCAAAGATTAAATAGGTTCTGAGGGATTTTTTCCCTCATTATTGATAAGAAAACTGAAAAAATGCGATAAATTAAACAATATTAAAATTTACAATTTTTATAAATATTCAAACACATTACGTATAGAAAATCGATGTTTTGAAATGATAAGGTTATTCATATAAATTAAATTGTTAAACGCGCCTTGACGTGATTTCCTCACGAAAACGGCGCTATGGAAATTATGGAAAACTTTACAAACATCGCCGCAATAGATCATTGATTGGAGAAATCGCCAGTCAAGCAAATACCTTTGTTCTTAAATTGTCGCTCTTACTGATATAATTCGATAATGATGTTCGAGTCACGTTTTACGATGTAATTATAGTTTTTTTTTTCAACTATCGTTGTAATTTTTCATCGCAAAAATCCTACAAATTTATCTTGCGAAACGTAACAAACCAAGAATACATTTAACACGTATTCGCTGCAAATTTGTTCAAGTCATTAAAAATCAGTTCACGGATATATTTTGCAGAATATTGGTCCAAGATAAGGACTGGTTCAAACACATTCATGCAATTACCAAATAAGACGCGCCGGGACAATACAAACTAAGTTTGCGATGCTTTTGCAGTATTGAATTAACAAGAGGAGCTTATTTGAAATTGTGCTGCGCAATTCGGCGCCATGATGGAACAGTACCCGAAGATGAAATAATTATTACGCATTGGCCATTTCAGAGCAAGCTTTGTTAACTTTTGTAGAAAGGGCATCGATAGTAAATATCCAATATTTTAGTTCAGAAAATTTATCGAACAATTACAAGAATACTATGCCAGACAGGGTGAGACATACAAGAACTGTAAGAGGCTGGAGGTCCCAATCCACGGAAGCGCCAAATGTCGGGAAAACGTCGTCTCGGTTGTCCGCTTTAGAGCTGGTCTGATTGATCCAATGGCTCATTCCTTATGACGTAGCCAGGTCTGGTCCATAAAGTGTATGGTAATCCGTAGTTCATAGCAAAACGATGGTCAGTAGAAAACGAACCGAATGGATGCAGGGTCTGAGCGAGGTCAGGTGGGTCTACCGTTGCCATTACCCTCCTTGCACGATTCTTAGAATCTAGTGAAAGCCAGCCGCAAAGCTGACGGGCTGCTCTTTTACCCCCACTCTGACGATTTATTTGTTAAACATACAACATTACAAGCATTTTACAGACATCGAAAAACATGTTTGAAAAAAATTGTGCACGCATTCAGCCAAGCTTTGGGCTCGAATTTTTTCATGTGACATGGTCAAACAAAAATTCTCAACTATTTCATTACAAATCCTGTAATTCTGTCATCATTCGTTGTTATCTTTTATTACTACCAATTAACAATCAATTCAAAAAGTTTTTAGCCTGTGTCAATTTTTGTTTTCAATCTAAAGTCCAGAAATATGGAGCCTGGGTGAAATTAGATTACACTCCAAGTACAAATGCACTTTAATTATTTGCAAAGTTTTATTTTTTCAATGTGTCCGTGGAAAGAAATTCATATTTCCCATCCTGCTCCCTTTCTGACAATCTAAAAACCTGCTGGCGCTTTTTACGCTCTTGTTTGATTTCAGGTGGAGGTTTTCTGTGGTACTCACTTTTGTAAATCAAACGCTTGTTTTGTGTTTGTTTGTCTGGTCATAATTTATTATTCTTTTATTTACATAATCCTGATTTTTTATAAGATTTATATTGTGATCTGCTTGTTGGAACACATTTTTTTACGTAAGAATGGAAGCTACCTTCCTTTGTTCTTCTATAGAACTATTTGAATAATGGAACAAAAAAGAAAATAATAAAATTAGGTAGGTACTTGCCTAGAAGTAATTGCCCATAGAACAAGTACCTACTCAATAAGCATCAATTTTAACCATAGCTCCCCGACAAAAAGGGCTGAAATTAAATGAAAGTTCTTTTTAGAACCCTATAATAGTTAAAATTGATTATTATTATTTGTGAGATAAATTATTTTTAAAAAATAAAAAAGAGAGGTGAAACTAGCTATTACACATATCGTAATCATCCATTGATTGTTGTAGTTAGTTTAGAAACAATAATATAATAAATTGAAGTAAATCATTAGAAGATATGCATAAGAAAAAAAAATAACACTAAATTATAAAATGTTCATCTTCTTGATCCTCGATCGATAGCCTCTGCAGTTCTTGTCTTCAAGAAAGATGGCTTCTTTTTGATCCTTGGCCTTAGTAAAGATGACTTATTTTTTATACTGCTCTTCTTAGATGTTAGTAGTTTATTTTGATCCAGTTCTTCTAAGATGTGATAGCATCGTCCATTGGTAGAAGACACAATTTGGTAATGGGCCTTTTCATAGACCCTTGCTGCGTCTTCAAGGTGACTATACGGGTTATCCCATCTTGTCCAGGGTGAGTGGCGATGACACGTCCCATCCTCCATAAATTTGGTGGTGCGTTGTCGTCTTTGATGATAACTAAGTCCCCAATCTTTAGTTGTCGCCGGTTCCCATCCGTCCATTTAGTCCTTTGCTGCAGCTCTCCCAGATATTCAATTCTCCATCTTGACCAGAAGCTCTGTCTTAGTTGGCTTAGTTTTTGGAAATTATTAAGCCTGTTTATGGGAATCTGTTGTAGGTCAGGTTCAGCTACAGCTGACAGGTTATCACCAATAAGAAAGTGACCTGGAGTAAGTGCGAAGAGGTCGAGGGGATCGTTGGATAGTGGAATTAAAGGCCTAGAATTTATGCAGGACTCTATTTGGTATAATAACGTACACATCTCTTCATATGTTAATGAAGAGACGTTTGCCACTCTTTTTACGTGATATTTCACACTTTTTATGTTAGATTCCCAAAGACCTCCATGATGAGGACCTTTAGGTGGGATAAAAACCCACTGAATAGACATATTAGTTAAGTAATTAGCTATTTCCTTTTGAGAGACATATAAATTATACATATTTTTCAATTCATTATTCGCTCCAACAAATGTAGTAGCATTATCAGAATACAATTTACTAGGTTTTCCACGTCTGGAAATGAAACGCTTTAAACAATTAAGAAATGCATCTGTAGTCAGAGCGGTGACCAGTTCTAAATGAACTGCCTTAGTAGAGAAGCATATAAATAAACAAATATAAGACTTGACTGAATTGGATCTCCTACTGATTCCAGACTTTATTAAGATTGGCCCTGCGTAATCTAGTCCTGTAACAGAGAACGGTCTACATGGTGACACTCTATCCTCTGGAAGGTCAGACATTATTTGATGACTTGTTTTTGGACTGCATTTAAAGCACACAATGCAATTTTTAAGTATTTTTTTAATAGCATTTTTTGCCATTATAGGCCAATATTTTAGTCTAATAAGTGCTAGTAACGTTTGAGTACCTACATGCAAATTTGTATAATGAAAATGTTTAATGATTAACTTTGTTAGAGGGTGATCGTGAGGTAGTAATATCGGATGTTTTTGTGCTTCATGTATTAGTTTTCCTCTGGACAATCTCCCACCTACATGCAATAAATCCATATGTATAAATGGGTTTAATGATTTGAGATGACTGGTTTTATCTAAGTTTTTTCCCGCCTTTAATGTTTTAATTTCTTTTGAAAATGAATAAGATTGAGTGACCGTTATTAATGAATGTAACGACTTGTTTAATTCTATTATTGAAAGTTGTCCGCTAAATGTATGTTTTTTTCTTGTATTATTAATGAAACGTAGGATATAAGCAGTTACTCTTTGTAAACGCGTGAGAGAAGAAAAACTATAAAACAATTCCCAATCTTTATTCATACTGACGGTTAAATTTATTTTGCTTTTTAATTCCGGTGGATCGATGCAAATTTCCTTATAGTTCGGCCAAGTTACTTCATCTTGAGTTAACCAATTAGGACCTCTCCACCAGATTTCTGAAGAAAATAGACTTTTAGCACTGGTTCCTCTTGATAAAATATCCGCAGCATTATCTTCGGAGTTGACATGCTTCCATTGACTGGTTTCGCTTCTTTCCTGTATTTCTGCAACTCTGTTTGCAACAAATGTATTCCATCGCGCTGGTTGATTTCCTATCCAGCATAGAGTTATAGTGGAATCACACCAATAAAATGTTTTATCCAAAGGTATACCTAGGGATTCCTTTACTTTTTCAACAACTTTTGTTAACAGAACAGCACCACATAATTCCAATTTAGGCAAAGAAATCGTTTTTAATGGAGCTACTCTTGATTTAGCTGTAATTAATTGAGAATGCCGTTTTCCTGATTGGTCTGTGGATAGCATATATACGCAAGCAGCGTATGCTCTTTGAGATGCGTCACAAAATCCGTGCAATTGTATATTTACGGTTTGATTACATATAATTTTTCTAGGTATTTGAAAAGAATTTACACCTTTTAAATCTTCTAAATATTTTTTCCAAAGCTTCAGAATTTCTATAGGTATTTCTTCATCCCAAGATATCTTTTCTTGCCATAATTTCTGCATAATAAGTTTAGCATTCACGGTTACTGGTCCAAGCAAACCTAATGGATCGAAAATACTAGCAATCAGTGACAAAATATTCCGTTTATTATAAATAGGATGTGACGGTAGTTCCACGTGATATAAAAAACTATCTTTTTCGCAATTCCAAGCTAAGCCTAGAATTTTCTCTCCTTCTGGTTTGTCCAAAATTACCATATCAGTGGCCTGATCGGCCTCCGATGACAAATCAGAAGAATTAGACCGCCATTTTCTTAAGTTCATACCGGCCGAATTCATTATGGAGATTAACTGTTCTTTTAACAAATTACAGGATTCCACATTGTCTGCACCTGTAATTAGATCATCTATGTAAAAATCTCTCTCTAAAATGAGACTAGTTTCAGGATATAACTGAGCGTTTTCCATACTCAGCTGCTTCAAGCAACGCGTGGCTAAGAAAGATGACGGTCCCATACCATAAGTTATCGTATTTAACTTGAAATGGCCCATTTCCTCTTCTGGAGATGCTCGCCAAAGTATTTTTTGGAAGACGCGGTCCTCCTCTCTAATGTTGACCTGCCTGTACATTTTCTCTATGTCAGCCGTCAATGCCACTTGATATTTTCTAAAATTTAACAAATGGGTATATAAATCATTTTGTATTATTGGACCAACCATTAATGCGTCGTTTATTGATATCCCGCTGGAGGTTTTTGCGGAGCCGTCGAACACCACTCTTAGTTTGGTAGTGCTGCTGGTTTCCTTCTTGATTGCATGATGAGGTAAATAGTAAGATTTTTCTTCATTTGAAACTGGTTCAAATTTTGTCATATGACCTAAGTTTTCATATTCTTCCATGAATTTAATGTATTGAAGTTTCAAATCCATGTTAGAAGATAATTTCTTTTCCAAGTTTAAAAATCTTTTTTCTGCCATAGGCAAGGAAGTACCTATTTGATCTATACAAGGTCGGAATGGTAAGCTTACTTCGAAACGCCCATTTTCATCCCTTTTTTGGGTTGACTTGAAGCTCTCTTCACAAGCCTTTTCTTCATAATTTTGGTGCTTGATGGACACCAATTCCTCTTGTTTCCAAAATCTTTCAATTTGATTGTGAATCATATTTAAAGATAAGTGACATGAGGATGATTCTTGCTCTTTTTTTGTAGTGCACGTTCTAATTGGCCCGGATAATATCCATCCAAGTTCAGTGCGTTGCAGCGTAGGTCCAGTTGTTCCTAATCTCAATTGATCAGTGGTCAGCATTTCCCAAAATAGTTCGGAGCCGAGTAATATATCCACATGACCGGAAGTGGAAAATTCAGGATCGGCCAATTTCAATCCTGGTGGTATGTTTGCCTCCCTTTTTGGAAAAGAGGTCTGCGGTAACTTGCTGGTGATTTCTTGTAATACCAAGCAAGTAACAAGTTTTTTGTAATTAGAGTTTATTGATGACAATTCAAACGAGAGGCTCTTCTTTACATTTGTTATATTATTATGTAACCCAGAGACCGGCATATTTAATGACTTGTACTTTATGTTTAATTTTTTAGCAAATCGTTCAGTTATGAAATTCACCTGAGAACCATTATCCAACAATACTCTCGCTGAATGAATAATTCCATTACTGTCCTTAACGTTCACCATTGCCGTTGATAACAAAATTGTTTTTTCTGCTTCTCCAAAAGTGGAATGGTTTGAGACTGGTACTTGATCTATGCCATTCTCAGTGTTTTGATCCTCTTTAGGGAAAATATGGAGTAATGTGTTGTGTCCTGCTTTATCGCAAGTTCTACAATTATTCTTACTCCTGCATTCTTTAGTTGAATGACCTACATTTAAACACTTGATGCAAGCTTGTAATTGCTTGATTTTCTCAAACCGTTCATGTTGGTTTAGTTTCAAAAACTGTTTACAGAAATAAATCTTATGATTTTCCTTACAAACAATGCATTTCAACCTTTGCGACAATAATGAAACTGAAGATTCCTTTTTGTAACTTGACGGTTTATGATGCGCGAATATTGGTTTGGCTGTGGAACATGTTGCTTCCGATGCTTCCAAGACTATCGCTCGATCTGTTAAACATTTTAAAAATTCTTGCAATGTCGGTATTTTTTCTTTAGTTGGATATTGTTCCCAATAGATCCGGGTATTGGAATCTAATTTGTTGGCCAAAATATAAATTATTATTACATCCCAATACTCCGTGGGTAGACCTATGTTTTTCAATGAATTCAAATGTAATTGTGTTTGATCTAATAAACTTCTCAAGGCGACGTGACTTTCTTGTTTTAATTCCTTGAGCTTAAACAATGAATTTAAATGTTGATTAGCTATTACACGCTTATTTTCAAATCTATTTGATAAAACCTGCCAAGCTATTTCGAAATTGTCTTGGGTAATTTCAAGTGCGTTTAATATTTGTGATGCCTTTCCTTTTAAACAATCACGCAAATAGTAATGTTTCTGAAAATTATTTAATGATTTATTATTACCCACTATCGTGACGAAAGCATCCTTAAAAGATAACCATTTCGAATAATCACCACTAAATTCTGGGAGCGAAAACGTAGGTAATTGGATCTTAATATTGTTAGTATCATCAATTTTTTCAATGCTTTTTATGGATTTTTTTGCTAACGTCACTACTTGATAATATTGCAATTCAAAACACTCAAGTGGGCTATCCTCTTCATCTGAGTTACTATCAAACTCTTCGATCTGAGATTGTATATTCTTAAAGCGATTTAACAGTGTGTTTACCTCCTCCAATCTTGTTTCCGTTTCTATTACATCAACTGAATCACTTAATAGGTAATTCTTAAATCGTGTTAATTGTGCCTTCAATTCACCGCGCTTCTTCACCAGTGATTTTAATGTTTGTGGCATAATGCAGAATTTTTTACACAAACATACACATTAAATTATTTAAAAATAAACTTTTGTTTGTTCCACCTTTGCGGGAGCGAATAATAAATAGATTACAATAAAATAAATTATATTATTTAATAATCAGTGGTAATCATAGAGTAAATTATTTGGAATCTACCTACTGGTTAAATTATATTAGGTTGACAATATTTTATCTTGTTGATTATAATATCACGCAAAAAGAGTGGCTCTTGGTGGCGAATTCTTCGCGTGATTTTACAAGTTATATTATAATGCCTTAATACCTTAGGAATATGTAATGATGAATAAGAATGATGTAGACCGGACGGCTGGCTGGATGAGCTGGTTTTCATCTGGCTTCTCGAAGGACCATATGGCGCTTTTTACGCTCTTGTTTGATTTCAGGTGGAGGTTTTCTGTGGTACTCACTTTTGTAAATCAAACGCTTGTTTTGTGTTTGTTTGTCTGGTCATAATTTATTATTCTTTTATTTACATAATCCTGATTTTTTATAAGATTTATATTGTGATCTGCTTGTTGGAACACATTTTTTTACGTAAGAATGGAAGCTACCTTCCTTTGTTCTTCTATAGAACTATTTGAATAATGGAACAAAAAAGAAAATAATAAAATTAGGTAGGTACTTGCCTAGAAGTAATTGCCCATAGAACAAGTACCTACTCAATAAGCATCAATTTTAACCACCTGCTTAGAATTATTTCT
This sequence comes from Limnephilus lunatus, assembly GCA_917563855.2. NCBI lineage: Eukaryota > Metazoa > Arthropoda > Insecta > Trichoptera > Limnephilidae > Limnephilus > Limnephilus lunatus. Next base: position 36,154,117 of record OU830602.1, on the reverse strand, counting down.
CATTTTCTGTACATAATGGTGGCGTGTAATGGTCCGCCACTCTTGGCTTTCGACTCCAATTGTGATGAACCCTACCTAGCTGATTTACTTTTCTAAGCTTCTACCTCGTAGGTTAAATCTCGTAGCTCCTGTCTCGTAGCCACGCTCATAATTCTACCCTTATGTCCTACTGATCACACCACTAGGTATGATGGCCTGACTCAACCCTCCTTTCGGTTTATTTCTACCTCAGGCTCGTGATTTCTAAACCCCTATACCTTATAATCTAGCTAAACCTACCCTATCTTCTTAAATCCCTGCGATTTTCTCACAGTAATCAAGATTTAAGATTTTTGTTCACATTATTTCTATAATCTGCGTTGTGTATTTTTTGTTTTAGATTTTACATCTGTTTGCATACTTAATATGCACACATATGTAGAGAAGATAATGTATTACGTGTGGTAACCCATAGATTCTTTTAGAGAAAGGGTGAGAAATTTCCGATCAATTTATTTATTATTATTTTAGAATATTTAACCGAGTTTGATAAACTACCTCCGCCCTAAACCTTGTGTCTATTTGATTTCCATAGGAATTTAGTGTGTTTATTTAATTCTTCCTATCACCGCTGATACATCGATAACATAAACAACAGTTAATAAATTAAACATTTCAAGGAAGCAAACCTTACCTTAGGATGATCGAACTCGAAGGTCCAGTTTTCTCAATTGAAGTCCTTGTCTGCAACTTCTCCTAACATAATGTGTTTGTAGTCATAGTTAGTGCTATTGGTTAGTATTCGCAAAATTGTTGAAAGAGCAGGAATGGAGGGATATGGGGAGGGGATAATATGTTTGCTTAAAAAGTCGGCACCTCCGCTAACCAAGTGAAAACCGATGAACAACAATTCCAAACCGGATTCTCCCAAGTACGTTTGCTAAGCTTATCCTTAAGTCCGAGTTTTACTCTCTTCGACGAGCGTCTCTTGTTACGAAAGGGACTCTTCATGCCAGATGGGGGAATACCAAGTCTTCATGCCGTTTTTCTGCCTCACTCCGACTTCCATCTCCGCCGGATTGAATTTAACTCTACTGAGTCTAGAAGGGGTATTTCATGTCTTCCCTTATCATGCCTCTATCCGTTAAATGTGGCGTAAGCTTGTGACGGGCAGATCCTTCCTCCCACGTAACCGACCCAGCGTTACATTCCACCTCTGACTAGCTGACATAAAACTCACCTCGTGAACCTTATGTTTGCTTTCAGGTTCGACAAGACTCACGGTATGCAAATAACCTGTGGCTTTAATGCCGCGTCAGCGTACTGTCCGCATACGTCCTTCCTCTTCCCCGCATGCCCACCTCGACAATACCGCCACAAGATCAAAGCCGTCCGTTCGAGAAAGGTTGACACTTACATTTCCAGATGGCTCATACCTACATACAGAAGCCTTGAAGTTTACGTTCGAAGACAAGTTAGGATTCAGGACTGTATGAGTATTTGAACACCAGTGTTGTTTAAATGAGGTCACTAGCTCCTCGTGTGTTAGGTATTTAGGATAATGGGTATTTATGGGTTCTTGGATACCTACTTCCTATAAGAAAGATTTAAAAATGAGATAAATCAAGTCGACATTGAATCAATGACCTACTGAATAATTGTGATGTGCTCTCTTAGAGTTTGAAGCTAGTCACAGTACTTTACTTTGCGAAATTTTTGCATGCTGAATCAATGCTACCTATTGGCGATCGCTCTAGTAAAATCAAGTCGTTTAGAATTGAGTGAATTTAAACGTCAATGTCGCCTTCACATATTGACCGCAGATTTCATCTCAAGCTATAATTGATAAACTTGTCCCTGACGTTAAGTTTTGTTTTGTTTATTCGTTAATGAATTTAGGTGACTGGGTCAATGGATGGCCTTGAACTCAAATCGAAATTTTGGTACACTATCGAAGGTCATATAACCATACCCTAATTGTGCTAGTGAAAAGAAACGATAGGTATTTATCTTACAAATACGCTAAGATACCAAAATTGATTTAGTGATGCGTTTCTATCTAATTATGTGTTAAGTATTTGTTTAGCAACATTTCATTCCGTATGGGAGGTGTGGCATGCGAATGCTAATAAATTGGTTAGTTATTTATTTACCCTTACTTGGCGTTACGTCCATCAGTGTCAGGATATCCACAGGAACCTGTAAAAGCTTAAATATTGTAAGGACTCACCAAGCTCTAATGTCTTAATTTCAGCTCCACCGGGTTACTATCATCGGCGAGAAACTTATTAGAGCATCCAGACTACCTGTGTAACCACTTTTATTTCGACTTCCCACTTTTAACGATTTAATCCTACAAGATCCGGAACTCATCTCCTTCCTTCCTCCTTTGAATAGATCTCTGATGTAAAAAATCCTCACGTTTTCCTTTAATATCTGCCGTTATTATTGAAGAAGAACGATCCTATCTAATTATGCGTTAAGTATTTTCCAGATTTCGGATCAATTATTTTTATTGCGTTGTCACCTAACGATAATTAATATCTCGTAATAAAATTTCCAACTTTCGACCTAAACGTAAATTTTTTATTTAATGAAACTTATTAGACTGTAATTTTCTTTATATAACCTCGGACTAAATAACTCTATTTTAACCGTCATAGAACAAATTTAAAGCAATTCATACACACTATATTAAACTCCTCCCGCATTGAATTTGTAATTAATTAATTAATTATTAGATTTTATTGAATCGGAAATTATTGCAAACACTGATTTTAGATTTATTATAAGATCATACACTCCGTTAAATTGCACGATTAACCCTATCCGGGCACTTCACTTCCAGGGTAATTCTCACAACATGCGCGACGTTTTAATCAACCTTGCCAGTTGTCGAAGGACCCCTTTTTTATTTTAATGATAAGTTGAATTTATAAATAGATATATTATTATTCAATGCTGTTATAAAATTCTTTAAACACTGTTGTTTCTTTTTAAATTAGCTACACTATATAAACTTTTTATTTTAATGACAAGTTGAATTTATAAATAAATACATTATTATTCACTGCTGTTATAAAATTCTTTAAACACTGTTGATTTTCTTTAAATTCGCTACACTATATAAACCTTTTATTTTAATGACAAGTTGAATTTATAAATAAATATATTATTATTCACTGCTGTTATAAAATTCTTTAAACACTGTTGATTTTCTTTAAATTCGCTACACTATATAAACCTTTTATTTTAATGACAAGTTAAATTTATAAATAAATATATTATTATTCACTGCTGTTATAAAATTCTTTAAACACTGTTGTTTCTTTTTAAATTCGCTACACTATATAAACTTTTTATTTTAATGACAAGTTGAATTTATTGTAAAACTATATAAAACACTTTATTTAATTTTCAACACTCCACAGATTTAATCACGACCGTAATTTTTATAAGTCCCAGAATTCCCACTCCGAATTTTTCTAAGTCTCAAAATTTTACAACACTTAAGAAATTTTCAACTAATAACCGTTTTAGACGCTACGTCACGTAACTTCCACGTTTTAACCCGACGATTGGTCCCCGACGACTCCTTCCCGACAACTCACACCGAAAACTGATCTCGATTCTTCTAAGTCCTCAGTTTTATATGTACCTCCAGGATTAGAACATCTTAATTACGCGTTTATTGATTTTCTAATTCAAACTCTAACAACTCGAGATTTCATATATCAATTCTGTTATATTCGTATCAACGTGTTAAGTCCGGCCCCTTTGATTTTAGAAATCTTCCGTCTCTTACGTAAATTGTTCCAGTGTCGAACCTACCATTATGTCAAATTTTGCCCCGTCGTTCCTTTGTCTTCAGGTCTTACAAATTTAACTAAAATATCATGATTTTCGTGTCCTTTTTTCTCTCAATATATAATAGGTACGTCTTCAATAAACTGTATGTAATTCTCAATTTGGTTTATCGTTACCAGAACACGAACAAACTCATGTCGAAATCTTCATTACGCATTTTCCAATTTTCATTTCCCTAAATTTCCCCACATTTTCATGTTTCCTATATGAATCAATTCAATTTTAAGCTGTATTGTCTCTACTTATGTCGTAGACTTGAATTTTCTTATTTTCTTCAATTATATTTTATATACGACGTTATTTTTATGATTTCTCTGCTTCATTCTTATGTCATTGTCCATAACTATATGATTAGTTATATTCCAAGCCAAATTTACTGTTTTCATCAATACTTCTGAATTTTCATGAGTTTTCCTTACGGAATCGTCTTTAAACTGTCTTTACTTCATTCTTTACCATCATTTGCATAATTTCCAATGCTTATCTTCTCTTAGAAAACTTCACCTTCTAGTCATAAATATTCAATCTGCTATTTTTTCATAATTTTCATAGAAGAAAATTCCAATTTGACTCTGGGATATGTGTCCGGTTAATTGCTTCGTATAAAAACGTATAAAATTGTGTCTCGTTTCATCCCAAAACCCCATAAAGTATCATCGCTGACATATGTTGATGTTTTCGATTTCTACGTACTTGGTCGTAAATAATAAATTAATATTAACTCGTTAAATTTAATCTCTTTTATCTTATCCAAATATTGCATAAGTTCCATGTTAACTTTTATTGCCCCAAAAGCAATAAAGACTATCATAATCACCCAAAACCATGTCGGAAATATTATTGTTTAAACAACAAAATCGTGTGTGAGCTCGACAACCTTTTTTTACATCAATTGCCTCAGCAATTTGTTCTATCGTCTATAGTATTTTCTCATAGCAAATGACGTAAAACGATCCCTTCCTTTGAATTAATCTAACGTAATATAACTAGAATAACCATCCTATTTCAAATATATAACGATATCTATTTAAACTCGTCTGAAAACGCAAAATTAAGTCGAAATCTTATATTGTTCAATAAATACTTCCGTTTAAATGTCCGTTTTTTTTAATAGATTTTCTTTTCAAATCGTTTTCCCTGACCGTATTGCTTCATTTAAAAGTGACATTCCTAATTTCCATCGTTTTTCTTTCTTTTAAATATCAAACGTACGTTTTCCTCTGAATCTGGCCTCCTTTTGTTCTTCACGTTCTCGTTATGTAATTGAGTATCCCTACAGTAGCTTTTCCCACGTTTTCCAGGTCTTTTCTTTAATCTTCCGTTCATTATATTTCCTTGCTATTTTATTGCATCATTTTTTTCAACATAATATGGATTTATTTGTTCGTTAACTGCGGTTGTCGATTCCTCTGTTGCACTCAATATTTACCTTTAAAATTAGGGTCATTGTACCAAATGCACCGAACGTGGGATTGTGTTTATCTTAAAGCGCATTGATCTCTCGGGTTGATGATGATTTTTACCCCATAAATCTCAGACTAATGGTCTAGTCCAAAGTCCATCTCTTTGTCTTGAAAAAAGGTAACCTCCCCCTTCTCTGATTGGTAGATCAATCTTAAGTGTTTATAATTGGATCCCTCTGTGTTCTATTTATCAAAACTTGACATTAATTTAATAATTATAGATCTCTGCAGTCTCCATGGCCCAATCAAACTTAATCAGCTAGATGTCGCTAGTGTGTTGATTTCGTTATAATTCTGAATTATTATTTATTCATTCGTAAGGTGGAAGCTACTATATTTTCGTATCCACTGCGATTCATCACAGGCGTAATCTTGTAAAAAGTTTTAATTTGTCCGAAAAGAGCAAAACAATTAAATATTTTTAACACCTCAAATATATCATGAGAACTACCACTCCCTCGTACCTCCTGTAGTGAGCCCCTCGATACTTTTTTAAAACTCTCGGAGGGTCCTGAAAATGCGTAAATGTCTCCACTCCTGCCGCACCGGTGTCCTGCTGTTTACCCACAATTCATTCAGCCTCCCCAGTTCAGGGCTTGCTACAACCCATCATTTCAGCAGATTCATTACAGGAAAGAAAAACTTCACCAATTATTCTGACTGCGCAAGGGTTGATCATCAAGCTAAATCATGCGGAATATAATATATAAGCTTATGTGAAGGAGAAATGATGTGATTACGTAAGCACTTATGCGCATCCAGAATCCCTTTGAACAGAAAGGGTAACCAATGTTCAAATGACCAAAAACTGTCATCAAAATGTACGAGATAGGTATATAAAAAGTAGAAAACTTGGTCTTATTATTAGCAACGATTAATTTAATTCAAAAGAACCCAATTGGCTATATAGAGGAATATTGTAAACAAAGAAAGACGCTGCGCTTCATGGTTGCGGAGTCGTTACGTGCTGCAGTATACAGTAGGGCGGTCATTCCGATGATAGCCAACCTTCCATATAGAAGAAAGGAAACTAGGAGAACCGGCTGAACGTATAAACAGACCTTTGTAAACATTATTTCTTCCAACTCAGTCAGCTATTCTATTTTAAGGAAGAAGCATACTTGCATGTCGTGGCGTGTCGTGACGTGCCAGAAGTGCATCGGTTGGATACATTTTTTTAATGGTTAGAGCAGTGGCGTACCGTGGGTATCAGCCGCCCGGGGCGGAGGAAAATTTTGCCGCCCCCCCCCCTATAAAGGTACTTCTTCAGGGAGGGGGGGGGGGTGGGGGGGGGTACTGATCCTTTTTTTTTTTTTTTTTTTTTAATATTTATTAATTAAATCTGTATGCGGTGAATTAAAACTACACTCAGAACGTGAAAACGGTTTTTCTTTGGTTCTGGCAGCACATAAATTGTCTGCAACAAGAATTTTATATTTGCACTTCGAAAAAAGTTATATTTTCCTTCGAAATATGTCAGCAGATGAATACACAATTGGAATTTTACATTCTGAACAATAAAACTGGCTTAAATTTTATCTGTATGCGGTGAATTAAAACTACACTCAGAACATGAAAAAGGTTTTTATTTGACTCTGGCGGCACATAACTTGTCTGGAAGAATTTTATTAAGCACTTCAAATAAGTTTTTTCTTCGAAATGTGTCGTCGGATGAATTCACAACTGGAATTTTACATTCTGAACACAAAAGGGGTTTTAATTAAATCTCTAAGCGGTGAATTAAGACTACACTCGGAACATGAAAATGTTTTTTCTTTGATTCTGGCGGCCATAAATTGTCTGCAAGAATTTTATAAAGCACTTTAAATAATATAATGTTTTCCTTCGAAATGTGTCGTCAGATGAATCCACAACTGGAATTATACATTTTGAACACAAAACTGCTTTTAATTAAATATGTATGCGGTGAATTAAAACTTCACTCAGAACATAAAAATGGTTTTTCTTTGATTCTGGCAGCACATAGATGTGTGCATCTAGAATTTTATAACTGCAATTCGAATAAGTATGCACACACCTGTCAGCTATTTAACTTTTCTGTGATAATAAATTTAAAATATATCACCGTGATATATACGTGGAAGAAAACCGTATAAGTGTAATTTTTTGTGCGCTTTCAGCAGGGCGCACAAAGCTTCACGAATATAAAACACAAATCGACTATCAATTAGAGCTAAAATGATACTGTTGCCATTTACATTTTTATTTAAAAATAATGTATGTGTTAGAAATAAAAACAAAACGTCTGTCATTAATATTTTGATTTTAACAGTATATAAAACTTAAGAAAGATGTTAAGAAACTATAAACTAGAAAAAACGTTTAAGTCCTGACGCGAGAATAGAACCCGCGACTTCCCCAATCCAAATTTTTACAAGATGATTATTGATTGTGAAATTTTGCCGCCCCCCCAAAAGTGCCGCCCGGGGCGGGCCGCCCCCCCCCGCCCCCCCCACGGTACGCCACTGGGTTAGAGACATTTTTTTTATTTTTTTTTATTGAGTAAATTTTTTACAATAAGTTTATTTCATTCTAATATTACATATTTTATATACTCTCCTAATAAAGCAAGTGCTTGTGTTTAGGAGAGGACAACTTGATAATAACTTTTTTTTTTTTTTTTATCTGGTATATTTTAGGTCGTGGCGGGTCGCCGTAATGTATGAAACCGATGTACTTCTGGCGCGTCACGACACGCCACGACACGCAAGTATGTTTCTTCCTGATTTTAAATGAGGGTCGCTATTTTGTTTTCCGAACGAATTTTGTTTTTCGTGCACCAAGACAGGCCTTTTCCGAAAAAAAATCGAGCGTCTTTGAAATTTCGAACGCATGACGTAGCTTGAAGTAAAACACTGCCACTTGTATTGTATTAAATTCAATCATCTCTCAGTGGAACATAAACTTCAAGATACGTCACGAATTTTTAGCCAATCGATGAGCTAACCTTGTTAAACGCATTTTCTACGAACCTTGCGCGTGTATTACTCGCAAATGTAAAGCTACGATTACACTAGACAAATTAAACAAAAAAATAATTTTGGGTAAGTATTTAGAATCGCTTTGCTTAAAATATTTTATAATGATGTTTTTCTTAGATTAGCATGAATAACCCATATAATATAATATGTTTGACAAAGAGTCTTACTTGTTTGATATTATTACAACAGTAGAAAATGTATATATTGCATATCACACTATCCTCCACAGTTCTATAACCGAAAGTAGGGGTCACTCTGGACATGCTCGGACCAGGGGCTAAATGAGTTATGATTAAATGCTCACTAACTTGTAGCCGATGGTTAATTAATTATTAAGTGACCTCTTGCGGTACCTACCGCCTTCCGTGTGTTGTAGTTTGTTAACTGAACCCCCCCTTGTGTTCGGTGGTAGAACTTTGGGACAAATTTTAAGCGTCGCTAACTCGGAAATGTTTATGTATTAATGTAGACTTGCGAAAGCGGGGTAACGCGTGTCGTACTGTTAACAGACAGAAATAAATTTGTTTTTTAAAGAGGTTTGACAACCTTTAGAATAATTGTATAAATGTATGATACCTAACTACTAAACATTTTTTTAAGTTCTGTAGTACTCGGTATATCTTTAACCACTCAGGTATTTTGCCATTGTGCAAGTTTTATCTTAAACTACGTAACTGCCATATTTATACAAACTTTGTTCATTTCCGCTTCGCAATTAAAGCTCTATAAATGATACATTTCTGAATGTAGCCGAATACTAAACACAGTTTTTGTAAGGTTATGAAATAAGCTCTCAAAATACATTATCTAACATCTAACACACTATATAAAGAGGAAAGATTTGTTTGTTTGTGTGTTTGTTTGCATCGAACAGGCTCCGAAACTACTTAACCGATTTGAAAAATTCTTTCACTGTTGGGAAGCTACACTAACCCCGGGTGACATAGGCTATATTATATTTTCAAAAAAATTAGGGATCCTTACTAAAACTTCAATAATGTAAACCAGGGTGTAAAAAAATTACATAAAATATTCTTTAAATCGCGTGCGCTGCGAAAACTATTGATGATAGAATAAAATAATGTACTACGACTTTATAGAACACATCATTATTTACAAAAAAGGTCGCGACAGCATATGTCTAACCATTATGGTTATGCCACAATAAGTATTCTTTTATTTTAAAAATTTAATTTAAATGTCACTGCTTAAAAAAGGTTCTTTATTTGTATCTTGGTTTTAATCCTTATCAAAATAAATTACTTCATATTCAAGACAGCTTCAATACCTTTATTTAACTTTTTGAATTTTTCAATTCGGATATTTAATTAGAAAGATATCACGAGTTTAAAAATGTTAGTATTAGAAAAAAGTTTCGGCTACGGGCCGGGCGGGAGAGGAGTCAAGAAATGCAGTGCCAGGGGGGTTGGCGGGACGGGAGAGCGGGAGAGCCGTGGTGGGGAAGGTGGAAGTGGAACGCTGGAGGGGAACGCACGGGAAAGGACATGTGAGGAGTAACATTTTATTTATTTGAATATGGCATATATTATAAAAGAAAGTCCAAAAAACGTGCAGCTCGCTAAACTCAGAAACGAGTCCCGGTTCGATCAAGGGAGTTATATGGTGTGGTAGATCTCTATCCCCCCTAGGGAATAAGGGTATCCGTTTTTACCTAAAGAGCGTGCTTTTAAAGATATAAGGGCTGAAAGTTTCGCCCTCTTGAAATTTCTAGAACAGTCTTCCGGAAAGTTCTAGAAGGTTCCATAGAGCTGTAGAAAGTTGTGGAAGGAGTGGCGGAGTATGTCGTGGAATGCTCAGGAATAGGGAATCGGGAACATCATTGTGCAACATTCCAGAACACTATCTTATTGTCCTGAGCGAAGCCGGGTAACCCAGCTAGTTACAAATAAATATTAACAATTTTAAATATTAAAATTTTGAATGCAAACATAAAAAAAAATTGTATAAATGACGCACATGATGTTTTTATGTGAAAACGGTACTAAAACTACGGATTATGTAAAAAAAACACTTTTTCTATCGTATAAATGTAAATTAAACAATTTTATCACCTCACTTTTTGACCATTTCATACAAGAATATTTAATAACAAAATTAACAATTTCTAACGGCGCGCAGGCGATTTGGCGGGTGAAAACTGTTTCTACAAAACTATTATTTTTTATGTATTTCTATGAACAACTTTGAATAGACACATGAATCTTCTACTTTTTGTTTTAGGGATGTCACTAGAACAGAAACGGAGTTATAACGATATCTGTAGGAACACACGCTTTAGCTCGAAAACAAGCTTATTGTAATTGACTGCTATAGTTATATAGTCATATAAACAAGCTTAGTGGTCGGAGTAGTATATAACTAGAGAGTAGAAAATCACGAGAAGTTACAATTTTAAAGGATTTGTGAAGCGGAAAGATTTATAAAAAAATATGTATGCCTCAGAATTCACGCCTTTCAAAAACTAAATAATAACAACAAATCAGAGAAGAACCGATCAGAATACCGCTAAAAATATAAACAACAAAAATAATGTTCGTAGCTACTTTACATCGCTTTAAAAAAATGTGAATTACGCACAAGATTCCCACAAAATCACAGGCTAAAGCCAATCAAGCAACGTCTTTAATTCTGAATAGTGGTATTACACCAGGGCGATATTGAGAATATCTTCCAGTCTGAAACGTGCCGCAAATATGCTGTGAATTATTTTTAATTTAATTAATTTTGAAAGAATACAAATTAAATTAAGTAAAATTTATTTGCGCTCGCCGCGATGTGAACCCGCGATCTTCGGAGTACTAGTTGAGAGCCTTACCGCTAGACTACGCCGGTCGTCAAACCCCGCTAAAGGAAAGTACTTAGACGCGTTGCGTTCAAACATTTCGTATGTTTGTTGCTCTACGGAATAATTTTTATCCCGGAGGACCTTTAGTCCAATCTCATTGAAAATGTGTCAAAAGACGTGTTTTAGTTATGATATGTAATTTCATAATTACTTACTTTTAAAATTAAAATAATGGAAGTTTAGACGGTTAGCTGTAGCTAACTGTAATTCTTACCTTACTTTAATTCTTACCACCAGCTTCCTGAAAAATGGGTTTTAAATTTTAAACAACTGATTATCAATAGTTTTCCACACTGGATGTCAGTTTTCTAATTTTTAAAATATTTTTATTAGTAAGGCCATAACGTCGTGGTATTTATACTGACTATGCGGTGTCCCACGACTTGTATTTTTCTGAATTTCGTAAATTACCAAAAAAATTGATATATTTTTATAGAAGTTTTTGATATAATTATCAAATTAAAATTTGGTGAACCTAGATGCTTTTTCGAAACAAAAAGTTAGCATTTGAACAACTGAATTGTACGATTAATGAGAAAAAATGGTAAAATGGCGAAACAATAACAATTAGTTAAAAATACGTTTTCGGTTCTGTTTGAAATCCATCAGTTTCTCATTTACCGAAGCGTAATGAAGTTGCCAGTAACGGGAAACAAATTGCGATTTGATGAATTAGACTTTTAATAAACAGAAAACGCAATATTGTGTTTGATTAATGCGATGTGTGTCGCTTTGGACAGCTGATTCATCCCGTGCGATTTTTCAATGGGGACCTGTGAATGTATGAGGTAGATGCCGCCAAATTAAACACGGAAAAATTTACAGGTTTGGATTTTGAAGGTGTGAATGCGGGTCGTGTTATTTTATCCTATTGTAGGGATGTGCTCGTACATTATTAAATACGCATAATTATTAATAATTTCGGTGTGTGATGTCAACTTGTATTCCGGCGTAATGGGTAAAATTATTTAAGTTCAATGAAAAAGTTTTTTATTAATGGAACTGATAAACGTAAATGATAAATTAGACTATATATGTAGCTATAAGGTAGTACCAATATTATTTTATTAATTAATATTTCTTTATTTGAAATATATACTTAAATTTCGTTTAAATGTTTGACAGCTTGATAGATTTTGGAGGCGGGAATGGTCACCGCCATCTTGGGAAACAGTTATTGGATAACCAACACCTCTACCATAGGTACTACTACTATTCGTTTCGTGGCTTTCAATTCATTTCATACTACCTAGGAAAGACATAAAAAAAGTATTTTATGCCTTATGTCATTTCCGTCTTGAGTACGGAATTCTAGTATGGGGATCTGCTACAGCCAATCATATTAACCACTTAGATATTGCTCAGAAGAGCATTATAAAAACCATACTAAAATTACCCATCAGAACCCCCTCAAAAGATATTTCTAAGTGTTTTGACGTTCTTAATTTAAAACAAATATATGCCAAGAATATTCTTATACATCATTTTAAAAACAGAAAATCTCCTAATGAAACTCGGATACATGACACAAGAGCCTCAAAAAAGGATATACGAGATGTTCCAAAATTCAAGACAAGTTTTGGCCAAAGAAACCACATATATCTTGCAACTAAACTTTACAACATCCTTCCTCCAAGTCTGAAAAAGATAGAAAAGATAAATAAGTTTAAGGAAAAAATCAAAACATGGGTGAAAGAAATTAATGCAGACATACTAGAGAATGTATTAAAAACATCATAGAAACTAAATAACAGAAAATCAAAGAAATCTACCAGTCCGCCTCAGCACAGGACCACCTAGTGAGGAGGACTAAGAACAAACGGATTAAATATTTATATATATCATCATATCTTGTAATTGTCATCAAACCTGTAACTAAATAGTCACTTATAAAAAAAATAAAAAAAAAATCAATTTATTTTTTTAACAATTAATTTCTTTCAAAAACATTAGAAAATTTAAAATTTAAAGGTTTTTTTAAAATACATTTTTAATAGTATTACATTAAATATAAATGGTAGGCTACAACATATACGAGCATTAATAGAGCTTGTCTTTTAAAGGCAGCTTCACTAATGCTAAATATGTCGATTTCCAAATTAATTTTGTTCAAAAGCAAATTAGCAGGGTGCCCGGGTTTATGGCTTGGGCTTGTCTAGGTCTTAGCGGAGGCTGCGTCTGTCCACTATTTTCGTGGAACGGGAGAGACTCGTTGAGGGAGAACTTTTGACCGCTTCATCAGGACTCTCTCAACTCATCGCCTTGCACCGCAGTTGGAGGGATAGATTACGCCACTGACCCCCAGATTTCTACCCACTTACATTTTTCATTTACAGAACTTCCTCTCCTTTCCTAAAAAGACTCTTCATACAACATCCTCCAAGAAGGCATTGGCCGTGAAATATGGAAATTATTTTGCTCAGGGCCTCCTATATGGAGAAAGTTTACTAAATAATACTACCAGCTTAATAAATCCCACAATTAGAATATCCCCCACGGACGTACAAAATATATGGACACGCCCTAACGTGCTAAAACGCGTGTTATTTCCCCCTCCCATCGGAACCATTTTTCGGAACCGGCTGGGCTTGCGAGAGCCCCGCGTTAATCTAAAAAATGTGACGTCATCATTCTTGTCCGGACCAGTATCGAGCTCTTTTCGTACATTTTACGCACGGACGTTGTATGTCTATGGAACACATACTATGACATCGAGATACATGGCGACGCGAAACACAAAGCCGCTGTTTACTGGGGTAAGTAAATCATGAAACATTTGTAAAAGTGTCTACGGAAACAAAATATTCGACTATGAAAATACTCAGAACCTTACTTTGCGAATTTGGACTTGACACATCTGTTCATAACGTGGCATGCAATTCGCGCTCCCATATAAGAAGGTCTATTCATTCAAAAGCAGATTTTACTTTCAAGAACTAAATGGTGATATTATAGTGCGAGGTGCCTATATACTGTTAGATTGATTTATTGGCGAATCACAAGTCTCTTTCCTCTCTTCGTCCCGCCATAGTTGGTTTTTTCCCCTTATCTGTAAGTTCTCGTCTAGCTATTTGTATGTCTATGATATCCCCTGATTTTTCACTGATCCACGCTCGTATTTTAATAACAACTATATAACCATGTTAATATGTGGCTGCACTGTGTATAATATTAAATGGAGCGGTTTGTCGTAATGATTTTTATCTATATTTTTCACTTCTAGTCTTCTTCATAGTTTTGAAATATATTTTTTTTGTATGTATCTCCCATACAAGAGTTCCAACTGTCCAGAGACATGTTGTACTATCCATCCTAGTTCTGTTCTTAACAAGTTTGCATGACTTCAACACCTTGGAATTCTGCCAAAAAATGTTTTAGTCATACATTTTTTAAATGAAATCTCTGAAACTACCTTCATATGTTGAAAGAGGCGTCATACGTGTGTAAGAAGTGTGCATATGGGCAGTGGCGTCTCGTGACTGTTGGGTGTGCTAGAGTGCTAATATTTAAAAAAAAATGGCAACATAGATGTTGTAGTAAGCAAAAAAACCTTTTTTTTATGAAGATTTTATTTTTTTAGTTTTTAGATTACACGCGTCCGAACTGAAATTTTTCATGGGAAAAATCGATTTTCGAAAAAAAAACCTTTTGGCTACAACAACATCATTAATGCCGTTTTTTTGTAATATTAGCACTCTAACACAATCAAAAGTCACGAGCCACCGCTGCTTGTGGGAGATCCAATAAACTGTTTTGTGCTCTGAAAGCGAGGACTTCTGACTATCAGAACGCGCCCATTAACAGAGCGACTCAACTGCTCACCGACCTATGTTACATTGACATTTTCGACGTCACTTACAGACAATTTAGCAACTATCTTTTGATGAAGGTCACAAATTAGAGAAATTGTCCCCAAGTCCTTTTTATACTTCTACTTTTCTCTAATTTCCATCAACTTTTTCTTGCGAACAATAATATTACCTTTTGCATTGTAAATTGAAATTATCTCTAATATTACGATCGGCAGATATTCCCAAAAAAATACTCACTTATCTACAAAAAAATATTAAATACTCATCTTCTTCTTTGTGTGCCCTATCAGGTCCCCCATCGTTGTCGATCATTCTGGAAAATGTCTCTCTGTCTTGAGCTGCCCGGAATAGCTCCTCCACACTTCTAATGCCAGTCCACTCTCGTGAATTTTGCAGCCAAGACATTTGTCTCCTACACTCCTACCAAGCTCTCGGCAACCCTCTATCTTGCCTTTCAATATTAAATGGAGCAAGTGATACTTCTACCCTCGAAGTAAGAAATTTTCCTGATTTTTACTAATGTAAGCAGTTTTCTATCTGCTCTAGCCCGCCTGAGAATTCCTTTGTTGGTGATCATGTCGGTCCATGGGAGCTTGAACGTTCTCCGGTGAAGCCACATTTCAAAAGACTCTAACCTGTTCATGGTATTTACTTTCAAGGTCCATGTTTCACATCCATACAGCAAGATCGACCACACATAACATCTTAGAATTCTCTGCCTTAGTTTTAAACTGATAATGAATTATTATAAGCAATAATTATAAGTCTGAAACACTCATATACATTGAAAAAATCTTCCGAGAAAAGATACATGCCGCCAACTGTTGAATGAAACATGCCGCCAATTATTGTCGAATGAAACACTAGTACATATTGAATTATTTGGCGGGTATTAGATGAGCCGACTTAGCTCAGTGGTAGAGCACCTGACCGGCAATCAGAAGGACACGGGTTCAAGTCCCATTGGCGGCATGTATCTTTTCTCGGAAGATTTTTTCAATGTAGATGAGTGTTTCAGACTGATAATTATTGCTTATAATAATTCATACTACGTTTGGTCAACGAAACTTAAGATGCCTTGCGTCAAGATTTTACAAGATTCTTTCGGAAAAAAAGTGATCGAAAAAACAATTCGAAAGTTAAGTAAAAATTTTGATAAAAAAGTGATCGGACCTTTACCGGTGCATGCACACAAAATCGAAATTATTAATGCAACCAAACTTTTGAGTGGATATATTTTAATACAATATGGTAGGTATGTTTTTTAGGGTGACCGCACAACCCAGAATGAACTCGACTCAACACCTCCTCTGAAAAGCCATTAAAAGTGATGAAAAAAATAGAACATAAAAAATGATTAAATAAGTTACGTTAGGTTAAGTTATAGCATATTTTTCAATTATTTTTTAATAGCTTTTAATGATTTTAAAAGAGGTGTTGAGTTGAGTTGATTCTGAGATGGCATCGAACCGTTTCTTAGATATGTTCAAAACAAATTGAGACCACTTGTAATTGATATCTGCCACGATAATTTAATGTCTAATCAAAATCAACCACTACTTAACTACCCGGAGAACTATTAATGATTTTTTGAATCATTGAATAACCTCCTAGACTGCTCTGTTTTATAAATATCCGTATTCCTGATAAATCCTCTCGACTCCACTATATTTTCCACTATGACAGCCAAAGTGAGTTCGATTTCACCGAACTGCCAATACATTTACATACCTTTTTCGATATTTTCAAAACCGCTTCGTCCTGCATCAAAGCAAACATAATTAGTTGTTTATAACTATGTTTATGTATTATGCTTGTAAAATGACATGTATGTATCGTGTTGTTTGTATTATTTCTGTGAATTGATATGTTTGTAAATAATGATATTTGTAAACGTTAGACATAGTACAATAAATCCGTATAAATGTTTACAAAAGCTCTACTGCGGGCGTTTAATAAATACATACATAAAATGTGCATAGGTATTTAGGTATTATAAATTAACTTGTAAAATTACGGCCTCAGCACGGGATAGCCTAGTGATGCAGGCAGGAAACCAACTTATACATTTATATTTTTTAATTTAAATATTTCCATCAATTTTGATATTACGTATTATTACATTATAATATTACCTAATACCTTTAAATCGCCAATATAAATTTCTCTTTCTGAAAACACTTCTTGGAAAAAAAAGAATGAAACGGTGTGTGGATGTGAGTGGGATGAGGTTGTGCGCCAAGACGAAGTAGTGTGATGGTCCATCTCCGGGAGGATTAGTTAGGAAGATCCAAGAATAGACATTGGAGGGGACCCCACCACTTTCCCAACCGCGTTATAAGGAAACGTATGGTTTCCTCCTTCACCGCACACGTCAAGACTATATTTTATTGAGCGAAACTACATTTATTTGAACGACTCTAGACCCTCCAATGCCCATGCATACGGGGTTAGAAATCAGTATGCAAGTACTTACTTTAACATAATACAAAGGAAAGGACATAATGAAAATGTGGCAGCCGGTGGAATAACGCTTCTGAAATCTATAGAGAAAAATATATACCTACAGATACAAGTGTTAGTATCTAAATAAAAAGAAAAAAGGTTGAGGAAGCCTGGAATAAGAGAAAATCCAAAATAGACAAGATTGGGCTGTAAGAAGTGAAAAGATTCTAGTAGAGCCAAGAAGAGGCAAGGTGAGTCAAGAAGTGGAGATAAGATGCAAGAAGAACCAAGTGAAGCTAAGAGTAGCCAAGATGAGACTAGAATAGATAAGAGGGGTCGGTAAGAGTTTAAAATTCAAGAAGAGACAAGACGCGCCAAAAGAAGAGCCAATAAGAGACAAGAAGATTCAAAACGAGGCAAGAAGAGACGATAAGAGGCAAAAAAATTAAAGGAAAAAAATCATGATGCTCAAATTCATTCCTTTATTTCCTGCCCATCCTAAAATCCAATATTATTAGGTTGCCATGAATACCGGTCGATTAAACTCCAGCCTCCTTCCTATCCTCAGAGCTCGTGTTCCAAGTCCTAACAAATCAGTGCACCCTGGTGTACCCATGTAGGAGTGCTCCTGGCTGGGGGGTACAATCGAATCGTATCGTATATTGTGAAAAAAGTTCTCATTTGCTGAACGGCCAAATCATTGGAATACAGTGCCCTGATGAGGGATTTTTTTGTTTAACTGTACATTTTTATTAAGCTGGAATTAGTTTTATTATTATTATTGAGTGATCGGTTATAGAATGCCTTTTAACAAAACCGATTTTATATAATCTCGGTTAATCCCCTTTCAACGGTTGGACTATTTTATATTGTACAATGCATTCATATTGAAAACCACTCACTTTTTTGAATTGTTCACTGTTTAACATCAGTTTTATTCGAAATTCGAAAACTAATAAAAGCAAGTTTTATGAAAAAGTATTATTTTATTTTAAACATTTAAAACATTTCGAAATGTGTGCTTTGTTGTACTAAAATTACTACTTGTTTCATTTCATAAAAAAGTTATTTAATAATATTTTTTGTGTCCAATTAAAAAACGTTATCTGTCGAATTTAAGCTTATCGAAGTGTAGATACCTATAGTTAAAGTACAATATTTTAAATCTACCTTTTCTCAACACAGGATATCACAAGTGATTGTAGGTATATTTTTTTATATTAGCTCCACACAGGAGACCCTGAGGAAAATAATTATCCCAAGGACCCATATCATCTTCGCGGACGGTGTACAGCTCTTTTTAAGAAAAGAAGAAGACAAAGTTCTGGGAAGAAAAAAAGGTATGAGGGGTGGGTAGGAATCTGGGGGTCAGCCTGTCCAGGAGTGACAGACGTATGACTCCACCCCCCCCCCCCCCACTGCGGTGTAAGGCGATGCCGTGAAGATGACCTTTTTAGTAAACGAAGGAGAGTACGTTCCGGGAAGAAAAAGTATTAGGGAGGGAGGTGAGGGGGGGGGTAGTAATCTGGGTGTGAGCCTGTCCAGAGTGATAGACGTATGAATCCATCCCCCACTGCGGTGGAAGACGATGTTTCGAGAGAGTTCTGCTGGAGGGATCCCAAGGCCTCACTCAACCAGTCTCTTCCGATCGTGCCAGTCACGCAATTCATGGACGCATCCGCCGTCAAGATCCGAATAAACCTCACCCCATAAACCATTTATTAACATACAGAGAAAATAATTTTAAAAAATGACGAACTTTTAATATATGAGTGTTTGCATTACTTACAGAGGCAAGCAGTTGCTTTGTTAGCGCAGCTCCCGTACTCCCGCATACATGTTCGTAAAGTAATCCGCACCTCGAAACTAATGCGAAATATGAGAAGTTTGTTTACAAACCTCGCAAGGCTCCAAGACGACAAGCTCTTTACCGACGTTCATTAAACTATAATAATTAAGATTAGTTCTAGAGCTTGATGTTGGGTGTGCAATAACTGTGTTAAAGCCAAACCCTTAAATAATGCATTTAGCAAACGAGAGAGTAACCGAGGAAAACCCAGAAATCATCAAAAAAAATCAGATTGTGCAATTCAGAAAACTAAAGTAGACAAGAGTGGGAAGACTACGAAGCACTTTTTTTATCGATGTGACGGAAGATTTTTTCATATTTTTGTCGACGAATTCCAGTGCACCTTTGCCTATACATTTGGTCATCTTATATGTATTTTCGGTTTCTTTTTCGGAGTCGCTAGATGTCGTTTACTTTTATCTGTTCATTTTGGAGTGGTTTGAAAATTGGATATTGATTTTACAAAATATATTTTTTTGGATTTCGTAGGATTCGATCCCTAGTCGTCTGCAAAGATTCGTCAGGAGCTTTATACAACTACACTAAAGGGGACTGTGAATTTATCGTTTTTTTTTTAAAAGGAGTACCCGTCAATATTTTTTTATTAACCAATACATATAATATACAATTAAACAAAATATATATAATATAAAATGTTGGTGGTAACAATACCTCCCTAATTGAGAAATTATCGTGTTTAGAGAGGGAGCACTATCAGATTGACAGTACTATACATACTTGACAGTTGTTAAAATTTGGATGTATGTAGAACTACTTTTTTTTAATTCCTTACAATAGATGTATGTGTTTGTCTCTTTTATCATCTAGTTTAAAATCACAACGATGCTAATCACTTCAATAAGGCTGTCGACAATATTTTTGTTGAACGTTTTCAAGACAACTCAACAAAGTGGTATTTAAACACCGCTTTGAAAAGTCATTAAAAGTAATGAAAAAAATATACTAAAAATTATTTATATAGGTTACGTTACGTCTGGTTATGGGGTATTTAGTTAATAACCTCCACTAAAGTTAATACATCAACCATCACAACCCATAAAAGAACCACCTCAAAAACCACTTCCATCATAAAACCAATACAATCACTTCCACGAGAACCACCACAACAACCAATAATAACCACTTCAATCACAAACAACGACATCCACCACAAAAATCACAACCGTCAGTAGATTACATAGACGAGATGGAAACGTTGCCTGTTTAGCCGTGTTTGGTGTCGAGATCAGAATAGCTAGGTACTTCCCGAATTTCTTTTCCCATCTCCTTCCCCTCCTCACTGATTTTGCCTCATAACATACCCCAATCGAGGATGACATATGTCACATTACTCTGTTTTTTTTTTTACTTACTTACAGACACACGCAATTGGTAAATAAAATTAGAAAATCCAATGTTTCCATCAGACATTATTATATTTAAAGACTTTCTTTTTAAACATCGATTCGGTGTGACCAACATAAAAAACTTGATATTGTTATTAGTAATGATGCAAAAATGCAGTTGTTATTAGTAAAGCTGCAAGTGTCTACAAGTGTTTTAACAAAAATGTCAGTACATTAGGCCAATTATAAATATGCTGAAAGGAAACAAAACTGGAAAACTTTGACCCTTGATTCTGGAGAATGGCTCCCATGGGAATTCCTGTGTATTTACTTACCATGATAGTATAGCTCGCGCTCTGCAACAAAGATTATTCAAACCATTATACCTTGAACTCCCGGTCAATACACAGCCGCCTTGTAATTCATGCTCGTTCGTTCTCCACTCCATAAACAATTGTTTATTTTTAAATATTATATTATGGTGCGTTTTGTTCGTTTGTAATTTGCTAAATAAACTTGAAAGTATTGTAACTACAAACTACTAATTTTATTTACCATACACCTTCCAGACACGTAAAAACCATCCCAATAACAAAATTAAATAGTTCAACGTATTGATATGAATTTAAAAAAACATGAGTTAGTACCAAGTCTGAGTATATGCATGTGAGGGTTAAGGGTTAAACTTACTAATAACTTCAAGTGTCAAGTGTGACGATTAAACTAATCAAAACCGCTATTTGACTTCGTTTGACTTGGTACTTTCCCGTCTCGGCGTCCAAAGGAGCGGGGAATGTTTAATGCGAGTTTGGAATTTGATTAATTGCGTAAGTGTTGTTTTTTAACACCTAATTAATCACAATGTTGATAAGGAGACCAACAAAAAATAATTCCAAATTGCTTTCCGTATGATTCGTCCAAAAGTAATAAATAAGTTTTATGGTAACAGATATCCCAATCTTCTTTTAACTCATATACATTTCTATTAACTCGCATCTGCTAATAGCACATGTACATTATTTGTACTGAGCTCATTGCCGTAATGCAAGACATGTACTCAAGCTCTTAGATTGTAACCAATATAAAAAATGAACCCGTAAAAAAAAAGCAGTTTTAATAAAAAAAAACATCTATTTTCAATTTTCGTTCTAGTTTCGACATCTCTTAGCCCATCTCTTAAATATTTTTGTGTTGAAAAAACCAATGAATTTACAATTTGAGAGGCAGGTACATATGGCTACGCCGCACCGCTTCGGGAACCTCAGTATCTCTAGTGGTACACTACGTTTGGTGACATAGAAGGGGACGATAGGAATCTGGGGTCAATGTCTTCAGGTATTTCTATCTTTGAAACTGAAAATTCGTGGTGGAATTCCATTATAATAGATTATAATAAAACAAATAAAAAACTTTATTCCACTTAATGCCTTCAGGAGTGACGAACGTATTAAAATGAATTGAGGTATATATGTTTCAAAATTAAAGGAAATAGTCAGAAAACATACCAAAATACCAAATATAAAAAGAGAATATCCCTAACACTTTAAAAAAGTAATAACAACTTCTGACAATAATTAAATAAATTACAGCAATAGAACAAAATTTCAAAAGATATTATATGAAAGTAGCTTAAATATTGCTTTGAGAATTTAGACAAGCTGTAATATTTTTTGATATTACGAATTTCCGAGAAATAGGGATTTCCGTAGTTATTGTATTGCCAACAATATTTTTGATATCTATTTGCGTGAAAAAATAATCGCCCTTCCACAAGAATAATCTCCAAACAGTTTTTCCACGAAGGCCCAAAAATGTGTTTAAATTATTTCGGTATCACAAATAATGTTATATATACGTGTGTATCACCAAACCTATCTATATATATATATATTTCATGTTGCGATTTATAGTTTACCGTTGTGAGCTTAATTGTGTTTTTTTATTTATTTATTTTACGCCCAGAAGGCTTTTACATAAATAAAGGCAGTACAACTTTAACATGAGAAATAATTGGAACTTGAGAAAGAAATAATGAAAATAAAATTTACGACAGAAAAAAAATACATTCAAATTTTAAAGTACGGTGATCAGATAGGTTTACAAAATTACAATATTAAACATGCCAATATCACTTAGGTATTGGTTTCCCACAGTGCGAAGTCATACTAGTTGCGCTTACGTATACTACTACAGTAGAAAAGTGTAATGTATCGTGTTATTCTTGTTGGTACGTGTATTTTATTTTAAATTTGAATTTTTTTTTATTTTTATGTTGTATTTTATTATTGTTTACGTTGGTATGTATAATATTTTGTGATAAGAAAGTTAAATAATTTATTTTGCGTCTCTCTTTTGATGTATAATTTATATTGGTTCCCGGCGTGCGTTGCTTTGCCATTTAATAAAGACATTGTTTCTCCCTGCGTGTCCTTTCCCATTCATCCCGTTCCCCTTCCGCCTCCTCAACCTTCCCTCTTTCCACTCCACTCCCCCCTTCCCCCCTCCCGCGAACTTCCCTCCCGAGTTCCCCCCTTCCCAGGCTCCCCTCCCCCCTCCCGGGTTCCCCTCCCCCCTCCCACGAACCCCCTCCCCCCACCACCGTCCCACATTCCATACATTCAGTTTTCAAACAGCTCGAGTGTCACCTATTGCAATTTTTTATACAAATTTCATAATGCCAGAGCTCACCAGTAATTTTATACAAACCTTATCATGACAATAACGAACACAATAAAGCATTATCCAATTTGGTGCGGTTGTTAGGAAGTTTTGCGGGTATGTACATTTTGGCGATTTTTTTTTTTTTATATACCTAGATATAAATATCTCATTTCAATGAAACGATACAATTAAGTAAATCTAATAAAGTGAATAAGAATAAGATGAATAAAAATAGCCACTTTTGTAGGTTTAAAAAAAAAATAACAGGTGAAAAGAATGTATTGTAGTCTGTTATTTGGGGAGAATGAACAGCAGACGAAAAGATCAGGTAATATAATTTCAATTGTAAGAACTGACTTCTGCGAACACGCGACACAAGGTTTTATAAAATTAAAATGAATTTAATCTATAATTCTCACGAACATGTTTTATTTATAGATTATAATGAAAAAGGTCAAGTAAGGTTACAAAAGGTGAGTTTCGACAAAAATACGAAGGAAATATTAAAAGGAAAATAATTTTTTCGCAAAAACTAAACGTGTATATTCATTTTCTCTATGTTCTTTGACACTATGATAGGTTTATAAGAAGATAAACGGTTCGTATAAAAAGTAATTTCAATTTAGAACGCAAAACGTAAATAAAACTTGCAAATAACAACATATTTATTACCATATGTATTTTTTATGAGTGTTATCATGTTGTTTCCATGTGTCTGCTCCATCAAGGCGTATGACTGGTTTGTAGGAGTGGATTTAGAACATCCCCGTAAAAGCATATATTTAAAAAAATATTATTATAATATTATTAAGAGACATGGAATATTTAATAGTTGTGACATTATTTTAATCAGTTTATTATCATTTTCACATTTATCGGAACGTCATTGAAACACTATGATTTAACTCCCAATTAAATTAAAACCACCGAAAATCTCTGAAAACAGTATCAAAATAGCTAAAAGTTTTTGGATAATATTAAATATTGATATAATCTGGAAAAAAAACAAAATGTATGTACATGCAATACCTAAATTAGACTTCGTCGTAATAGCCGTTACATGATTAAAATAATTTTATGGAAATTAACATTTTTTATAAATACGTATTATTATTTAGTAACCCGTCTAATCTCGCATCCCCCCAATAGCGAAATTTAAGGTGCACTTTTTAAGAAAATTGTTGTTCACTTAAAATGTCTTATCTTACTGAATATTGATTCTACCGATTTAGGAATGATCTCGATCGATTCAATACGAAAGAAAACACAGTACACGATACCTTACTCTACCTAATTTGAAAATATGAAGATTTAAGAAAAAAAGCTTAATTAAATTAGAAATTATAGAAACAGTACGGAATTGTGTTTAAAAACACATATTTTCATGGAAAATACTGGTAATACCCAAACTTTGAAGTTAATCTGTAGAAGACTCTGAAAACTCTCTATTTAAAACCTAGTTCATCTCAGCACAGGATCTCATAGTAAGGAGATCTGAAACCAAGATTTTTATACATATTTACTCGTACATCGCGCATCTTTAAACTTAAGATTTATGCATTAATTAATCAATTTACTTTTTTTTCTAATTTCTGTACCTGACAAAGCGATATATTATTTAATCGTCGCAATATTTTATTTTTTACAGGATTACATTGTTTGCTTTGTTTTGAATATGTGTTATTAACTTCTATTTTCTATTATTCGCTGTTTTACACGCTCATTGTAGCTGTCTTTTATTTAGGTACACAATAATTATTTACATTATTTTTTAACTTGAAATATACATAAATACCTACCCTTTTGCAATTACTGTATGGGATATACAGTATGTTAGTTCAAAATTTAAAGTAACAGACATATATTTTTAATTAAATAGAATTATAATTAAGTATGTATATTTTTCAGGTATTCAAAAATTGCATTAGTTAAATAGGTTTTCATTTTGCTTTGATATTTAATATTTACACATGTTCGTACTATCCTTTGCTGTTTTACACCTCATGGCTATTTCCAATTTATATTGTTGTAGTTTATGCTTTATACTACGTTATGTTATGCAAAAGCCGAAAGGCGTTAAGGTTACAAGTAAATAAACAAAAAAAAACAGCGATTTTCTTACTTACGACATTGTATTGGAACATTGATAATTAAAATTTTACATTACATTACATTACACAAATCCTAAATTGAATTGTAGAACAAAGATTGTAAAAGAATTTTGCATAAGTCCACCCCTGTGTATTCACGTGTCAGCCTGTCCGTAATTCCCACGCAGGGTGCGTGTCGTGCTGTGCGGGGCGGTACGGGTGCGGGGCGGTGCGGGAGAGGAGCGGCGCGGCTAATCAATCATTGCTTGTCGCCTCTCTCTGCCAGGGACCTGACTCCACTATCTACTCTCTACTCTATACTCTCTAGTCGTCTCTAGTGGTCTACCTCAGGGGGCGGAGATGTACATTTCTCTTGGATCACGAATTGTTTCTCTTTTCCTGGTGTTGTGGCTAATTACTTTTGTTTTACGAAAAAAAATCATATACCCATGTAATACTTAATTGTGTATCTTTTTGTGTCTTGCCTCTCTTTGTATTATTTGTTATTTGATTCGAGTTTTAAATTTTACATAAGTTTTACTTATGTAGGTATCCGAATTCTCACGGAGACTATTGACCCAGATATAGAGATTAGGTACAGAATTGAAGCAGCAAGAACTGCTTCTGCAATGACAAAATTAGCTTAAAACTAAGGCAGAGAATGCTAAAATGTTATTTGTGGTCGGTCTGGATGTGAAACGTGGACCTTAAAAATAAATACCACGAACGGGTTAGAGGCTTTTGAAATGTGGCTTTACCAGAGAATTCTCAAGGTCCCATGGACCGACATGATCACTAACACAGACATTCCAAGGCGGGCTAGAGCGGAAAGAGAACTGCTAACATTAATAAAAAAATCAAGAATATTTCTTATCTGGATCACATACTTCGAGGGGAGAAGATAGAAGGTGGCCTGGTAGGAGACAAATGTCTTGGCTCCGAAATGTACGAGAGTGGACCGGCATTAGAAGTGCGGAGGAGCTATTCCGGGCAGCGCAAGACAGAGGAGACACTTTCAAGAGTGATCGCCAACGTCGGGGGACCTGATAGGGCACACAAAGAAGAGGTATCCTAAAAAGGGGAAATTTTTTTATTCGAACTGTTCATTTTATTTGCTTTTTTTTATTTATTTTCCTATAAAGCAGCAATTGCGGAAAATTCACTTTTTCATGGGCATAATGCATAATTTAAGTGTGAACTCTAAAAGCCTAAATCTCGGCGCTCTATGGCACCCAAATGAGACATTTCGGATTATCATTAAAAATTATGCTGTGAAGAGGAATCAATAACAAAATCTCTATAAAGTAGAACTCGCGGAAAATTCATCTTGTCGACGGTCATAACGCAAGGCTTGAGTTCGAACTTTAAAAGTCTAAGGCTCTACCTAAGACGCCCAACCCACTGACATTTGGGATTTTTGTCCAAAATGATGGTCTAAAGAGAAATCAATGTAATATCTACATCACAATTAGAAGAAATTGCGAAATAAAATTTTGAATTATTGATGAAAATACTTATATTTCAGTGTTCCATAGTTAATTTAATCAGCTATGCTAAATTTGTTACCAAAAACCTTTATTGACTGATTCAATATTATATTATGAACTAATAAAATCATTTGAAATATGGCGGAATATTAACCTAAATGCCATGAAAACATTCATTGTAGTTGCATTGTGGCTTGCTAAAAATATTTAAATATTAACAAATACCTATCTAACCTTACCCCATAACCACATATTTGAATAGATAAATAATAATAATAATTCGATAATTTGTAGAGCTCCATTGTATAAGCCTGGGGCGAATAAATATATGACGACCTCCGCAGTTGAGGGGTAAGGCTTTTGACTTGAAAAACACACCCCAATTGGGGATGCCATAGTCTCACTGGCTCCAGACGGGAGCAGTTGGGACTTTTATAAGGTATTAACATTAACAAAAAAGAAATAGCCCCAAAACTGAGCGGACGAATAGTGATGTCTGAATTTACTTCGCGGACAAAAAATATATCAAAAATGGTTATCCGAAATTTCCTAAATGTATAAAAATGACACCAACCTGTAGAGCGAACGTCTTCCTGAAAAGGCGGCTCCGGATGGCATCCACACGTTAAAAAAACACCTCGCACAATTACAATATGTATGATATTTAGTGAGAAACAAATTAAATTTCCAAGTTGACCGACGCTAGCAAAATTGTATGTGGTTGATATTGCAGATAAATTCTTCTTATCATAATAACAAATTATTTGAAAATTCAAATTCTTTTTCAAATGGACAATTGCACGCCATCTGTGGTGCATTGGCCTTTTGTAAAAAAAATCCTACGTGGTGAGTGGTGCGAGGGCCCTTGAGGTGATTTTCACAAAAAACGGCGCTCTACAAATCATCCAAATATGATTATTATTATAGAGACTGCATTTTCGAATAGTTTATTATTTGGTGGATTTAAATCGAATGTATAGTTTTTTTTAAATATGTTGTCAACCAGGAATGTAGTTTCGACACGTTTAAAGTTTTGCTGAAGGGTAATTCAATATTCAAACTGTTTCAACGTTAAGTTTAGGAATTTATTTAAAACATCTGTTAAAAATAATGGAAAAAATTCGGTTTAGTGGCGAAATTCCTAAAAATACAAACTAGTTATTTTTATACTAACTATGGGCCGGGGAATACGAATCTGAAAGAATTAGGCGGCGGCAAGCAATATTAACTGAATTATACGACTTTAAAAATTTTTTTTACACACATAGGAAAATGGCCATTTTGGAAGCATTCTGATTCCTAGAAAATCAAACTAGTTATTTTTTTTGGGATGTTTTTTTTAAATTGACGCGAGCAGGCGGTATAAAGGGGCACAAACCATGTTGGGTTAGGTTAGGTTAGATTAGGTTAGGTTAGGTTAGGTTAGGTTTTATATAATAACATTGATATTGGTGACCGGTCTAGGTAACAACTTTTTAAGACTACGAATTTTCATACTTTTGGTTTAAGAATACGGCCGTTGAGATAGTCATAATTCATCAGGTTAATGTGTTATGTGATGAATTATCATGTGAAGAATTATCGTGTCGGAAAGTTTTACGTTATTGATATTACTGCTTAATGGCAACACTTAATTTGATGGTTTCTATGGTTTTCATGTGTCAAAATGGCTGTTTTCGTATGTGTATATTGAAAATTTAAAAGTCGTTTAATTCATTTAATATTGCTTGCCGCCGCCTAATTCTTTCAGATTCGGATTCCCCGGCCCAAAGTTAGTATAAAAATAACTAGTTTGATTTTCTAGGAATCAGAATGCTTCCAAAATGGCTATTTTTCTATGTGTGTAAAAAAATTTTTTAAAGTCGTATAATTCAGTTAATATTGCTTGCCGCCGCCTAATTCTTTCAGATTCGTATTCCCCGGCCCATAGTTAGTATAAAAATAACTAGTTTGTATTTTTAGGAATTTCGCCACTAAACCGAACTTTAGCCAAAATAATAATTTGTAGAACGCCGTTTTTGAGAAAAATCACCTCAAGGGATCACCTCAAATCTGTTGTGAGTATTCTTAACAAATGCATCTTTCAGAAAACGATATAAAAAAAGACTCTTTTTTTTACCGTGACCTTGGTGCCTTAATGCCACTTTACAATTCACAGATGCTCAAACATTTTCGATAATATACATTTATTTCTAGCTGAGTTACCCGGCTTCGCTCAGGACAACATTCGAGAGTGTTCTGGAATATTCCACAATGAAGCTCCCGATTCCCTATTCCCAAGCATTCCACGATATACTTCACCACTCCTTCCAGAACTTTCTAGAGCTCTATCAAACCTTCTAGAATTTTCCGGAAGACTGGTCTAGAAATTACAAGAGGGCGAAACTTCCAGCCCTTATATTATTCAAAAGCACGCACTTTAGGTAAAAACGGGAACCGTCATCCTTGGGGGGGGGGGGGGGATAGAGATTTACCATACCATAGAACTCCCATGACTGCACCGGGACTCGTTTCTGAGTTTTTGCGGGACGTACGTTTTTTTGGACTTTCTTTTATAATATAATTAATTATTTCGAAGCCAAAAAAAGTATTTTCATATTATGTTGCTTAACCGGCGTTTTTGGAAAAATCACTTTAAGGCGCCGTACTTCCGCTAAAAAGAAGGAGATAGAAAGACATGTAATTACGAATGTTGGAGAGAGCATGGTAATATTTAAAACGGTAAAATTGAAGCGATAATTGGGAAAATGTTTAATAAACCACGACTCGTTTAAAAAAGAGAAAAAATCTCGTGGGGGCTGTCTTAAACAGCATTAAAAAAACACTGTAAATTTTTTCATACATATGACTGAAATAGACAAGAAAATAATAATTTTCGGAATATATTTTGTGTTTTTTTTCTATCGAAGGAATTTCTTATAATTTGCATTTCGGCATCGGGAATGTAAAGATATTATCTTAAAAAATAACAAATATTTTTTTAAGAGTTTAAAAACTTCAAATGTTTAAGGGTGGTATAAGTAAGAAATCGGTAGAAATTCGGGTACTTTTATTAATTTATTATGAGTTCCCAGGCTCTAGCTAATTTTCTTGGTTTTACAAATAATGCCTACATTGTTTGTGTTACGTAAACTGTCCATTCTAATTTGGTGGGTTTATGGCCGACTTGATAATTCGGCAATGTTTTGATTTCATTTAAATCTTCAAGTATTTTTTTTTATTCCATTTCGGCGAGTATCTTATGTATATTATAAACTGGGTTATCAAATTAAGTAAACACAAAAAAGACAAGATTATTTTGAATCAAATTTTATTATTTCACTTATCTATATTTCACAGCAGTGGATTCAATTTAAATGTAAAATTTAATATATATGTACATGACAATATTATTCATAATTCGGTTTATACAAATTCAATTAAATAAATGATAAAGTATTAATTTATCTAATATTAAATACATTTTATGCATGCGTTATGTAAAAATGGTTTTTCCTATTCTAATTTTGTTTAATAATATAATATGTCACATAAGCACTGCTCAAAAATAAACTGACGCCATTAAAATTACAACACCCAGAGAGTGGAACCTATCTTCGAAATAATGTGTTATGGTATGATTATTTATAAAAATAAATACATTTTTTTTAAATAAGCGCTAAAATTATTGAATTATTTGATCAATTATTTTGACACATTAAAGAAAGTTAATTTTTGTACAAATTACCAATACTTACTTAAAAAATGCAGTTCATGGCAATGTAGGTATTTCTATTACATCGATAGGCACCCTCTTTTGGAATAATCAAACATAGATCACTTACATATGAGATCTCCAGTCAAATGTTTCTAGAATCTGCGTAAATGGCGGAATTGCATGTGAAAAAGAAGCACATAAGGAATTACTTTTTCTTCTTGCAATTTGGAAGATGGATGTGGATACAGCCGACCCGGGAACCATTTATTTGATAATTAACACCGCCAACATAGGATAACCCAAGTCGATTGCCACGTTAGGTGACTAGCAGAGGTGCCAGAGTAATTTGTACAGGTCTTGGCGGTTGTACAGATCCGCCCATCTACACCATGATGGGCTGGATTGCAAAACTGGTTGAGGGAGACCTTTTGATTTCTTCAGCCGGACTCTCTCCACCCATTTTCTTACACCGCAGTG
Organism: Limnephilus lunatus; assembly: GCA_917563855.2. Classification (NCBI taxonomy): domain Eukaryota; kingdom Metazoa; phylum Arthropoda; class Insecta; order Trichoptera; family Limnephilidae; genus Limnephilus; species Limnephilus lunatus. The sequence goes on along the minus strand of OU830602.1, from coordinate 36,123,076 downwards.
GAAGGATGGATTCATTCGTCCGTCACTCCTCCTACACTAGACTCCTGGATTCCAACCCTACCATACCCTTTTTCTTTCCAGAATATCTCCTCTTTCATAGCTTTAAAAAGACCCCCACACAGCACACTCGAAGATGACATAGGCTCTGATGAAAATTATTTTCCTCAGTGCTTTTTGTGTGGAGTTAATGCAAAAAACTTATGTTATGATAACGTAGTTTATTTCAGAGCAGTACATGAAATTATAAAACCCTAATTTTGTGAGAATGTTTAACATTTTCCAAAACGTGTTTCACACGTACATAATTTAAAATACAAATACAGTTAAACGATAACATTGGTTCAGATATTATTCACAACGAACCTACATAATATGTTTGGAATATTTACTTTGATATGAAATAAACAATAATTAAAAACTAATAATCCATTGTTTCACGCAAATCTTACAATTAAATTGGGTATAATAATTATTTAAGTTCGTATAAAAACCTTTCTCACCTAAATCTGAAACTGTTTTTATTTCCCATAGTATATATCATTAAGTATAATATTATATTGTTTCATTTGAATTTGTACAAATGTATCTATCATAAAATAATGTTAACCACTAACAATTTTAAACAGCACCTTATTTTAATGAAATGTACACTTTTTTAATATAAAACTTGAAACACGATGAGTATGTACAACGAACTTTTATTTGGGATTGATTAAATCACAACCTTAAGAAAACATTTTTATTTTCAATTTTTTATAGTTGGGGTATAATATAATACAAGAATAAATAAAAACTTACACCAAACAATTAATTAATATCAAAATTATTTTTAAAATACAAATAAAGTGTGTTTTATTAGATATTCAAATTTGGCAATTGATTGTTTCCGATTGGGATTTCAAATTATATATAGTTCAATAAAAATAGTAAAAAAGTTTGTTTCAGGGAATGCTACATATCATGTTGTATGTAAGCTTAGGTTTTATGTATCTTAAACTGTCATGAACATTCATGTCATTGGGTAACGGCTTTACCGCTTACTCTTTCGTGTGTTCAATTGAAATTATAGATGAGCACAATTTGTAAAATGGGATTTTGAAAACTGCTAGGGGAATATATAATGAAAAGGTGAATGTTAGAAGAAGTTGGGGACACCTTAGTAATAACAAAAAAAAACAGAATAATCGAAAGATATATTAGAAAATGGATGAATGTGAATGGAAAAGGAAAGTTTGCCAAAAAGAGTTGTAAAGCGTTCCGTCCTCTGCCAACCCAGGTTAAACAAGTACATGAAAATGTTCCATCTCCAATAATATCCAATTAATTTTGTAAAATTCCACATTGTTTTTTTTTTATATGGCAACACATTGATTTCCGGCAAATTATTGAATTTGACACTTAAATTCACCAGGTTTTTTTTGTTTGTTCTCTGCGAACTTATCGTTGGGTTTGACGTTTTGACAGATGTAACGAAGTGAACCCCGTACATTTTATGCATTCTGTACCTTAGAACCATTATGGTATAGGTGCTAATTTTAGCAAAATCAAATTTTATAAAAATTATAATTTTCAAGTACAAGTTTATTACATTGGATTTAGTCATATAGTTGAACATTATAATGATTAATGATCAATAAGATGATCAAGAACAAAAAACATTAATGAGATGTAATATTTTTGGTATGCCTTGTTGTTCTCCTCTGCCATTCATGTGGAATACGTTGTTTTTTTTTAATTTTTAATGTAATTATTGTTTTTTCGCACCCATAAAACTATGTCTAAATGGATTGAAATTTTCAAAAAATCGCCAGGGTTTCAAAAATACGATTAAAAATAAAACGGAATGTTTTAGAATATTTGGCTAAACAGGAAAAAACATGTCATGCAAGTTGCCGATGTGAAGTATTCGAAATATTGTACATTATTCAGCTCAATATAAACAGTTTTATTTAAAAATAAATAAGTATTTTCCATAATCAGAAATCCGATATCTCTGATTGAAGCGGTTTAAAGTATGTTGTAAGCTTATCGGCGTGGGATTTTGCGAAAGAACAAAGACTGTAAAGAGAGTAAACAGAAGAAGGAAGAGGGGAAGATGGAATAAGGAAGAGAAAAGGGAAGGGGGTAGAAGAGAAGAGTGTCGGCACTCAGATGTAGCATGGGTCAGTGGGGGATTGAAATGACAGCCAGGAGGGACATTCCGTCGACAAAGCTAGCGAGCCAATTCCGTCTCACTTTCCACGAGTAAGAAAATATTATAACTGTGCAGAAACATGGCCGCCCACGTTTTCTCAATGGGGATTTGACCAAACTTGGAAAGCGATGACAGAATTTTTAATTCAATGCCTTTTGGCGAGACCAAATAATATATTCAGTCGAAGAGAGAGGGTGCTGACGCACTTGCTTTGTACCTCGACTGCGCTTGTTCACAGTAGAAAGAAGAGTCAGAAGACTGCAAGAAAACAATTATGCTAGACTGGGGATGGTATTGGAGGTGATCCGTAAAGGGCGAAAGCAGCCAATAATATTGTACGCACTTTGCATGTGAATAGATAGAATTCGGAATCTTTGGCAATGAGAACAGTTTAGTTGAACGTCTTGACGAAATCCAGACGACTTGACCAGTGGGTGGAAGGGTTAAACAAGCTGCGCCTTTTACATTCAAAACTTAAATTTGGATTCGAGGCCGAAATACCTAAATAAATGAAAAATTATTTTTTAAATCAAAAGGTAAAGTATATAGCTAGTGCGTTAATGTACTACTTTAATTATTTGTGTTTAAATATCCACAAAAAGATAATTTTTCATGATTTTAGAGGCAACTTTAGCAATTATTTGCGAGTTAATGATAATTATGTAAAAAATAAAATATTGCCCTATTTACTATTAAAATATGATGAAATATAAAATAAAAAATATTAAAAGATTAATGATTAAAATATAATGTTGAATGGCGTACATATAAATTACAAACGATAGATTTAAAGAAGTTTAAAAAGAAAAGTAAATTAATTTAAAAGTCTAATATAAAAATCGCCCATTTACATTTTTTTTTCATTCCATTGTTAATTATATTGACAGAATAGGTAGGTAAGGCAAGATTATTTTTGTAATAATTATAAAAATTTAAATTTATTATTTGAAATAATGTACATAAAATTTTTATTAATGGTCTATAAATTATAATTAATAATTAAAATAGCACGTATTCGTACCAGATATTTGCTTAAATTAAAAAATATATATATTCAGTTTCGATGGGTATTACGGCGTTAAATCCAAATTAAAGTTTTTGTAAAAAGGCGCAGCCGTTCCCCTTGTAGGGTTAATAGTTACAATCGTGGGGATTTTACGACAATACTCTAACTGAATACTATTTCTTAGACAAGAAGCCCTTAAACATCGACAAAGAGATCTCTCACACATTTTGCAATTTTGGACAGAGGTTTAGAGATAAGCTTATCGAGATAAACTTATTATTATTGTCGTGCAAAAAAACGACTTCGACAACGATCCCTGGTTGGAGCCCTGGAATAAGTAACGGGAGAGTGAATGCAAAGGTTCATTAGGTGAGTGCAATTATTTATGAAGCCTTGCCTTCGTAATTGCATCGTTGCTTGAAATGTCTTTTAAGTAGCCAGGCTTTTCTAAACATTGTATCTTTTTCCATTCTACTTACCTTACGCCTCGTAAAATTTTATAAGGGTGCTATTAATATCTCTTGTCTGTTATTGTATTTGTGTGGTCCAATTACTAGAATTTTTTTTAAATGCTATTAATATCTCTTGTCTGTTACTGTATTTGCGTGGTCCAATTACTAGAAAAAAAGTTTCGTTGTCAGTAAATGCGCGCGCAGACGAGAGATTTTAGTTGCGGAGACAGTTGTTGTGCAACAGTTGGGGCATAAAAATCCATTACGGTATATGGAGGTGCGCACACGAGAGATATTTTAGTTGAGAGACTTTTTTAAAAATTTGGAATAGTTTTCCAACCGTCCGTCCCCGCAATTTTTTTCTTACATTAGCTCCACACAGAAGGCCCTGAACATAATTCCAATTAAAAAAATTATCATGAAGAAAATGATAATAATTAATTGAAGTAAGGAGAGGAAGTTCTGGGAAGGAAAAAGGTATAAGGGGTAAGTAGGAATCTGATGGTCAGTGTCTCTAGGAAAGGCGATATTCCGAGAGAGTCTTGCTGGAGAGGTCAAAACGTCTCCCTCAACCAGTGTCTCCGGCCTATGATGCAGCTGGTGGGCAGATGCGTCCACCGCCAACACCCGGAGAAACTTTACCTCATGAATACGGGCACCCCTGCTAAGACACCAAACACAAAACCAAACATATCACCAAACATAGAACGACTATGGCAGAGGTGTTGGTTATCCAATAAATGATTCCCGGGGCGGTGGAACCCAACTAAAATCTCTCATCTACGAAGCCCACAGCGGGTAGGCACGTTCACATGGCTAATGGAGTTTTTCTAGAAACATAGCATCGCCGTTGTCTTCTAATAAACATATTTTGTAGGTAAAATGTTGGTGATGTTGACGTTTTTGTCGATAAGTTTTTTCACCACTTGTTAAAAAAAAAGGAAAAGAAAAGAGTCTCGAAATAGTATCGAAAATCCAGCAGAATTGACTTCCCCGCGTTGAATCAACTCACAGAGTAAAGCAAACTTACTATCGAACAAATAATGAAAGTTGGATAAGAATAGGTGAAAAAGGTTCGAAACAATCATTTGGATTGAAAACTAAAAAAAAGTCAACGGAAGCTTAATGTGGCAAAATAAATCAGTCTTGTATAATTGTGCACTTTAAGCGAATGATTATTGAATGTGCGACGTTATAAATTATTATATCAACTTATCACCAACTAAATACGGGGAAAAATCTGTCTGTGCAAAGGATATACAAGAAACGGTATATATTTTCTTCTTCAGTAATTTTTAATAACAATAGAATTGATGAAAAACGTTTTTGTTAATGAACTTGTCGGAGAGTAATATGGACAAATTATAATATATGTATTTCTTGTATCGTTTCTGGGATTGTATCGATGGTTACTTGACAACATGGACATTAATTATAAAATAAAATAAAGGAGATTAAGAGTACACAACCGTAATGAATATGGTTCATATTTGGGGAAAGGAAGAAAAGGAAGTTCTGGGAAGGAAAAATGAACGAAGGGTGGGTAGGAAACTGGGGCAATGTGTCCAGGAGCGACGTAAGTATGAATCCATACTTCCCTTTGCGGTACAAGACTATGGGTCGAGAGAGTCCGGCTGGAGAGGTAAAATATCTTCATCAACCAGTCTCTCCTGGTCCGGCCCGCCACGCAGTAGGTGGGCAAAGGCATTCGCCATCGAGAACTAGACAAATCTCACCCCATGAACCCGGGCATCCCTGTGCCACCTAAAGTAGAGAACCATTCAGGGCGACATATAGCACGTAATGTCCAATAAACGGTTCCTAGGGCGGCGGTACTCATACCCGCCTCCCAAATTGCATGCGTCGGATATCATGAAAATGATTTTATCCATCCGATAAAAGTTCGGACAACTTTTTAGCAATGCGTCTGACATTACCAAAAAAAAGACCGACTGTTCGTCAGATTATTATTAAAATGTTAAATGATCGTAAAAAGATATTGTTATAATTCAACGCAATTCAACATCATATGAAAGAAATTACTTTAAATGAGAGCTTTTATGTACGACTGTCTTTAGTTCACGAAAGAACTAAAAACTACATTTGGAATTTGACTTTAGCATGACATTCCATTTTTTGAAGTTTATGTGATGAATCCGTTAATGGCTTTGCAGTCTTACATATCCAGTCAAAACTTTAATAAAACGAATGCTTTCTAAAATAAACGCCTGCAAAAATACGTTTAATCAAGGTAACTAACATATAAATAACACATTAATTTATTTTTACTGAACCTGTACACAAAATATTCACAATTTATTTATGTTAGGTACATACTTAATTGCATTATATATATTATGTTTAAATTAATTAATATTTTATTTACATCGGTTGTTCATTAGATACACATTGATTTTCTTCAGTATTCTTCAAAACTAGCTAAGTAAATAATTTTATTGATCGTCACGATCACACAGATTTAACACATTTATTGTAACAAATATACACATTTTTGATTAGGATCAACAAACATCCCAATTTCATTAGGCAAATTCAACAATGCTAATAAAATTAAAAATAAACGCAAAGACAAATCTGAACTCCAATTAAAAAAATCTTTTTTTTAAAACTTGTTTAATTATACATTTTTTAATGTTACACACCGTTTAAACTGTTACTATCTTTTAAAAGCATTCACATTAGAAATGTCCATTTAACGATTTTTTTTTCAAATTATTATTGTAATATCACAAAATATTTTTTTTAATACTTCAGCGATTTTTTCAAAATCGCTCACTTCAATTGGATATTATGGAGATTAAACAATCGTCAATTTTAATACAATACAATTTTTATTAAAATCTTACTTAATACACGGAGAAACTGTTATATTCTCTTTCGAACTTTACGCAAAACACAGCATAAAAACTTTTATTTAGTTTGTGAGGACCATTTTTTTAGAAAATTGTTTATGGTTCTTACAACTGCGTTGTCTGTCAGACAGTACTCTCCCTTTTGTCTCTGATCATTAGGGGAGTCTCAGGGGTGGAACCCGTGAGGTCTTCGTCGGATATGTGGCTGGGGGAGCCGGTGGGGTCTCCGTTGGCGTGGTAGCCCTGGTGGTTGGCCCGGATGGCCTCCTCGTGGGCCTGCACTCGAGGGGAGGCGCAGGAGTAGCCCCGGGGCAGGGTGCGCATGTGTTGCAGGGGGATGCCGGGGTGTGGTAGGGCCATGGGGCGCACGCCCGCTATGGTGCCCCCGTAGCTAGGCCAGTGCCCCCCTCGGGGCAGGGTGCTGTACGCCAGGGGTGGAGGTATGGCATTCTGTTGACAAAAAAACATAAATTATTTCATGTTATAACATTCTTGTAGATGACAGGCACTTGTTGATGATCTCGGGGTAAAGCAAATTTTCAGATTTAACGTAAGAGCAAAAATAAGTTGTATTTATATAGATGTTTTATTTTAGTTTTCACTCTCAGGAGCTAGTAGGATTATGGTAATCCAAATTATTTGTAATATAATGTTGGTGATGCAAGTCGTATGAGAACGTCGCATGAGTCGTTGGAGAAGGAGATGGCAGAGATGAAGAATTGGGTAGCGAAGATTATTGATCTGAAGAACCTGGCTCTTCAGATCAACCTTTTTTTTGTGTCTAATTGCTCAAATAAGTATGACAATCGTGGCAGATATAAGTTAAAGACAGTTCTTTTTCATATTTTTCCCAAGTGCATTTTTATTTTTTATTTGTTGTAAATTAAAAGTAAATATACACAATAATAATATGATACATAACATACATTTGATACATTGACCGTTTTCATTACCCAGTTAGTAGAGAAATAATCTCGGGTCTAGCAGGGGAGCTAGTCTATTTACTTAAACATATTTGGATTTAATAAAGTTACAAATTTTACCTATGTGTATACAATAATAAAAAAATTACGGTTTCTAAAATATTACAAAATATTGGACATTATCGTCTGCATACGAGATGACACTTCGACTAAGAGGGAGACTGAACATATCGTTGACATATATGTATATGGAAAAGTATAGGCCCGATTACTGTGCCTTGTGGAATTCCATATTCAGAGGATTCAATATTCACTTAATTAATTATTTAGTTAAACTTATTATTCTACATTTTTAAGAAACTCTGGAACCAAGATCAAACTTTGTCTTTGAGTGCAATTTTATTAGAGTAGCCTAGAATGCGACACACTATCAATAGTCCTTAATTGATAAATATTCATAGTCTCTTCCGACGCCTATCCAAATTCCCCATAACTAGAGAAGTCAATTTTGTAATGGCATCATGACTTCCTAGATTAGGTATAAATCGATGTTGGTTAGAATGCAGAATTTTATTTTTTCTAGAAATAGGAGTAGCCTCTTTTTGACAAATTTTTCAAATATTTTAGAAATGTTTGATGTCAAAGATATAGTTCGGTTGTTAGTTATTTTCTCCGGGTTGCCACTTGTTGGTTTATAATACTAGTATAATTCTCATCAAAGATCAATTTTTCAATTTAAATCTTAGCTTGATATGGCAATAAAAGTTACGTGTTCGATTCTAATATCTAGGTACTTCCTAACTTTAGATCCATCTCTTGCCCTATTAATTTTTTAAGACGCACAATTATTTTTAAAATTGTGATTCCGTAGTACTACTGGCAGGTGCTGTTTATAAGCATTATCACATAAAATTTTTAAAATAACCCGTAATTTAACGTTGTTAAAAGCAAACACAACGAATACAGATACTCGTGGTAGTCCGACTATCCGCATTGAATCCGCAGTAAAGAGTTGTTAAAATTAGATTAATGATTTCAATCGGTTATACTAACGAGCAGCGTTAATAACTGTTTTTATGTACCGAACTATTGTTATCTCGCAAAACAAACATGTCGTGGATAGTTTTACCGATTTAAATTACAAATTAGCTTCTAACAGGCATCTGACCTGCGAAACTTTCAGCATTGTTAGCTTAGGACAAGCTTCGATGAGATACACGATCTAACCGGGTAGGGGGCCGTGTTTACTGAGGGTTTTCCTTATCTTTCTAACACAAGTGTCAAATGGGGCATAGTTCATATTTGTTCTTTTGTTATCCTCACTTACACCAAAAATAGGAAGTATGAAGTTATGGTCTTGTTTATTCGGTCAATATTATGAAAAATCCGTTTTTGATAAAAAAAATAAAATGTTTCTTTGTTAAAGTTTTAAAGACGAATTATAAATTTCATGGCAATAATGGCAATATATTATATTATGCACATTTAGTTGCGAGTTTCAGAACAGTATTTTATAATAATTGCTAGTTTTTATCGTAAATTTATTGTTATTAGCCTCGATTAAATTGAGCGAGTATACAAGATACTAGCCGGTGAATTCACTATCTGCTAGTAAACTCCGCTCACTGTAATCATATTTAGGTACTAATGATTATACTGAGCGAGTTTACTAGCAGGCAGTGAATTCGCCGGCTAGTAGCTTGTAAACTCTCTCAATGTAATCGAGGCTCAAGTGTTCACCAATATACATTAGTATTATGTTTTTATTTACAATACCAATATCAATTTTGAAGGCCTATCGATATATTTTTTTGTAAAATCAATATCATTTCTTAGATTAATTTGATTAGTACGTGTTAAGATGTGAAATAATATGATTTACTTTTATGTTTAGAATAAATTCAATGATGAAACCTTAAATGAAAAATAATGTACATGATACCTAAGTATGCTTATTTTAATAGCAAAAAAATTGAAATCAAGGGGTAATTTAAAACATGTTTGCAAAAATTGGCAGAAAATAATAATGAAGATATATGTGTTTAGCAAGCTCATCAGAAACGCATTAGCGAGAATGTGTAGGAAATTAGAAAAACCACTTAAAGGTTACCATCTTTTAAATGTTTGGTAAGCAATGTACATAATATAAAATATATAAAGCAATGGTTATTTAGGAAAGTACTGATTTTATAATAAACATTTAATGGTTACAAGAAAAGCATCGAAGACAAATACATCATGTTTTCGATAAGCAGAGAAATTGGAATGGTTTTCGCAGATTCAATTACACAAAGCACCCATTTGTCCTTGCCCGGGCACACAAAATAAGGTTAAGGAGTTATCTTGGTTTTCCGAGGAAAATAATATAAAATATTGTGTTTTATTGCCAGCGAGTCAGAAAGTACAAGCACGAGTAATAAAATAAAGTCCCACACTAAAAGTTTTATAATTTAATCAACGTTTGTCTGATTAAGAATTTGTAGTAACGAATTAAACAAGGTTAAATCGTAATCTGGAAATTAAGTTCATCCAAATGAAAAGTCTTTGAGACCCAGTGTTATTTAGCATCGTCACTTACTAGACTTTAAAAGTATTCAGTGAAGCTCAATTTTAATTTTACACCAGCACCGTGCATCTAAAAAATAGATTTAGAAACGAATTGAAGTGAATACGTAAGTTAGTGCTTAATTCGTGCAAATCACAAAGGGATTATTCACAGAATAAGTAAATCTTTCAAAGATTTCTTACCCTTTACAATGCCTTAATTTTTTTTATTTTATTTTATTTTTTTTTTTTTTTTTTATTAGTGACTATTTAGTTACAGGTTTGATGACAATTACAAGATATGATGATATATATAAATATTTAATCCGTTTGTTCTTAGTCCTCCTCACTAGGTGGTCCTGTGCTGAGGCGGACTGGTAGATTTCTTTGATTTTCCGTTATTTAGTTTCTATGATGTTTTTAATACATTCTCTAGTATGTCTGCATTAATTTCTTTCACCCATGTTTTGATTTTTTCCTTAAACTTATTTATCTTTTCTATCTTTTTCAGACTTGGAGGAAGGATGTTGTATAGTTTAGTTGCAAGATATATGTGGTTTCTTTGGCCAAAACTTGTCTTGAATTTTGGAACATCTCGTATATCCTTTTTTGAGGCTCTTGTGTCATGTATCCGAGTTTCATTAGGAGATTTTCTGTTTTTAAAATGATGTATAAGAATATTCTTGGCATATATTTGTTTTAAATTAAGAACGTCAAAACACTTAAAAATATCTTTTGAGGAGGTTCTGATGGGTAATTTTAGTATGGTTTTTATAATGCTCTTCTGAGCAATATCTAAGTGGTTAATATGATTGGCTGTAGCAGATCCCCATACTAGAATTCCGTACTCAAGACGGGAATGACATAAGGCATAAAAAACTTTTTTTATGTCTTTCCTAGGTAGTATGTTTCTTAGGTTTTTAAAGAAATACACAAGTCTCGTGAGCTTTTTAGTGATTCCATTTATGTGTATGTCCCATCTAAGGTTTTCGTCTATTTCCACTCCTAGATATTTAATACTTTTTGCCTTTGTTATAATAGGGCAAGAGCAATGTGACTTATTGTTTTGACACTCGTGCAATTTGAGAGTGTATTCTTTACCCGGTTGACCTCTTGAGTTTATTGAAAAGGCTAGATAATTAGTTTTAATTACATTGAGCGTAAGAGAGTTCATCCGAAGCCAATTTTGAAGTACAGTTAGTCCATGTTCAGCCTCTTTATAAGTGTCCATCCAGTCCTTTTCGTGGAATAACATAACAGTATCATCGGCAAAACTAGAAGTAAACTTAGAAATTAGAAGTAAACTTGAATATGGAAGTATTATTTGGAATCTACATTACTGCAAATATGAAAAAATTGTAGAATCGGATAAAAAATAAATGCTAAGATTGTTATCTTTCATATGTGAATTATATGAACATCTTAGATCATACATCGTGCGACTTTAAAACATCAAAATTAATACACTTAAAAATAGAAGGTAATTGGCTGATCTAATATGTTAACATAAAATATTTCACGGTCGTCTTGATACTACGTAATGTTTTAGCAATATTGATATAAATGTTCCCAATTCCCATTGTTTAAGACGCCATAATATGGTTCACCTGAATACATCTAAAAATAATATCGCCTATTTTAGGCCTAATCGATATTTTCGTCAATGATCTAAATGGATTCAGAAAAAAATATGTGCGTTGTTAAACAATTTGTTGTGCTAATTATATCATGTATCATATATATCTCTAATTATGTCTCATGGATCTCTTGCCTCTCTTTGTTTTATTTGTCATTGGAGTGAACTATGTATGTACTTTTATAATTTTCTATTTCTAATTGTTTTATTATTTAATCTTTCTTTAGAAACGATTTATTATTAACTTATTTTGTATTTACTGAATTTTATAACTGGTTTGTTCTCATATGTGAGTGAGAACATCTGTAAAACAACATTATAAATAGATATGATTTTAGATTTTTAGGGCCAAAAGAATTTTGGTTGTTTATTTTTGGGGTGTAATGCCGTGTTGCGCTACCTCCTCCTTTAGCCAACATCTGCCCAAAAAAAAAAAAACAGTATAAATAAATTACATTATATCAAGAATTTTAACAAAGCAGCTTGTCCTATCTGGAGAAAGAAATTTTATTCTCTTGTTAAATTTATATATTACCAAATTATATTTTTAACAAAATTCTTATTATTTCTCCATAATAATAACGAAAACACAACATTTATGCTAGTTTGTGTTATTTCAATAAAGGTTATCCTAACGAAAATCGACTTGCGTCTCAGAGAAATCGGAATAAATTTCAATTCAGTTCCATAGATCTGCTTATTAGAAATTACACGCGTGTATTATTTTAAGAATCCCAGACAATGAGAATTTTCAGACCGTTAACACACAAAAGGCCATCGAGTTTTACTGGCTAGAGGTCATACATTGTTCTCTCTCAGAAACAGTTCAGTTTTCAGCTCCAATATATCGGCGTTTATTTGCACCAATTAATCAAGTTTAGAATAATAATTGTCTACACAATCGTACTATTTTACGTATCTTCGCTTTTGTCTGTCGTACCAATTCTCGGGAATGCGTTGTTTAACTAGGCACGCTAATTGCAGAAGGTTTGGAACGATCACCTTAAAAATGAAGCATTGACATGATTTGCAAGGAACTTTAACCTTACTGTGGGCACACAGACACCAGCAAAACATTTTCTTTTCTTACTCTATGTCCAGGGTAAACTTTGGCTAAAGAAGTTGGAATCGCAACTCCGCATAATAAACTAAAAATCTATCACGATAATGCTTTTGGCCGGGAAAAAAATTATAAACATTTGCATTGTTATTGATCGAGGTTTTTCCTTTTCAGCGACGGTTCGTGGTTGCGTCTTTTGGGGTTCAATTAAAGTCAAAATAGTGAAAATAAATTTATTTAAATCTTGAATTTATGGTATAGTTTATTTGGTTAATATTACGAAAATACTTATTTTAAAAGAAAACTAGGAAGCGTTATTGAAGTGAAAACGATATGAATTTAAACGATAATGACTCGATGAAACGATAAATAGCGACACTAAAAAGAGACGAACACATACATCTATATCTATATGATTCAGCCTGCGAGAGAATGAGATATTATAATCGGTCTCCGCTTTGTGCGGTGCTTCGTGGCCTACAGGTCACCTCTTTGTGCGGTGATTGGTGGCCTCTCCACTCTTATCTTCTTTAGTTTTCTGAAGGTTTCATTGCTACCGCGTGTGAATTGCACACTCTGATTTTTTTGTTAAAGTTTTACAGACAGTAGAATTAAATGGATTGAAAATTTCAGTGCTATAGTAGCAAAATAACTACTGTAACAGACGTGTGCTACAAGACTGTAGAAAAGGGCACCGGTGGCTGTGCACGTGGATGTCGACTATTGTAATATCGTTTTGAAAAGCAGTACTGGCTGGCCTTCCTTGAAGGTGACAGCCCTGCTGTACTGGAGGGTGGTAACCCTTGATCTGCCTCCCTGCACCCAGAGCTGGTGAGTGGTAGCCCTGGATGTCCTTGTTCTCTGCCTGAGCCTGGCGCCTTGCGGTGTCCAGAAGTTGGGCCGGCTAGTCTTGAGGAGGTAGGCACCAGACTTGTTGTTCAGGCAGAGCTTCAGCAGGAGGCAGGTCGGAGAGAGGTTTCTTCCAGAGGAAGGAGTAAAACACGAAGATTTAAAGAAAACGTTGAACTGATTTATTATCGAAAAATTTGTCGTATTTATACCAATCGGTAGGTGGCTCACGGAAAGTGGAGGGGGAAACGGAACCCAGGCATTTTTCCTTTATAAAGGGCAAGAAACTGCTTAGTTTCTATTTTGCCGGTTTAATCCGTAAAAGTGCTCGTCTAAATTTGGCAACTTTTACGGATTTTGTAGCCTTTATTAACAATCAAAATACATATTAAATAGAAAAAACATATAAATAAAGCCAAGATTTATAACAAGAATTTTAGTTTGGTGAATTTACCGTGATTTTAAGAATTTTTGATTTTTAAGGAAATATTTTATGATTTATCAGGTTATAATTATTTTTCCTAGGTTCCCTGTGAGATAAGTTAACGAAATCTGTTTATTTCACCATCTCACAGGGACCCTAGAATTTTGTAGAGGTAAAAATGTAAAAATGTCATGACCGAAATTTTCTAAGTCTTTTTGACATGGCAAATTGAGCTCTAATTTTGGCTCTAAGTATTTTGAGAGCAAAGTCTCAGTTTGACTGGAGGCCTTGTAGGATCAAGAATGAAAACTGATTATTTCATTGTCCTACAAGGCCCGCAGGTTTTGTTATTTGGAAAAACATAAAATTTACACCTTCGAAATTTTCTAAGTGTTTTTTGGTAGGCAAAAATGACTTTATTTTTGCCTCCCAATATGTTGTGTGATAAATCTTGGCTTTACTCGAGACCTTGTAGGATTTCAAATGAAAACTGATTATTTCATTTGTCCTACAAGGCCCGTGTGTATAAAAATTAAGACATAAACATTTAAAAATAGGTACAAAAATAAAACATATTTAAAATGAGTTTACAACCTCCCCAGTAGCGATTTCTCAAAGTATTATTTATTGATCGCACCGGGGAGATGTACATAAGAAATAAAAAAACTTAAATATTTGAAATCCAATAAGAAAATAATAAGTAATTGATAAAAATGACATTTTCTAATTAGAACAAATGTTTTCCATCAAAGCGTCGCCGGCGGCACGGTACTCCAGTATTGTGAGGGCAGGCCATTTTTTCCTGATTCCCAAAATGATCACAAAACTGTAGAGGACCGAGCCAAGCGATGAACTTTGATGAAAAATATTTCGAGGGTGTGAACACGTCGGTTACAACTACGTTTATGAGCAAGTTTCAGAACGGTGTTTTTAATATTAAAGATAGTTGTTTATTGTAAATTTATTGGTTTGAGTGTTACAAATACTATTATACTAATATGATATTGTGTCTCTTGGGTATCTTGCCTCTCTTTGTATTATTTGTCATTTGGGTGAACTATTTATTTTTATATTTTTTTTTATTTCTATTTAATATAACAAATATATTAATACATCAATAATGTGAAAAAAATATTTTATGATTATAATAATTATAAATTAATGTAATCTGCTGGGTTTCGCTTTCATCTGAGGCGCACACAGATATGACCCTATTCGAAAGTGACATCTAACGAATTTTATAAAAGCTCGTGAACGGTGAACCGCCTACAAAATAGTAATATTTTGACCCTAGAGATAAAGAGAAACGTACCTCTCATTCTACGAGACAGAAAATATTGGTACATATGGATTCATACCTACCTCTTAAACTTGAAATAAATAGAATTCAAACAGTTAAAAGTGAACCGCAATTCTTCACAGATGATATAATCACAACAGAGACTTCCGGTCTACTAAATTAAATAACTAATTATCTGTACGAGTGCACCTAAATATAAAAAAAAAACAGTAAAAAAATAAGTTGGAACACGCTCCGCAAACAAATAGAATTTATCCAGTTAAAAGTGAACCGCACCTCTTCATAAGTGATATAATCACAACAGTGTCTTCCAGTTTACTAAATTAAATAACAAATTGTGTGTACGAGTGCACCTAAATATAAAAAAAACAGTAAAAAAATAAGTTGGAACACGCTCCGCAAACAAATAGAATTTATCCAGTTAAAAGTGAACCGCATCTCTTCACAAGTGATATAATCACAACAGTGTCTTACAGTTTACTAAATTAAATAACAAATTGTGTGTACGAGTGCACCTAAATATAAAAAAAAAAACAGTAAAAAAATAAGTTGGAACACGCTCCGCAAACAAATAGAATTTATCCAGTTAAAAGTGAACCGCACCTCTTCACAAGTGATATAATCACAACAGTGTCTTCCAGTTTACTAAATTAAATAACAAATTGTGTGTACGAGTGCACCAAAATATAAAAAAAAAACAGTAAAAAATAAGTTGGAACTTATTGGAAGTGATGTACGGCAAACGTCAAGCAAATGTAAAAATACAATTATTCATTAGTTCATAAAAACAGAAGTATATAAAAGTGAATTATGCTACTTCGCACAACATATCAGTAGCTACTTCAGATCCACAAAGATAAACTAACAACAAAATCATTTAGCACCAGGCCGAGAACCTTGGAACAAAAATAATTCCTAAACTTAATTCAACAACAGCCCAACATCATTACACATACTCAGCCATAAATTGCTTTAACGAACTCCACAAAGAAATACAATCGGAAAGGAATTAATATTTTTTTAAACAAAAACTTAAAAAAAAATTAAATATCAACTAGATTTAGGTATGTGTTACTATGTGCCAACTTATATTTCCATTATGAACAAAAAATGCCAACTTATATTTTCTCTATGTATGAAAATTTCACATTACGTTTCATTATGTACAAAAAAAATGCCAACTTATATTTTCATTATGTATAAAAATCTTCCATTATGTACAAAAAAAATCTCACTATGTAAAAAAAAAGAAAAAAGTTCTATAACATCCAAATTGTAGCACCTGTTAAGTATGTATAGTACTGTCAATCTGATAGTGCTCCCTCTCTAAATACGAGAATTTCTCAATTAGGGAGGTATTGTTACCACTGATATTATATAATATACATATATGTTTAATTGTATATTATACGTATTGGTTAATAAAAAATAAAAATAAAATATATGCAATATTTCATAGGAATTTTCTGTCCACAGGTGCGTTCTGGATTCCGCTCCTGTGAACGGATTTTCCCTATGGGTGGATATATAAGCTTAGGTGGCGTACTACTCAAAATGCAGAAATATTATGATTATTCGTCTTTGCTACTGCTTCGGTGTTCACTGCACCTTTGATCCTTAGGTAATACCGCAACTGATTCTTTTGTAATTATTCATTGAATGAATAAGGCACCATTTAAAGGCGCTTACTTACGGTCACCAGATATGGATGCTAAACGAACGAACACGCTCTAGAATCCAAGCTGCTGAAATGAGATACTTGAGAGGAGTGGTAGGAGTTACGAAATGGGATCCAATAAGAAACTTGACGATCCCAGACGATCTAAACATTATATTGAACCGCTGTTACTCTTCATTGTAAATCGCAACTGAGGTGGCATGGGCACGTACTAAGAATGTCTGATGACCGAAATCCTAGGAAAATACCAGTGGGCCGCCCCAGATACAGTTGGGTAAGACAACTCTAGAAACTGTGTGAGGGGAGGATGGGACTGCCATGGACGGAGGCCGCACAATCAGCGCAAGACAGGGACGAATGGAGGCGCCTTGTCGATGCAGTGCGTCCCCGACCAGAATAGGACAAGGGGAAGAAGATGCAAATGACGATGGATTTCCATGGACCATGTAAAATAATTTTCCTATTTATATTTTTGAAATTATTAAGATATCTGCTATTCACTCACCACATTATTAGTCATTTGATGATGGGAGTCGTGCATGCCTGGTAGGGGTAGGCCATTCCTGGGGGCCGTGCCGTAGGGACCCCCCAGTCGGTTGGGGCCCCCTTGGGGGACTCCGCCACCGCTCTGGATGAGCCCCGCCCGACTCGGGGAGCCTGTTTCGATGGTGGATACGTGCTGTCTTTTGCGAATGTAGTCAATCTGTTGAAAAGAAGAAAAATTTATTTGATTATTTTACAGTGCATTCATTGTATTGTCAATTAATTGTCCAGCTAACGATGATTGTGGCATATCACTTAAAATGATAACCCCCGTAGCCGAATATTTAAAATCCTTGGCTACTAATTCTATATACATCGATTTTGGCTACAAATCCAGAGGTCGTGGCTTCGAAAGGCGATGTGAACAATTTTTAATATTATTTTTTAAACGATATATTTCAAACATAACAATACAAAACTGTTAATTAATACACCATGTTCCTCGCTCATACCGAGAAAATTTTTGCGTTATTATTCATGAAAAACTTGACATCGAAAGGGTAAACTTTTTTTCATTAGTTCCCCAATTTTATACAAATAAGAAGTATGCAGTTCACACGTGGTAGAAGTGAATTCTTTAGAAAACTAAAGTAGACAAGCGTGGGGAGGCTACGAAGCACCGCACAAAGAGGAGACTGATTATTCTCTCTCATTCTCTCGCAGGCTTAATCCTATAGATGTATGTGTTTGTCTCTTTTTAGTGTCGCTTTTTTGTTTCATCGAGTTTGAAATCACAACAGTGCTAAAGAAGTTTTTAGGTCAATATTACACACTATTTTTTCTGATGTAAATCTAGGAATAAATCACACTATTCCAACACCTATTACGCATACAACCATCATTTAAAAGATTCGATCTAATTCGCCCAATCAACCTAATGTACAAGGTAAGATTCTCAAGGGTGGTGTTGAATAAAAAAATCTTCGATAAATCAGGCGGAACGTACGATTATATTATGATTAAAAATATATTCAACTTTTTTCAAACACTATTTTAACCAGATTAGTTTCACCCTGTCACGGGCTGGATTATTTTGTAATTTAAAACTTTAGCGTGGGTATTTTTGACGATGAGTCGAGGATTAGTAAGATTGTTTTTAAAATAATGTAGACAAATATCATTTGTTTTATTAAAAAGATTATTTTCTATTGAAGTCTATTCATAGCCACGTTCAGAAAACGTGAGTAGGAGGTACTTAATTACAAAATGTGGTACAAATAAAAATATAAGACCTACAATTTAAAAGATTGACACTATCGTTAAAATTAATATTTATAAACGCAATAAAGAGATAGTTTGTCATAATGAGATTGATTTGGTATTCAGGCAAGAATTTAGGGAATCTGCCAAAAGTGGATAAACTACTAATGAACAGTCGTTTGAAGCACATTATCTCAAGCACGATTCTATAACAAACTTGGTTATATAATTATGTGTTATAGGTTGTATCCATCGCCACTTATAAAAGACATGTGAAGAACATTTTGACACTTTGTCGAAATTTGATATTTTTTCTGTAGGATATTTATCGAGGATATTTTGTCGCGGGATGAATACGCGCAGTACTTTATTGGAAAGAAAGGAGTATTATCTGAGAGTTGGATAAAATCAATTATTTGTTAGACACACACGTTTAAATGTGTTCGAAGCTACGACTCAGTGGCAGTCAGTGGTGACTTTTGAGTGAACTAGAGTGCTAAGATTAAAAAATATGACGTTATTGACTTAGCTGAAAATGAGTCTTATTTTCATTATTCAAATTTTTGTATGAAGATCTTCAGGATTCTCTCAGACAAAGGGATGCGCCGCATCCACGTCATACTGAAAGATCTTCATACAAAAAGCTGCAATTTTGAAACATAACAAAATTCAGTTTCAGCTGTAAAAACATCAGTAATGTCGTATTTTTCAATCTTAGCACTCTAGCTTAGTGGTCTCTAACCTTTTTGTCGCCGCGGAACGGTCAAAGTTTGATAATTTTACTCTGGCCCGCTGGGGGGGGGGGGGGGGGGGGGGCAAAATGAATGTAGGTTTTTTTTTAATAACAAAATATTTGTAAAATATATAGTTTACCGATTAAAAAATAATAATAGTTTAATAAAAATATATAATCTAATTTTAAACATATATTAAATAATTCCCATTTAGATAAACCAATTAAAGAGTCGTCCACGCTTCCCTGAAACCCAAAATTACTTGTCATTTAACTTAACTTAACTTAACAAGATTTTATGGGTAATCCCGCTTCTCCTTTGCTTGCTGAAATATTTATGGATTATTTTGAAAACAAACTTTTCGACTGTGGACTTTCCTTATTATCTAATGTTTTTGTTTGGATTATATAGTTAAAAATATCTTCGTTATTTAGTCAGGTAGCAACAGACAATTAAAGTATTTTCTTATATTCATTAATAACCGTCATCTAAATTTTTGATTTACATTAAAACAATGATAATAACAGCTTACACTTTTTTTTAAAAAGTATTTTGATTTTTAAGCAAGCCCTTGTGCGGCCCAGTACCATTTGGTCCACGGCCCGTTACCGACCCGCGGCCCATAGGTTGGGGACCACTGCCTAGCTCACAGAAAACTCACGGACCGCTTCTACTACGACTGTTTACCAAAATATAGTATTTCTCTTCCTGAAAATTTACGTGCTTTTTTCGAGATTTTCTTGATACTTAATTTTCTAAAGGAACCCTGCATAGTGGATGTTTTACGCACCTGAATATCTCCATCAATCTGGTCCGGAATGATGTCGGGGTTCCTCTCATCATTGTCCGCGGCCCCGTCAGCCGGCTGCAGCAGGTGGTGGCGGTGGGCAGGGATGGGCACGCGGCCGCCCTTGCCCTGACCGGGTGGTAGGGCGGCCACAGTGACGGCCTTGCCACCAGGGGAGCCGCCACCAGAGTCGCTGCCGGTGGAGCCACCCTCGGCGCCGAGGGGCGGGGATCTCGCGCCGGATTTACCGCCCCTTCTTCTGCGGTCCTGGTAAAGAAGAAAATTGATTTTTAGATTAGCCACGTATCTGTAGATACGAAGGCAATCCTGTAGAAGCAAAGGAGATGAGCTCTGAACCATTATTTGTATGAAAGGTGTTGTTCAACCATATATAGCATCGCATGTACTACCTACTAATACAACGAAAGCTTAAGTTTCATTGGTTTCTTGTCGTTTTGATAGTCGGTGCAGTCAGCATGTTTCCATGATCAACGTCATATTTCCTTTATTTCTATTATCTAATATGACTTTCTACGAGATTGGAGGAGCCTTCGCAAGGCAGTGAGTACCAATTAATTTATTGATGGTAATGCTCGTCAATCATGCTTTCAGTAAGCAAGAAAGGATCGTCATAAAGATTATTGTAATAATTATTATAAGCAATAATTATTAGCCTGAAACACTCATCTACTTTGAAAAAATCTACCTAGAAAAGATACACACCGTCTTACGGTGCCTTTCTCATATAAATAAAGTTGGTTGTTCGCAGGTGGAAAAATGTAATATGCAGTAATTGTTGAATGAAATAATAGTATATATTGAATTATTTGGCGGGCAGGAGATAAGCCGACGTAGTTCAATGGTAGAGCATTTGACCGGAAATCAGAAGGACGCGGGTTCGAGTCCCGTCGGCGGTATGTATCTTTTCTCGGGAGGTTTTTTCAATGTAGATGATCGTTTCAGGCTAATAATTGTTACCCTTTGTGCTATGCATAAAATCATTAAAAAAAGAATATTTTTGTAATATTTTTTTAATAAAATTAATCGCTCAAAATGCAAAGCAGCGGTATTTATTGTTATTAAGTTTATTTTGTAGAACTCCATTTTAATTTTTTATTTATTTTATAAATTCAATAATATTATTATTAAACGTATTAAAATAGTTTATTATAAACGAGTTCTGCTTCGTAATTATTATTATGTGTAACAGCTGTTTCGCCCTCTAAAGGCATTATCAAACTGTCACAGTTTATAACACACAGCTGTAACACATAATAATAATAACGAAGCAGAACTCATTTATAATAAACTGTTTTTATACATTAAATAATAATATTATTGAATTAAAAAATAAAAAACCAAAGTAGCAGAAAAAGTCAATCATGTATGTAGAAGTCAAACGCCTTTGAATTATAATAGACCGCCATTCTTCTCGAATACACTACCATGAAATAGATTATTACCTTTGAAATACTACGGGCTGCCATACTTTTGAATTGCTTCGTCAAGGATAATGACTTAAATTATATTATAGATATAATTCTCAAGTTGTATGAGGATTGTACATTGCGTATAAACATTAAGTTCTTTATAAAAATAGGAAATAATCCTAATGTCAATCTCTTTATTCACTACTCCATTTCTCAACTTACCTAAAATCATATGTTTGGCTTTAGTTTCGAAATGCGGAACGGAATAATTATGCATTTTAATTTTTGTTTAATGAATAAAAACTTAAATTGTAATATTTAACATGGATGTTTAAAAAAGTAGAACAACTCATCAAATATTTGAAGTTAATTTTTACGTTTTTTGTAAGTTCTATTCAAGTTCTGTAAATATATCATTATAAAGCCAGTAGTTTCGTCAGGTAGCTATAGGCTGAGATGGAAGGATGATGTCAGGAAGGATGCAAGAGGAGAGGAGAGCTACTCCACGTCGCAGATCGGAAGACGACGGCCGAGGACAGAGAGTGGTAGAGGCTTATCTTGAAAGAGGCCAAGGCTCGAAATGGGCTGTAGCGCCATTGAAGAAGAAGAAGAAGTTTCATAAAACTGAAATAATCACAGAGTTTAGATAGAAATTTCACAGAACGTGAAAATTAACTGCAAATATTAAATTCTTGTTGTTGTTAAATTGTATTTTTTTAAACAACTCGTCCCTATTCATTATTATAAGTAATAATTATTAGCCTGAAACACTCATCTAAATGGAAAAATTCTTCCGAGAAAAGATACATGCCCCCGACGGAGTTGAACCCGTGTCCTTCTGATATCCGGTCAAATGCTCTTTAACCACTGAGCTAGGGCGGCTTATCTTCTACCGGCCAAATAATTCAATATATTCTAGTGTTTCATTCAACAATTACTGCGTATTACATTTTTCCACCTGCAAACAAACAACTTTATTTATATGAGAAAGGCATTGTAAGTGCTAGATCTCACACTAAGTGGCGTCGAGACAAATTATGTCTACATTTTTTGGTGAAGTACTTTAACTCGTCTAATATTAATTATTATTTTTAATTGATAAAATAATGTTTAAGACAAGATTTCGTTAAAGAGTAGTTGACCGGATATCAGAAGGACATGGGTTCAAATCCCGTCGGCGGCATGTAACTTTTCTCAGAAGATCTTTTGCATTTAGATGAGTGTTTCAGGCAAATAATTATTACTTAAAATAATTGTTACCCTTTATACTATGCATAAAAATCTTGTCTTAAACATTAGTTTACCAATTAAAAATAACTCGTACTTAATTAATCAAGACAATATTAGCGACTCTCAACCGAAAATTCGTCGTCGAAAAACATCGTCGGATCTACCGGATCTGCCCTGATGATGGACACTGCAACGCTGTCCGAAACGTCGGCTATAGAAGGAGGTAGCGCAACACGGCATAACACCCCAAAAACTAACAACAAAAATGCTTTTGGCCGTAAAAATCTAAAAACTTATCCAATCTAAAAACTTATCGAAAATTTACTACTCTATAGAATTTATCCTGCCAGAGAATGAGATAATCAGTCTCCTCTTTGTGCGGTGCTCCGTAGCCTTTCCACTCTTATCTACTTTAGTTTTCTGAAGGTTTCACTCTACCGCGTGTGAACTGCACAATCTGATTTTTTTCTACAACTCTATTGACCCCGTACCGAAACGACAATATTTCATGAATTTACACAGTTCACCGTTTAAATCAAATATCCGATAAGCGTCCATTCGTAAATAGACGCCTGGAATAGTTCACGTATTTGGCAGCGGCCGATAAATCCGCGATTACTGATAAATAATGCAATTCCAAAATAATGTTCATAAATGAAAATGTATTAGTGCAGTCAGTGGTGACACTGAGGCCACGAATGTCAAAACTAAAGTGGATTTTAAAAACAAAATCCATCAGAACTAATGAAATCGATGTTTAAGAAGGGAAAATTTAAGAGGGAAATAATCAGACAAAACCAGAAACATGTCATTTTTAAACAAAATTATAGAAGTACGGATTTTTTTCTGCAAAAAAATATAAATTGATTTCTTAATTGAGTATGTTTTAATTTTTGAAAAGGGATATTTAATTTTATTATAATAAGGTAATACTGTTGGTCGTTAGCAGTTTTGTAAAAATTTAATACAAAATGTACAAATCATATAATCATGCAGTAAAATCAATTAATACATAATCTAGAAAAGCTAATTTTCTTCAATTTAATTTTACTTTAAATAAATTCATTAAAATAAATCTACGCACGCGTGACGGAAATACTTCAGTTTGTCTATTTATTTACGTTTTTATAAACTGATAAATTTCAGATTAAAAAAAAAAGCTAATTTTACTTAGACATAATTGAAAAATTATAAATACCTTAGTTGAAAAATAATTTCATAAAGCTCATAATTTTAATAGTTTTACTATTATGCGTTTGACCATTTTTATTGCTAACTTGAATGTTGGTATATATTAAAGCATATTACGAATGAAATAAAAACGATATTGCGTTATTAGTTAAAAATTCTGGTGCGGCGAATAATCATTCTTTTTCGAAGAAATTTGAATTCTCGACCCGTGGTTAATGTTTTTTAAGTCTTCATAAGATTAGAAGTAACCGAATCTGAACCGTTCTTTATTGCCCATATCGGAGTCCCTGAACACAAAACTTGTTAGTTAATAAATTCATTCTTTAGTGCTTTTAATTAGAATAAACATTACCAATTTTTTCCTTAGTTCTCATTTCGACAATCAAGGCAATAATTTTAAACAGTTTTTTTTATCAATTTTTAAGTAAATGTTCAAAAGTTCATTGAACATTGTTGATAACCGGTGGATAAGATGGTGGCCTGAATGGATTATATTTTTAATTAATTACGATTATTTAAATTTATTTCATTGTAATTTTATATACAATTTGTTGGTGTTAGGGAATTTTTATCACCGTCCAATAAAATAACAAAACTTAAAATTTATGACAAAATAAAGGTAAATAGTTTAGTTCTACAACTTAAATCCACAAAAAAGGTTTTTTGAAATATTTCATACATGTCGTAATTCTTTCTTAGACAGACGAACAATTTCATTGCTATTGTCGAAATTGTTGAAATCGGTAGATAACACTTATTTTTCCCAGGGGTTTTCTTTGCAAAATATACAAAATTTAAAAATATTCATTGTAGATACAAACACAATGGCGTACATGTATTATTTTTTTACAATAACTTGACATAGGACGGCTGGAGTAAAATAAATTCCCTCATGGCCTTAGTCATCAAGTTCTGGGAAGGAAAAAGGTATGAGGGATGGGTAGAAACCTGGGAGTCAATGTGTCGAGGAGTGATGGACATATGAATCCATCTCTCCGATTGCGGTGCTGTGTAAGGTATAATATAAGAAGGGGGGAGTTAGGGGGTATAAAACCCTTCCCATCGCAGTTAACATTCCTGGAAAATACAACAATATTATTTGCACCATATCTAGTATCATTGTGATGTAATAATAAGTCATGGTAAATAGAAGTCCCAAAAAGTTTCTGATAAAATTTTTAACCCCCTCCCCCTTTCTCCTTTGCTCTACCCCTAGGGTTGAACCAGCCTCTGGTCGAACCCTCTGTGAATGCTGTAGTTACGCCCTCGGGTACCAATGCAACATGCAGTAACAGGAGATTTTTTAACTTAAGGGTAGGTACATACTATGTACATAATATTATGTACATAATTATGTACATAGTTATATTATAATTCTTACATATACAAAAAAATTAACCCTATAAATAATGCACAGATGTGAATATTGTAAAGAATGTAAAGTGTTAATACACGAGCCTAATTTTAGCCATCGTAATAATTATTATATCTCTACATATTATTAATTAAAGTCCTCCGCCGTGTATGTCTGTCTGTCTGTTCGCGATAAACTCAAAAACTACTGAAGGGATATCATGCAGTTTTCCCCAGTATATAGAATGACTCACGAGGAAGGTTTTGGTGTATACTTTGTCCAAGTTTTGTGTAAATTCATGTTTGTATGTGGTGGACGAGCGGGGTGGCAAGCGGGCGGTGAAGATTTGATTTGTATGCAAATCTACAGTTTTACGTCGAGGTTGACGATATTTTGCCTATGTGACCGTCAAAACAAGAGGAAGGTCGCTGTCTACTTTTGATTTCGAAAACTCTGTGTAAAGCCCGGGCATCGCCGGGACTTCAGCTAGTTTTTGATTAAAGTGATAAATATTCGCTATTCTTCGCCATGTACCCGATATCTTTGGACATTTTGGGGGCCAGATGGATGGCCGGCGGGTGTACCAAACTAGTTCGAATTTTTTTTTTCGTTCGAAAGTCTTTGAAACTTTCGACATCTACTATCGGTGTGCGATACTAGGTGTCGAATACGTTCCAACGTGTCCAAAAGGTAAAATGATTTTCTGGTTCCTCTATTACGAATAAAAGTCCGAAAATTGACTCGAACTGCTTTTAATTCATGCAGGTCAATTTTTAGTCGAAGTATTCGTTTATTATCAAAATAAAACAATCGTTTTGTTTAAACCATGATGTTTATTTGTTTAATTTATTAAGACCGACCGGTTTCGCTTAACATAAGCATAAATTAAACTAATAAAAATACATTTTCTGTATTTGTGAATAAAATAGAATAAAGGAACAGTTAGAAAACACGAAATTCCAATATAACGTAGTAACAGATAAAAGAGACAAAAATTATACATAATGGGTAACCACGTTAGGTATATCGATAGAGAAATAGCGTCAACTGAGGGATTATTATAATGAATATTGAAAGGTTTCGGGTAAATTTACAAGTTTATTAAAGTTAATGGGAAAAATACATAATTAAGTGAGATCGGGGTAATTTACGCGTTTATGGAAAATAAACATAACAAAGGGATTTCGGGGAAATTAACCAGTTTTAGGGAAATATACACAATTATGAGATATCAGGGAAATTACGAGTTTACGGGAAATACACATATTTAAGGGATATCGGGGAAATTTATGAGTTTATGGGATATAGAGATAATTAAAGGAAGTAGGGGAGATTAACGAGTTTGTGTGAAATATGCATATTTAAGGGATATCGGGGAAATTTACGAGTTTATGGGAGATATACATACTTACTTAAGGGATATCGGGGAAGTTTACAAGTTTATGGGATATTTACAAAATTTTGAGCTACTTTACACATTTATTGATTATACAGAATATGATTATTTCGTTTAACCGGCTTTTTTCTTTCGGGGGCTTCTAAATTATTTTATCTGCTGCCATTACAATTTTCGTGAAGAATATTAGCTTTGATTGAAAATGTGATCAACATAATGAATAGTGAATTCCGAAAAATCATTATTATTGAAGAAGCTAAGATGATCGTTAATGTTAATGTTGAGCGTTGTTTCCGATATGTTTTTAATAGTGAGCTCTAGCGTTACGAAATTTTTATAAAAATATTACAATAGGTAGCGCGCGAGTTGTTTGAAAAATGTGTGTATTTCATGCAGTTTAGCGGAATGGATGGATCCTACCAAGAGAAACCCGGGAAGGGGGGAGGGACACAAAGGAGGGAGGCAAAACACAATTATTATCATTCAATTCGTTGTCCATTTTGAAGCTTCCTCCACTAGCTATTTCATGATATTATAACTCCAAATGAACAGTGCAAGCCAAAAGTTAAATCAATAGGAATTATCATGATTCAATAGAAAGATAAATTTAATATGCGGGTGATTTAGCTGGAAACATAATTTTAACTGGATTAATCTACTATTTTATAATAAACATTTATCCGTCCAATTGAAAACATCCCCTAGTGAAAGATTGCACATCGAGGGATAAAAGTCACATTATATTATGGAAATGAAAAAATATCCAAAAAACCGTTTTTTAAACAATTTTTTCTTTAACCCGTCAGGTCTCGGGCATATTCACTCAGAAGGTCAGTAATTTCCGCTTTGCAATTAAATCCAAATAATTAGAATATTTCTGAATGAATTCGAAAACTCATAACTGTTTTTGAAAGGCTATATATAGAATTTGATTTCAAATGTTATTGTTTAAATTATTTCTGAAACATTAAAATGTTTTGTGCATAATATTCTCCTGACGAAGGAAGGGTGCTTCCGAAACCGGTAGAGTGTTCATAAATAAAAGTGGTCTACAACAAATTTATATGTGTATTTATTGAAATATATTAATCTGTAAGTGCGTAATAAATACACAAACGGACCAATTTTCGTCAAGAATAACATGTACCTATATATTTTATAATGATTTTATTTAAACTAAAATTAAAATTCTGTTACATACGTATACCAGATAATGTATTGATTTATTTTACTGCATGATTATATGATTTGAAATGGGTGTTGTATAATAAATGTACTTTTTTGAAAATTTAACAAATCCGCCAATGACCTATGGTATAACTTTATTATACTAAAAATTATCATTTTTTCTGAAAATTTAAAACATACGTTTACTAGATAAAAAAAAAACAATCTTTCGAAACCGATTTAAATTTTTTTGTGGAAAAGAGTCAATACGTCTAAACACTGATTTAAAAGTGACATATTTCTGGTGTTCTCTGGTTATACGCTCTTAAATTGCTATCTTGATTTCATAGAGGTGCACAATTTTCTATTGTTAAGTTCTAGATATGAATATAAAGCGTGGGGTTTCCTCTTTCTAACACCGTTTCTTACTACGATAGTAAGGGAGATACAATGATTTATATGAGACCTGCTTATGAGAACTAGGACAATTTTTTTTTTATTTTTTTTTAGTTTTATTTGTTCATTGTCTTTTTTATTACATAAATTGGGGGTTTTTCGACCACCATGCTAGGCACATGCCCGTGTTGTGGGGGTCGATATTTGGTCTCCTGTGATTATACTCCACATAGACGGCCCTGAAGAAAAAAAACGAGTGTGATTTAGACCACACGACTGAAGTAAAACTTCACTAACTTATATCTCCCTCTCAACTTCTGTTCGCCTCGCCCGACCATTCGCCTCGCCCGATCACACCTTTCATAACGCTCTCGTCACGCATTCACCAGCCATTCGCTTCGCATATATATCATACTTTTCGTAACGCATTCACCAGCTTACTCCCCAAGTCAAGCTTGCGTAAAGAAGTTTTACTTCAAAAATAATTTCCGTCAGGTCCTATGTCATCTCTGGGGATGTTATGTAGAGCCCTCGTGTCTTGACCGTTATCACCAATATAGTAAAATTATTTAATTAGTACACTACTCTAACAAGAAATGGTTTTTAAAATTAAATTTTCAAAAATATATTTTAATATAAAATTTTAAGCTTGCGGGTGTTAATAATAATGATTTATTTGAATAACTTTTGAACGTTTTACTCGCCTTCGTAATATTGTATAATTAAATAAAGATAATAGAGAGTTAATTTTAATATTTAAAATAATTTTCAAAGTTTCGATTTTTCAAGATCCCTCGAAAACCACCATATCTATGGTTTATCGTGAGACGTCATCACATCATCGATAGTTTTATTCACTTTCAACAGGTCCTGTCATTTTACTCATTTTGTATTGAAAATCGATTGACGAATGACTTTAGGTGTGAGAAGTCCAGGCGTTTTTTATTCAAGATTTACTTCTTTTAATATAGAAAAAAAGTAAAATGTCAACATCTCATAGCTACTGTTATTGTATTGTACCAAAGTGCAATACAATAACAATTAATCATCTTTTTTATTGCAAATACAAATGACACCGTAAGTCGTCGAATTTTGTGTTCAGGTATGACTTTTGCTTTAACATAATAGATTGTATTATGTATAACACATACAGAAACACTGGTATTTATAATTCACTGATCATTACTTGTACAAAAAGTCCTTGATAATAAACCAATTCGAAAATACGATCGATGTTATGGTAAACAAAATGTCAAAATTGACACGACTTTAACCTAAAATAGGCCACATTTACTGTAGATTATCAAAAATCTTTTTTTACAGCTTACTACGACTTTCAAAAACAACTAATAAGATGATTTATGTACTTAGTAGCTTTTATTCCAGCACTAACGTAGTCCGTTTGAAAAACATTATCCAGGGAATGTCAGATTGTCCGCAAATATAGCCCTTTTCCGTCATAATTTTAATTGTGAAGGCCTAAATAATGTTTCAATAAACACAACAACTTTTATATGTCTAAATCTCCATTAACAGTATGTAAATAAACCAAATAAAAAACAGGAAATTTTGAGGTTTAATGGCTTTCCCCATACATATCAATACAACTTCAAAATGCCATCACCAGGTGAATACTGCATCGTGACGTCACCACACAGCATTACACAGCATACCAACTCGACGCTGAGTTTTGACGAGAATATTAAAAATACACTTTTTAATATTTTTTAAAAAACTGTACGTTCAATATTACAAAAAAAACTTATATATTTATAATCAGCGTTTATTGGTCTATATGAACATAATTTTTTAAAGCCATAATATTTTTCACTGGAGTTCCTTATTGAATTCCAAACGAAAACCAAACAAAAATCGAACGTTATTATTACCACAGCGTCTGCGTGGTTGAAATTCAGAACCCAGTTTTTTTGTATGTTCACGCCACGCCGGCCGCGCCGTACACGTTGCACCACAAATAAAATCTGTGTACGTGGAATTTCAAACAAAACTACCGTTGCAATTCGATTTTAAATTCAAGAATTCGTAACAAGTTGTCGCCACTTACGTCAGCAGCTCGCATGTGGACGTTTCTTCCCTAGTTATAAGTACTACGGATTAATATAATGTAAGTATCTTTCCGGATATGGAGAGATTACATATGGCGTCATTGCCTGTCACGGTTACTTTAAATCGGTGACTAGCTGTCACTGGATCACAGTTGATCCGAGGAACTGGCTATTTCTGGAACCAGTTCTAATCGGAATCGGATTTATAAAATGGTTACGTACACTCAAACCGGGCGAAGCCGAACCAAAAACCGCCCGCAGGGCATAGCAGCCAAAACCTGCGGAGCGGGTTTTTAACTGCTAGCTGGGAATAATGTATTCACGCCTTTATTGCAGCTTATCTTCATTAGGCTGCTTCAAAAAGTTCGTCTTTATGATCATTTAGATATTAACATTTTTTCTTAGTTCTATAATTTCAAGAAGATTAATCTCTCGATGCCTTATAATCTGTATGAAGTATTTTTTGTCTTTTGTTTTTATCCCACTCGTACACTCCCTTTTCCTTCTAATCCTTCTTTTCCCTAGGTGATCTATTTTAATTTAAACTTTAGTGTACATTCATGCCTGACGATGTGAACATTGTTTACGAGATAATATTTAGATTTTGTATTCATAAATTAACTGATGAAAACTAAGTTCCGCGCTTTTTTAATAAAATACTTAATACGTTTACACAACTACCTTTAGGTAATTTTTCGCAAAAACGTCGCTGGACAAATCATCCAAAAAATATTGTTATTTTTATTTAGTTAGTTCAAGCTTAGAACATAACATTAGAGTCAAAATTATGTAAGTGAAATTGTCGACTTCACTGCGCGGACAGATGTCTAACTTTGTTACAAGGTTGTTCTGGATCTGGACTCTACTAGAATCTACTGGAGACTCTGCTATAAAAGAGAATATAAATAAAATACGCTAAGTAAAAAGTTTGAAGTAATTTTGACTTCCAAGGTAAGTTGTAAATGCTGTGGTGGAATTGGTAAACCGGTATTTCTGAGATGAATTTATATTTTTTTGATTTGAGTTTCCGCACAACTGCCTCCCAACCGCCCGGAACCAGTGTGACTAAGGCATCACCAATTGGGGTAGTTACGTCGTGAGGTTGAATTTAATAGGGATGTAGATACCGCACAGGAGTCCCAGCTGCTCCCATCTGCCTAGAGTCAGTGAGACTATAGCATCCCTGATTGGGGTCTGTTGCGAGGCTGAAGGTAGTTGGCAGGGAGAGGCGACGGAGAAGAGAAAGGGAAAGTACCTGGCTATTCAGATCTGTTCATTAAACACGGTTAAAGTCATTTCAAGCAACATTTCAATCCTGAATGGTGATCTTTCACTAGAGCGATTCTGAGAGTAACTTCCACTCTGGAATGTGCCGCAAATACACTATACGTTATTTTAAATGAACTGCGAGTTAATAAAAATCAAATCTAATAAAATTACTTGCGCATACCGGGATTTGAACCCGCGACCTTTGGATCTCTTGTCGAGAGGCTTACCCCTCGACCACGGAGACTGTCAGGTGAGTTATGGTCAGAAAACATGGGTAAAGCCATTTCAAGCAATAATTCCATGCTCTCTGAATGTTAGTCTTTCA
Source organism: Limnephilus lunatus (assembly GCA_917563855.2). Taxonomy (NCBI): domain Eukaryota; kingdom Metazoa; phylum Arthropoda; class Insecta; order Trichoptera; family Limnephilidae; genus Limnephilus; species Limnephilus lunatus. The sequence continues at coordinate 36,091,049 of OU830602.1, read as the reverse complement.
CCAGGGCGATACTGAAAGATATCTTCCACTGTGGAACATGCTGTCCGTACCTACCCTAAATATTAGTATACAAATTTAACAAGCGGTATTCATAGACAAGTATCGTACCCATACAATAACGGAGGTAGTATTATTAAATTAATGGATTTATATTTTTTTAGGCCACTCCATGTTCTCGTGAGCTGATCATACTACAAAAACGACATCACGATTATCTTGGTTCATTGAAAGATGAATATCGAAGAGTTTTACCTTATTGCATTGATTTCTGAGAAGGGCAATGATGATCATGGCCACGATGACGATTGCTCCGGCGGCGCCCGAGACGACAGTCATCATCGGAGTAAACTTGAAGGCGGTATGAGGAAGGTCTGTAATAAAAAAAACACAATATGGATTATAAAGCCAACTTAATATTTTTTTATTTCGTGAATTTTTTTTTTATAAAATATTTTTTTTGTTCAAAAGATAAATTTAATTGATATCAGAAATAGTAGTAATATGTACGAGTATTTCAATAAACATTTCATCTTCCTACTTTTGTATCTATGTATGGATATATTTATTAAAGTACATCTACGCTTGTGTGTATGAGGAGGAAGGTGTTACTTATTGAGTTATTAAGAATTTATTTTAATTTCTGTAGTTTTTATTAATTAGTTTTAATTTTGTTTTTATAAATTTTTTGTTTTGTTATTATTATTATTTTTTTTAGTTTATAACTAACTAACTAACCATCAGGCCGTTTTCCCGCAGGGGTAGGCAGAGAGGACGGACCGCCAAACAACTCGGTCTTGGCACACACTCTTTGCCTCACTCACATTCATACATCGTCTCATACATTCTCTTCTATTATTCTGACTTTTGACACGGCCCGACTCAAGTATCTGATTTACTTGATCGTGCCATGTCTTCCTCGGACGTCCACGACTTCTTCTACCATTCACATTTGCGTCGTATATTCTTCTTACACTGCTTTCTTCGTTCATTCGATCAACATGCCCAAACCATCTGAGGGTCCCTTTCTTAATCTCTGATTTTTAGTTCATGTTTTAGGTAAATATTTTAATTTGCGTTTTGAATTCCTTGAGGCTATTTTAAAGAGATTTTATATTTTCTAGCAATGTATTGAAGAAATTTGTTCCTAGATGTTTATAGTTCTGTTGACAATGTAGAGTTTAAAAGGTCTCCCTCAACCAGTTTCTCCCAATCCGGCCTGCCACGCAGTAGGTAGGTATAAATATCCACCTCCAAGGCCTAGACAAACCTCATCCCATGATCCCTGGCACCGCTGCTAAGTCTCCAAACATAGTGAATCACTTGAGGCGACCTATGGCAGAGGGGTTGGTTTTCCAATAAATGGTTCTCGGGGTGGCGGAACCAAAATCTACAATTATTGTTATTATAATGAAATAAAAAAAAAATTCAAGTGTTTAAAAATAATGTTTGTATTCATAATTCATTGAAGTTAGTAAGTAGATGAAAACAAAATTAAATTCAACTACTCATTCAACTCTGTGAATTATTTGATCAAGTCTCTCCACTTCATTTTTGCAAGACCTATCTTTCTGCAGAAAAATCTCTCTACCTTCAATATCACGCCTTATCCATGTCATGGCAGCATTTGGCAGCACCTAGATTTATGGATAACTTCCTTGAAAAACGGTGCACGAAAATTCAAGGACTAACTCTAAAATGAGATCAAAGAATGGAAATCTTTCTGAGAATTGAAAACACTTCCATCGAACTAGACTTTGGTGAACAGGTTTCAAAAAAATCTCCTTAAATGTTTCACTAGTTTTGTCCGTAATTTTTTTTTGTTAAAACGCTCCACAAAAGTAGATATTTTCGAAAAAATAATTTTATCTCATTTTTTTATCAAACATTCCTTCATGTCATCTAAAATATTCATTAGAGAAAGAAATTTAGTAGAAGAAAGTTGTGTTTAATTTAATTTACTTTTATAATATATAAACATATGCTAATTAAATCATTATTAATATTCAATTTGTCAAAATTTACAGCAGTTTTAAGTTTTTTTGTAAAAAAATTTCATTATCAGAAAAAGCTGCTTTTATTATATTGCTGACACACATTTTTTTGCGGTGCAAGATGATGGGTGAAATGGTCAAAGTTTCTCTCTTAACCGACCTTTTATGATCCAGCCCGCCACGCAACTGGTGAGCAGATGTATCCGCCGCCTAGACAGGTACACACCTCACCCAATGAACCCGGCACCCGTGCTAAGTCGCCAAAAGTAGCGAACCAGTTGGGATGACCTATGGCAGAAGTGTTGGTTATCTAATAAACTGTTCCCGGGAGCGGCGATACCCATACCCTCATTTCCCATGTCCTTACATTCATTTTAATATTCCACCCAATTCTGCCGACGAAACAAGCGTAGGTTTCTCGCTACATTAAATTATTATTAATAACAATTATCGCAGTTTCTCGGAACATCAAATCTTACAATATCAATTTGTTGAATAATATTACAATATTCATTATTCTTAGTTCATTTGTTGTGCAAAACACAATTCAAACTTCAAAAGACGAATCATTCCAAAACAGGGGTTGTCACCGCAGGCCCACGAAAGTATTGTACTTGAAATTAAACAGATGTCATTTGTATGTCACGGTAACTTTAAAAAAGGACATGTTTCGTAAGTAATGCTTACTTCATCAGGTTATTAAAAAAACAATTAACGCGGTTACAATAAACGTGGTTTAAACTATTAATTTAAATTAAAATGGTACCACAAAATAAGTTTACTGTGTTTGAAGAAGGAAATATTTTCTTGTTACTTTCCAACAACAGGTTTCGAAATGTGTTTGAAAATAATTGGCCACTTGCATAGATTTCATAACGACTTGGAAAAAATCGTGTTAATAGATTTTTTTATTAAGATTACGAAAATGTTAGTGAAATTTTTTAGAAATGTATAGTTTTTTTTATTTTTAAATAAATAAATCCATTATTTGAGCTCGTGACGTCACTACATGAAAATGTCCCGTCTCCGATTATGATCCCTTAATTTTGTAAAATTCCACACTGGTTAATTTTTTTTTATATGGCAACACTTTGATTTCCGGCGAATTTTTGAATTTTCGTTTAACGTTCACTAGGTTTATTGTTTGTTCTATGCGAACTTATCATTCGGTTTGATAAAGATGGCGGTGTTTTTATAGATGTTACGAAGAGAACCCCGTACAATTTATTGCTATTCGTGTGGAAAACGTTATTTTTTTAAAAATGATTTTCGTCTATGTATTTATCGTTTTTTCGCACTCATAAAATTATGTCCCGTCTTTCCGGTTTATAAAAAATGGTCTGAGTTTTTGGATTGAAATTTTCAAAAAATCGCCAAGGTTTCAAAAATACGATTAAAAAAAAAAAATAGGGAATATCTTAGAATATTTGCCTAAACCCGAAAAAAATTTAAAAAATTGTGATGCAAGTGGCCTATTGCAACCAGTATTGTTTCAACCCTGGTGTGTCACGTGTATTTTGACGAACTAAGAGGAAATTTAACATAATTGAAGTGAAAACTTCTTTAGCACCGTTGTGATTTGAAATTCGATGAAAAAAAAAATTTCGACACTAAAAAGAGACAAACATGTACCTCTATCTATACGATTTAGCCTGCAAGAGAATGAGATAGTATAATCGGTCTCTTCTTTGTGCGGTGCTTCGTAGTCTATCGGTCTCATCTTTGTGCTTCGCAATCTCCCCACTTTTGTCAACTTTAATATTTTGAAAGTTTCACTTTTACCGCGTGTGATTTGCATTTTTTTTATTTGACTAACATGTGACATGGTTTAGAATTGAGCACAGTTGAAACACGGGACATCGTGTATAGTACACGCCTAACTTTATGACCGGCCTGACCTTGATTAGAAATCGTCACAATAGGAAAGTTTAAGGACAGAAATGTGGCATGCCCTCCCGCCCATGCCTTTCTCTGTCGCACGTATGTTTTGTTTTTACGCATCTGTCTTTTTCGCTTACGTTCATTGTAAAGTCAGTAACTGTGCGAGAATGAATCGTACCATGTTCAGGTCGGTCATAAAGTTTGGCGTGTTCTATACACCGCGTACTGTTACTCCAAGTAACTCCGCAAGTGTAGTATCGTTAAGTTAATTTATTTTTTTACATAGCCTACATGACATTCAGACTTTAAGGCGCCGTATCCACGCTCAAAAAGAAGAAGATGGAAAGATATGTAATTAAGAATGTTGGAGAGAGTGCGCTTATATTTAAAACGGTAAAATTGAAGCGAAAATTGTGAAATTTTCTAATAAAACACGACTCGTATAAAATAGAGCAAGAATCATCTTTTGAGGGCTGTCTAAAATAGCATTTAAAAAACACTGTGAATTTGTTCATACATATAACTTGTAAAATAACTGAAACTGACGTGAAAATAATAATTTTCGGAGCATACATCGCGATTTTTTTATTCTTATAATTAGCGTTTCGGCGTGGGCGTATTATCTTAAAAAATAACATATATATATATTTTTTCAATTTAAAAACTTCAAATTCTTAAGGGGGATATGTAAGAAATGGGTAGAAATTCGGGTAGCGGCGGCTAAAACCCGTATACTATATAACTCCTTAGGCAAATCAAAATCATAAATCTACATGATTTATTTAATTATATTCTCCGTGATGAGTGTTAGGGCCCTGCAAGTGATAAACTCACTTCACCGCGCATTAGGTTAGTATCGAAACAAAATTCCTTGATTTTAAATCGAATTTATTCGAAGGAAAACGTATCAAGAATCAGCAAACAAACAAATCGAGTCGAGCGTTCCTTTCGCAGCAATTCAGATCCATTTCACGAGTAATTTGGCTGAAGAAGTGCACCAGCGTTTTCCTGTGCGAAGGATGGTGTTTCCATGAGAATAGAGTGACTGCACTGTTGCTTGTTCAAGGGTGGTGCATCGTGAAGATGCATACTACCTCTCAATCGCACGCTGAATGCAGTTTATTTATTTTCAATTGATCTTAGTTTTTTTTTGCATTTGAATACCGTTTAAGTTTTGATAACGTGCCGAAAATATGCTATTTGTAATTTTAAATTAATAAAATGTGTAATAACACAAACAATACTAATGAACAACAGCAATGATGAAACAGCATGGATGTTGGCGATAAAAGCAAAAAACGGCTTAAAAAAGGGGGTTTTGTATTGTATACCGTTCACCTAATTCGAGTATGAGGGATTTCTTTACGTACTTCAAAAAATGGTATTCAGAGAACATCAAAGAAAGACAATATAATATCATAGTAGGAGATTTCGATATAAACATGAATAAAAATGTAGACATTTATATAAAAAAAACTTTAAAATATCATCGAATTCAATGGGATGAAACAACTGGTAAAAGATTCCACTAGAGTAACTCTAACGTCAAGTACATTAATTGATCTGGTGATAACAAATGTATTTGAATTACAGATAAATCTATTAGATTCACCCGGAATCACATAATTCAAATTATAGAGCAAAATCGAAGTACAAATAAAACATTTAAAAAACAACAAAGTTTACCGGAACTATGCAAATATGACGAAGTAGAACTAAGATTACAACCCAGAGCGCAAAATTGGAATAGAATACTGGAATTGGATTTTGATACAAAGGTTGAAACACTCATAAAAAATATAAAATATTCAATTGATAAATTTGTACCAGAAAAACAAATTAAGAACCTATCAAAAAATTAATGGTACAACAATAACCTTAGAAAAATGCAAAAGGATAAAGACAGGTTGTATAAAATAGGAAAAATAACGAGGAGCTCTGACCACTGGGAAAGCTTCAAAATATATAGAAACAGGTATACCACTAAATTAAAAAGCAGAAAAAATGAATACTACGGAACTAAAATAGAGGAAGAAAAGAGACATCAGAAGAATAATATGTGGAAAACAATAAAATCGTTATATAAAGCGAAAATAACATTATAGTACACGAAGATATAATATTCCCCACTGGAATAGACGGGTTAAATATGGCCAATTAATTCAACAATTATTTTATAAAAAAGTATTGAAGATTTTAACGAGAGTATTCCGAAAATTGTCTATAATGTTGATGATGAAATTAAAGAAAGAAATATAGAATTGAAATTAAAAAAAATAACAGTGAAGGAATGAAAAGTTATTCTGAAACAAATGAAATCAAAACCCAGTCCTGGTGGAATTACAATAAAATTAATTATTCAATCATTACCAATCTTTGAGAATTACTTATTAAATATTATAAACGAATCTATCACCTCAGGAAAGTTCCCCCAATCATGGAAAATATCAAGAATCATCCCAATACCGAAAATTCTAAATTCAAAAAATGTGAAGAATATAGATAAATAAATAAATAAAATAAATAAAATAAATAAAATAAATAAAATAAATAAAATAAATAAAATAAATAAAATAAATAAAATAAATAAAATAAATAAAATAAATAAAATAAATAAAATAAATAAAATAAATAAAATAAATAAAATAAATAAAATAAATAAAATAAAATAAATAAAATAAAATAAATAAAATAAATAAAATAAATAAAATAAATAAAATAAATAAAATAAATAAAATAAATAAAATAAATAAAATAAATAAAATGAATAAATAAAAAAAAAATAAAAAAATAAAAAAATTAAATAAATTAAATAAATTAAATAAATTAAATAAATTAAATAAATAAATAAAATAAATAAATAAATATACCAGTAAAAAGGATCCCGAAGTATGAACAAATACTTGAAAATATAATAAAAAAACAGCTTGTTGATTTTATAGAAAAATGGGATATATTGTGTAAAGAACAGTGTGGGTTCAGAAATAACCAATCATGTGAAATGGCTCTCAATCTAATTCTGGAGGACAAGAAACAAGATTCATATAAAAATAAATATGTGATCGCGGTTTTCCTGGACTTTCAGAGAGCTTTTGAAACGATAGATAGAGATATAATCATTAAAAAACTATTAAAAATGGAATAAAAGGAAAGGCATTGAAATGGTTCAAGGATTATTTAACTAATAGAAATCAAACCACAAAAGTGGGTGAAACAATCTCCGAACCAATGAAGATTACATTGGGAGTACTATTAGGGTCTGTTCTCAGACCTATTCTTTTTATAATGTAAAAGTATTGAAACATTGTAAAATAAGATTATTTGCATACGACGCATTGATATATATATATATATAAAGCAGGAGGAGATTATGAACTAATAATGAATCATTTAAATGAAAACCTACATAATATATTAATATGGCTGAAGAAAAATAAACTAAAATTGAATGTTAACACAACAAAATTTATGAACATTGGAAAACGAGTAACGCAAACAAAAAAAAGACATATTGATAGACGGTGAAGTTTTGAAAGAAGTATTTGAAATTAAATATTTGGTAGTAATAATTGACTCCAAATTAATTTCCGCTCAAAATACAAAAACAATTATTAAAAAGATTGCCAAAAAAATTTCGCTGTTGCGAAGAATAAGAAGATTCCTTGACACAGTCTCCAATAAAATTGCAATGCAATCATTGTACCACACATAAATTACTGTAGCAGCATTCTATTCTTAGCCAACGACGGATTAAAGAAACAAATGACAATTCTACAAAACAGAGCTATGAGAACTATATTGAAGAAAAATAGGTTCACTTCAGTCAAGAAAATGTTGAAGGAGTTAAATATCTTGTCATTTAAAGAAATGATTTACTTCAATACTATATTGTTAATCTACAAAATAATCAATGGCCATACGTCTATTGAATTCCTAAGAAAAATTGATACACTACAAATCAAACATACATATGAGACGAGGAAAAGAAATGAACTAAGACTCCCCTTTAGGAAAAAAACACAGAGTTAAAAGTCATTGATGTACGGAGCATTGAAGATATTTGGTGAATTACCAGAAGAAATAAAATTGAAAGAGAGCATTAAGGCGTTTAAAATTAAATTGCGAAGATATGTGATTAATTTGGTATAGATGTATTATTTTAAGTGTATGTATATATAAGGATTGTATTATGACATAGATAACTATGTACTTATTTAAAATACCACAATAAATAATAAATAAACAAATTCATCAAATAAACTTTAATTGCACACGCCGGGATTCGGTCCAATAGCCTTACCTCTCGACAACGGAGACCATCATTTTAGATATAATATGCCCATTTCATCATTGTGAAAAATCACCATCCAGAATCAAACCCTTGTTTGAAATGGCTTTAGCCATCTTGGTTGACAAGATCTGAATTGCCAAACGATTTCCAACCTTCCTCTTCTCCATTTAATTATTTTACCCAATCCATTAAGCATCAAAACATGCCCCGATCTAGAATACCAAAGAACCACCTCCTACAGGCAGTTAGAAACAGTTGCGACTCTTACCGTGAAGAAAGTATTGACAAATTAAGTACTTACATCACAATTTCTAAAATTTACACGTTGAACTGACAACCGTATAAACAGGTAAAGCCTTCGCACGTCAGCATTACATGTTAACTATGCGGTAACTTTAATTAGCGCTTTGAAATTTTCTTTATGCAATCTTCTACCAAGGCAAAATGATTCTTGTGTGTTGATTTTTCAATCTAAAAATATGATTAAACGATTAGTGTAATCGAAATTTCGTTTAGCATTATGAATTGGATTAAAGCGCGATCAAAGAAAAAATAATTAATTAGACCGTAGGCACTGAAAAACACGAAAACCCATTGAATTCGCGCCTTTGAGAAATATTAGCAAAAGGAGTGAGCGATTTTAAATTCAAATTTGAAATATAATACAAAAATTCTGTTTAATGATATGAATTAACAAATTAATTCGATGAATTTTTTAGAATGAATTTTTAATGCCTTTCCTTGTTAAAAGGAACAGATCAGTTTTTTTGAAGGGGTAGGTTCAATGACCTTCTTTAGACGTAATTTGGTAGACATTAATGCGTTTAAGAATTTTGAATAATTATTATTCTAAAAGGTAAAAGATCCTGTAAACGAAAAATTAAGCCGAAAATTCTTCATTTTTCTACCTATATAGAATAATCGGTCTCCTCTTTGAGCCTCTATACTCTTGTCTACTTTAGTTATCTGAAGGTTTCACTTCTACCGCGTGTGAACTGCACACTTGTAATTTTTTATATGAAACGACTTAAAAGTGGGGTGACGATAACTTTAATAATACATATGTCTAATAAAATATTTTGTGTGTTTTTATTTTATTTTTCATTACCAGTATCTAGTTTTAGTCGGAAAAAGCGTAGGGTGTGCAATTTTGAAAACTTTTTAAATTTTGCATTCAAAATTTTTATATTGAAAACAATGCACTATTCTTTCTAAAAATGCAATTTAGAAGCGTATTTTATCACCTTTATCATTTATAAAACAGTTTTTAATTTTCGGATTTAATGAAAAATACTACATTTATTTTGATTTTATTCCAAACGGCAATACTCTGACCCACTGACAGAACATAGTCCAAGCCACAAAAATTCCACAAGCCGTTTAAAAGTTATAAGCGTTTGAGTGAGTGCCCCTCGGTCGAACTATTTTAGGTACTGCCACTCTTATTTTCAAACGCGTTTTTCTCTAAAATACTTTTTTCGAATTTGTGTAACCTCTAGCTTCTAGCTCTCTCAGTTTTTGATCAATCTTTATCAAACTCAGCACATAGTTTTTTTTATATAAATGCGCTCTATTTGAACACCAACCCTAAACAGTATCTTTATTTAATTGCAAAAAAACGTTCAAAATAATGGAAAAAAAATAATATTCAATTTTCACAAAAAAATATTAATTTTTGATATTTTTGAGAGAAATGAGGTTCAAAAAGAAGAAATACTTATAAAAAAATTTATTTTCTTGAAAAATTGATTTCAAGTGACAATTTTGATATCCAGGAGTTACAAAAATTGCCCAGCCGGATGGCGACTTACAATGCGCGGCGGCTGATATATCCGTTATTTTTTGAGAAAAATATTTGAAAAATTTAGAACATACTGTAATTTGAAATGTAAAGATCTTGGTGTTTACCTTGATAGTAAACTTATATTTAGTAATCACATCGACTCAATCGTTCACAGGTCATATAAAATGCTTGATTTTGTTCTTCGTATAAGTAAAATGTTCAGTAACCCGCGTACAGTAGTTATGTTATATTTTGCATTAGTCGGAAGTATACTGGAATATGCATCGCAAATTTGGAACCCGCAGTACAAAGTATACATAGATAGCATAGAACATATTCAAAACAAATTTATAAAATATTTTATCTTCAAATTCAACAATAACTATGAATGCACATTTCAAACTTTGCAACAAAGACGAGAAATTGCTGATTTGACATTTATACACAAAATTTTAAATAATAACATTGACTGTACCGAACTTTTTTCCCTAGTTAATTTTAACATACCAATAAGACGTACACACCATACAGAACTATTCCACACGCTTAATTACAAGTTAAATGAAGCAACTAATTCGCCAATCAATCGTGCTCTTCATATATTCATTAATATTAATCTAAATTCTAACATCGACATTTTCTCCGATTCACTGCCCAAATTTAAAAAGAGCATCATGTCAATCATATAAATTGTTTAATGCGCACATTTACATACATACATACACACATATTAACAAATACACACACACACAGACCTTCCCTTACTGATTAATTACCCGCTGATTACTTAATATGCACACCATAAATAAGACACTACAATGAAACACATAATAGTTACCCACCATAAATTGTTTTTATTAATTGTAAATTTTCACCAATGGATAATATAATGTACTGTTTGTTTCTGTTTATAAATAAAATTAAAATATACTTCTGAATGTATGTGTAAAATGACCTCAAAGTATAAATAAAAAAGTATATATTCCTTATGTGTTAAAAAAAATCACTAAAAATACGGCGTCCTTCACCTATTTCCCACTTTAAGAATGTAAGAAACAGTTTGAGGTGCCCACCTTCTTAACGATAATCCAATGTTCACCGAGCCTTTCGCACTAATCCTATTAATACATAATAATGGCGGTAATTCTAGCAGGTAGGTATTTAAGGTTTAATTTATGTTTCATTGAAACAGCGGAAAGTTTAAACAATTTTAATACTTGAAAACCTCGACGACGAATAATTAGAACGCCAACGACCCGACAGTAATCGCTAAATTATTTCTTTGTTTACGAAATGCGCTATTTAATTTTTGTCGGCGGATTAAATTCTCAAGACGAATGATAAAATGTATAAAGGGTTTAATAGCACGTGCCCGAAGTATTTTAACCAACGATTCCTGAGTATATTTGGAGAAAAAAAAGATTTTTGAAATTTTAGTTTAATTAAATTTAATAATGTTATTATTAAGTTCTGCAAGTATTTTATGTAAAAAGATTATAATTGAATTAGTACAGTTACTGCCCTCTGCAGTGTGTTTTATCTAGTTTACTTAACGACAGGTTGTATGTCGATATTAAAGGTTTCTGTTGTGCGTCCAGATGGCAATGTTTTTCTATTTAAAATGCCGGTTTTTTCTATTCTCTGCCTCTTTTTAACGCTTATATTAGAATAATAAATAATGGTTTGTTTGGTATTTAGTTAAAGAATGGGGTACCGGCCCCGGATGTAGTTTTAGTTGGATATAGTCTGGCGGGTCACGTGATAAGCACTCCTTATTCCAGCAGCACGGTAAAAATCAAAACAGCGCGCGTATTAGTAGGAGAGTGATCAGTAGCGACGTGTGATTGAAAAAAAAAATCTTTTTATTAGATCAAAGATATCATCGAATGATATTTATTTTTTCTCCAACTGTGCTGAGGAATCGCTGGTTAAAATCCTTCGGATATGTGCTGTTACTTCCTGTATAACGACTCGTGTTTTCATATGTTGCCGGAAGTCGATATATTTTTAATTTGCTTTATAAACAACTTCATAAATATACATTTGACAGAGTTATAAAGGCTATATCATTAACCAATAAAACGACGATTAAAAATTGCTAACCAAAAAAATGTCCGCAACTGTTAGGGTGAGCAAAGCTCTCAGTAGTCCACAATAGAGTGCTGATACCAACTTCGATGTATGCCAGTGAGGCATAACACTAGCGAAGGAAGACTGAAAGTTGATGGATGTTGTAGAAATGAGGTTGGCGTATGTGTGATAAAAATACAAAGGTCCAAAATGAAAAGATTAAAAAAAGGAGACGCTTAAATAATTTGGGCATGCTGGGCGAATGGACGAAGAAATGCGTGTAAGGAGACTAAAATAACGCAGAAGTTTGGTAAAATAACTCTGAGACTACCGAAGAAGACATGGAAAGAAAAAGTGAATCATGGGCATTTTAAGAGTCAGAATAACAGTATATATGAGAAGATGTATGAATGTGAATGAAGTAAGGGGCGTGTGCCAAGACAGAACTGAGTGACGTTTCATTCTCTATGCCAAGACAGAACTGTGTAACGTTTTATTCTCTATGCTAAAACAAACTGTATGACATTTCATTCTCTTCTCATTCAGGGAAAAACGGTGTGATGGTTAGATATTTGGGTGTTGGTTTGATGTTCAGTTATTTGTGAAATAAATAGTCTTTGTAAATATTTTCTGTACATTTTTTTTATGATGATGCGCTTGAAGTTTTATTTGTCAGTAAAACTAACTTTAGAGGAAGAATTGTAGAGATAAGTTCAAAGTTCAAACTATTGAGATCTTTGTTTTAACAAGATTCGAGAGAACTTCTACTGTGATATGATTTTCAAGGAAAACTTTCTCTAGTTTATTGAAAACATCTTTATTGCATCAGGAAAGTACTAAACTGATGGTTGAGGTTTTTTAACTTTTAGATTCAGCTGCGTTTATTCCATAAATCATACCTCCGATTTCTGAAACATATAAACTGCTTACAACAGGTACGACAATTACAGCACGTACAACAATTGTTCCTAATACCCAGCAAAGCTGTAAAAAGTGACTCACTGACTCACATAAAATAACAAATAAATACCTACAATTAATTTACAAAATATGAAGGTAGGCAGGTACCTACTAATTACTTTTGCCAGAAAAAAAATCGTCTTACATGCAATTTTCTAAAGGAGAATGTCAAGGGTGATAGCATTGTATCCGGAAACCAGATAAAGTAGGTAGCTACCGCAGAGCCTCCCAAAAAGCCTTCCGTTGTTCGATCAGGCTAACACGTAATTTGTCTCATGCATTATCGTGAACGGTTATTAGCATTGTCTCGATATCGTTAGTACTGAACAGTATTATCCTGAGAGGACGGGGAGGTTCGTGACTACCTGTGAGGTGTTAAGGGGATGTGATTGGTACACTGATTGTTTGCCGCTACGGAATTGCCTGTACATTTTGTGCACTAATTGTATGCCTGCGGTGGCTAGCCATTAAACCGATTATTCTAATACAAGTTAACACTAAGATGAGATGGTAAGTGAACTTTGTCTCGGATATATCACCACGAATGTTGATAACAGGCATAAAAATTGCTTGGCAAATTAAATCTAGAATATAATATCTAATGTTATAATTAAAAAAAGTTAATCAAGGAAAGTTGTAGGAGATAATCATAGCCATAAAAAGTATTTTATTTCCTCCTGCCATGGGTTTACAAATTTCAAATTTATAGATTTTTAGTAGTGCGTATATGTTTTTAATTAAGTAATTAACAATTTTATTTTAATTCTACTCAAGTTAAACGACATATAAAGCTTACATTAATTATTTCTTGAAAGTAATCTTATTTTGGCCTAAGTTAAAGATAATGATATGACTTAAAGACAAATTGAAGTTTAAAAGTTTATTATATTTGATATATTATCATTCTTAAACAGTTCAAAGATAGTTGTGTAATTAGTTTAGGGTTTATACTTAAATACCAATCACAATAATAATAAAACCAAAATAATTATAAAAAATATATATTGTAATTAAAAAAATATTTTATTTTAAGTCTAAATAATATTTTTTAATATGCTATGAAGATGTACATGCTAATCAGTCGTTATACTTAAGAATGAAGAATGGTAACATTTTTTAAGCTTAATCACATTTATAAGCAGCAGTCCGAAAGTTACACAAAAGATAATCATACGTCTTTGGGACGTACGCTATATGCATATCTTCGTAATTGTTATACTTATTGTGGTGACACAGTCGCCCCGCGCAAGCTCTGCACGACAACTGAGCTAAACAAGACAGACAGCGTGCTACGTTGCGAAATAAAGCCATTAATACTCGTGTCTCGCTTACGTCATAAAGACGTAGACTTTTTAGGGTTAAAAAATATTTTTTGGCATTCATAATAAAGCAATTTGTAAAAAAGGTTTATCAAAAATATTGGTTTCACATAGAGCTCCGTCTTTAACAACTTATTCATTTCGACCACCATAACATGGAAATGCGCCTAGTATGGTGGTTTCAAAACACAAAAACCAGTAATAAACTATTTATTGAACATAGAAAACTTGAATTGAAAAAAAAAGTGAATAAGCTTACCGATTCCCTTCTCCTCAGTAAGTTGCTTCTCCGGCAGTCTGAGGGTGGCTGCCTGCATGACAACTGGCTCGCTCCTACCCTTGGGGTTGTAGGCGAACACCCCCGCCAGGTAGGTGTGACCTGGCTCCAGGCCTGATGCTGCAAACCTTGGCACGGCTGAACTCAGGTTTACCTTCATCGCCTGGTGGAGAAAAAAATAAATGTGTGATTTTTTTTTAATGACACTAGAGTTATATATCAGGGTGTCTGTAGGAAAAGTGCATAAAACCGGAGGTGATTTTACATGATGGTAGAAGAAAAATATTTCAACTTTTTTTTCCCTTTCAAAAATATTATTCCATAATAGAATATAATTTTTTCTTTCCAAACAATTAAACTTTTTTTACCGAAAACTACCTTAAAACGTTGGAAGTTCGAAAAAGTTATTTATCTTTTTTACTTGTACTCTCATGTGGAATCACCTCCCGAAGTTTGTGCACTTTATGATAATAATAATGATGATTTATTTTATTTTTTCTTAGTAACATGTAGAGATAATGATATCCTCACTGGGATCTCCCGTGCTGAGGATTTCATTTATTTATTATAATGTATTCATAAGAAATTAATATGAGTTTGTTATAAACATATATCATGTAGTATTTTTTTTTTAAATAATTATAAAGTAAATAAGATAATGTTTTTTTATAATTCAGTTCAGTAGATTCGGTTATAGTCTGTATTTAATATAAGTATATTTTCTATTTCTGATCTCCCATTATTAAGTATTCAGCTTTTTATTTGAGATTTAAATGTTATAATGTTGAGGTTACCCCCTGACAACCTGTATTTTTAAATTATATGTAATTTGTCCGTGCTGAGGTCCCCTTCTACAAATTAATATAAATGAATAAAAAGAAAATACAAGTGTGCAGTTCCAACCCGATAGAAGTGTAACCTTCAAATAACTAACGTAGACAAGAGTGGGGAGGCTACGAAGCACCGCACAAAGTAGAGACCGATTTTTCTATCTCATTCTCTCGCAGACTAAATTCTATAAATGTACGCGTTTTTCTCTGTTTAGTTTCATCGAGTTTCAGATCACAACTGTGCTAAAGAAGATTTCGCTTCGATAAAACTGAGATTTAATAAAACAAAATGCAATAATGAAGGCGGTAATAAAAACTAAAAAAAATCGGCAAATATGACGATTCAAGCAGAATGAGTCTCTAAATTGTTAGTATCGTAAGGTTAGTCATCACTTATTAAAACGTTATTTTGAATGTAATCTACTGTTGTAAACTTACTTGATTAATATTTTTTTATCTTGTTGGAAACTGTGTTACCAACTGCTTCTGCTCCCAACATAGAAATTTCTAATGAGGCAAGCTCAGTATAAGAACATCACCCACGTAAAGGAATTTAAAAAGCAGAAAAACTTTTAACAAAAACTGGGTCGTATGTCGTGTTGTGCTTCAGACAACCTTGGAGTGTTCGCCATCATGGAATATAATAAATTCACATTAACGTGATAAATGTTTTTCGTATTTTTAAAGAATTATTTTCTTCAGTTTTTTTATTTATTTTACATCATAAGCTATATAATGTAGATTGCGCGTCTTCTACTTTAAGCTACCGTTTTATACATCATCAGGGCAATATGGAGATTGGTAGTAGAAGTATGTTTATTTGTATAATTCTTGCGAATTTCGACGGTCAGATTTTGAATAACCTTACAAATTCAGATACCACGAAGTGTTAAGGTTATCTCTGTCGTCCCCATAAATGTTGGTCAAGTTTTTGTGAATGTCTTTTGTGTTCGTAATTAGGTGAGAGGGCATAACCATCATCATGAATTTTTTGTCTAGTCCAGGCAACGGAGGAAAAATAGAGGAAATAATTCGTGTAGAAGCCAATTTTAACACAGTTGTAGGGGAAGGTATCATTAACAACATACTAAAAATATCGGAAGGTGGGTGTAAAGCTAAGGTTCGGGGGTCTCTGAAGGTCATTTATTTCAGTTTTTCTTTAAATCTCGAAAACTACTGCCTCCAGCGAAAAAATGTCTTTAAATAAAAATAATAAGAATTAAAAATTTAATTTTTAACAATAAAACATTCCTTTTGAACAATAAAAACTGTGTGTTTTTTTTTATTTGACATTTTTCCCCCTTCATATCTCCTTAAGCATTGATCCTAACAACAAAATTTATAGAACCTTTTTTGTAGAAAATTGTATGTTAATAATTTAGTTCGTAGACATTTTTTCGCTAGAGGCAGTAGTTTTTGAGTTTTGAATGAAAAACTGAAAAAGGGACCTTTAGAGACCCCCCCACCCTTAGTTCCACCCCCACCCCCCGATATTTTAGTATGTTGTTAAAAATACCTTCCCCTACAACTGTGCCAAAATTGGCTTCTACACGAATTATTTCCGCTATTCGGTGTTTTTTGGTCTTCGTTGCCTGGACTAGTCGGCCTTCCAAGTACCTCAGACATTTTCCCAGGTAACGGATTCTACGAAGCTCGGCTAAAGGAGGATGGAGCCCAGCACTTCTAATTAATCCAAAAATTAAAGATAACACAGGTTTCAAGAATTTTGTTTGGTAACTATATACATATTGCAAAAGTTTTCTATTTCAGTACCAACACCTTTCGTCATCAGGATTCTAGAATCTCCAGGTGTTGGCGAAGTTAACACCAAATAGTTTAGAAGTTAAAGTTTTGACGAAATATTCATAGTATGCAATACGCAAAACCACACAATTTAATAACATGGAAGGTAATGATAATAATTTTGGCTTTATGAGAAAATTTATTAACTATTTCATTTAACTTTGAGTTATTCAGTCATGTTGCGCTCACTCCAAAATCTTCAGAGTCAAACTTTCAGATAGTGTCATCAGCAATAAATACCTTAAAAGTCAAACGTGTTAATATTAAATTGGCAATGAGAATATGAAATCATTATTATTCAATGTAATACAACGCTTATTACAAAAAAAGAAGTGAGCGGTAGTAAAATTAAGATATTACAATTTTTTGGCAATCCTTTAATACTTCACCAACATATAAATAAGTTTGAAAAGGAATCTCAGGTCCCACAATTTATTACTAAACAAAATATAAAACAAAAAAATGTTCCTATAATATTTTAATACCTTTTTCCAAGCAAATCAAAAATTAAAACATTTCTTACATTATTCAAACATTAAATAAAGACCAATGTTTTTTTTTTTTCATAAATTGAGGAATTGCACGGATTAATACGTTTTGAACATTAATGTTTGGCGAAATCGGCGTTATTGTTTATAGAGATTTAGGGAAAACCCATGGAAAATTTGTGTTATTTTGCAATAAAAGTGATTTTATGATAACGTTATGCTATTTATATTCACGTTTGTCAAAACCATTAATGAAAAAATATTTAGAATGCATATGCAGCGTTATGTTCTTACTAAAGTACCAGAAAATCGAGTGAAAATTTAAAAAAATTGCTGGTCTGCCCGAAAATTTTGCTTTCCAAAACATTCACGTTTTCGCTTAAAATGACAAATTTCAAGTTATCGCAAACGTGATTTTTTTCTTAAATTGCCACCATAAATTATATGTATCTACATTAACTCAACTTCAAATAAAAAATCTACCTACCATTCTTAATAAGTATAATATAATGCAAGTTTAATACACACATTTACCTGCGAGTTGGTCTCCCTAACTTCGAGCAGGAAGGTCTGTGGGAGGCCTCCGTTAAATCCCTCGGCACAGCGCACCGTGAATGAGCTCATCGACACGTTCAGGATGCTGCAGTTGTGGACCTGGTCCGGACGCCCTGGGAAAACCAAAATAAATTTATTTATGTATGATTGAAAAATTATTAATTGCAGATGAGATTTGAGATTTTTACAGACAAAGAATGTATAACGGTGATTCATTTTTGAGTTATTATGCTACAGAAAAATTAATTGGTTTTGAATAACTGTATGTGAAATGTTTAAAACATATTTTCTTTCATTTCTTTGACCTTCAACCACAGATAAAATAATATTGTACTAATCGCTTAAAAATAAAATCCGAAAAAGCAAAACAGAATAAGTATTACGAGTACTTTAGCGAGCCCTTAAGGCGATCCAATAGTCCAAGAAAAAAATGAAATCGGAATTCACGCCCCTTTATGGGAGGAGTTTAAAAATTCTTGAGGAAAAAGCTTTTGGAAAGGTTGGAAAAGGTATTTGAAATTATTTATTACAGGTTGATTTCGTAAAGGCATGTAAAATAAAATAACTCTTTTTTAAAGCATTGTTTATTGTAATAAAATGGAAATTTAAAATTGATTTCATGGAACCAAGCGACGCGGAGCATAACGTCTATTCCCCGCTCCTTCCGGGGCCAAATTGATAAAAAAATATGGGTGTGGCAAGTATGTAGTCCTTGAGTGGACGCCATAGGGTTCACTTTGAAAATCCAAATTCGTCGACTGCCGGCCGTATTGTAAAATAACAACGTGAAAATTCATATTTTATTTTATTTTGTGAAGTTCGGGCGTAAATATAATTTTTTTGCAATCATTATAAAAGAAACTGAATTTGCCACTTTAAACAATAAAATCATTTCCGAAAAGGGGTTTATAAAAAGGAGAGTTTGAACTTGAAAGTGTTTTTTATAAACCTTATACTATATTTTTTTCTCGGCTTATTAAAAGACTTATAAAAGAAATGACGAAAGTTTTTAAGAGCCAAGATATGTTCTGCACGCAGTATTTAATTGAAGCATCTATAATACTTTTAAGCGATCAAATTTTCAAAACAAAAACATATGATTTTGTTGGATTTTGCAATATTTAGTATGGCTTCATCTTAACATACATATTCTTTGAATGGCTATCCTTTTAAAAAGCGGTCCTACATTTTCTAATGAATGTAATGTCTCTTATATTTTTACAATGTCATTTATTTATTAATTTACGGATAATAGTCCATTAAAAACATAATAACACGAATAAAAAAAGTAGAGGTGATGGTGAAGGTAAAGCACATATAAATGAATAGCAATGACAATATAAAGTGTAAAAAGTACATATAGAAGACACTACAAGTCAAATCATGAAGAAGCATTTAAATATTTCTTATCGACTGCCGAAAGTCATTTAGTTTTTCATAAAAAAATTCAATGCTTTGACTTGCGTTGACATTCTGGAAAAAGGAGAATGTTATCCATAATTAGTAGAATATTGATTGAGGAACAGCAATTCATTATTTCGGAGTCTACGGGAAGAGATGTTGAACTGGATGAGTTGTTACAAATCAGGCGTATCAGTAATACTGTTGATAATTTTAAATATGCAAATTAGAGTCTTTTCTACGTTTTTCTAAAGAAGAAATGTTTATAATTTGTTCAATTTCATCATTTGAGTACTCGCCTCTTTCAAGACCTAACCTCCAAGCAATTCCTCTCAGGAAGCGATGTTGTACGGATTCGATGTGACAAATGTGGACAGCATAGAAAGGAGACCAAATTACACTTGCATATTCAAGGTGAGGGCGAACAAGCGAACAGTAAAGAGTTTTAAGTGTTTTTATATGTTTGAAGTCAGAGGTAATTCTATGAATGAATTTGGATAGAAGTGAATTAATTTAATGTAAATTACAAATGAAAAATGAAACAACACGCGCCTGGTGGAATAATATTACCATTAACATATATACATGAAGACGTTAGAGTGAAAACCACACATCACAATTAATTCCGTTGATATACATAAAGTAATCCGACGAGACAAAGGA
Source organism: Limnephilus lunatus (assembly GCA_917563855.2). Taxonomy (NCBI): domain Eukaryota; kingdom Metazoa; phylum Arthropoda; class Insecta; order Trichoptera; family Limnephilidae; genus Limnephilus; species Limnephilus lunatus. The sequence continues at coordinate 36,070,737 of OU830602.1, read as the reverse complement.
AACCATGAATATCACCGTCTCTTTGAAAATTTGATCCGTAAGTGATATGTATCTTATTTTGTTTAGCGTCATAACTTTATATATCGTATTTGTATTCATATATGTACATTTGAAAACCTAAGGATTAGCATAATTCTCCGCCGTCGCTTCTCAGAAGTAATCATGGCGGGTTGTTCAACAAAGATCACCGCCGTTGCCTGCTGATTAGATAACCCGTTCAGGAATTTTAGGAAAGACGAGTCAACTATACGCGGTGTCAGGAAACTTGGGGTACAAGCGGAAAACTTATATAAAAAATTTCAGCAACTACGAGTTAAAATACATTTGGAGCTGAGACTGCGCTTCGTCGCATTTTAAAATACCTACATTAAACAGCTAGTATTAAACCCCGGCGCACAATTTAAGACTTGCAACATTTTAACATTTTCAATTTTGGACTTGATTTACTCGAAAACGAAAATTCAAATAAAAAAGGATACCATAAAATTGACGCCAAATGTGACGTGAATTGACAATTGAAACGTTTTTTGAAATGGCTTTAGCTGTGTTTGGTGAACAGATCTGAATAGCCAGGTCTGAATAGGTACTTGCCCGGCTTCTTCTTTCACATCTCCTTCCCCTCCTCATACCTTCAGCCTTACAAAATACCTAATTTGGGGATGACATTGCCTCACTGGCTCCAGACAGGAGCAGCTGGAACTCTTGCGAGCCAAAAAAAGTCTCCTTTGCTAATGTTGTTTGGAGATTAAGTTTTATTGTGTCTTAAAATAAATTAAAGGTAAAGGGAAGAATAAGAGGAATATAGGATAAGAATAGGAGATGCTCCCGGTAAATTCCATACTCTCGTATTAATTTAACATCATACGCATTACTTCTATTCGATATTTCTGAAGGTTATTGCTAAAATTTTCTGTATAGTGAAATTTTCTGTTTTGTGAAATTTTCTGTTGTACTGCGAACATACATTTATATATTTGGGGAGTTGTGGACTCTTTTACAATGTTGATTCTTCTGCGGAAAATGAAATAAAGTAGATTGTAGTGTTGATCTTTTTATTAAATTGATTAGCTCTGGCAAGTGCCAGCCATTATTCAGAATTTGAAATAAAAAGATTTGATCATAAATTAAACGTCGTGCGTGAAACGTTGATTGTGAAATTCAATAGTTTTGGTTTAATTTGAAAGGTTTAAGTTTAGTTTAAAATTAATGTGTTTAATTTTTTTTTTTTGAATTCTTTCGTCTCTTAATGTAGATAGGCATCCAAATCGGTGTGCGGTGTTTTATATGGGAAATATATGGTCTTTATGTCGCGGAAAGGTTTTGATACACGAATTATAAATCCCAACATTTTGTTTGAAATCATTAGTTTAATTTAACTTTAAATTTCCGGAGACCATGTATAGATACTACTGATACTAGATACGTAAAGGTATAATAAACACATATATAACGTCGTTATACTCGTATCCACAAAGGACCAGTTGTTTCGTTGAAATTCAAGTGTAATATTGTCTTCAAATAGCTATTCAGCGCCATTTTGCTTGTTTGACATTTGAAAGGTTCCCGTGATACGCTGATTCTAAGTGCGTTTCAACTTTCTACCAAATTGTAATAAGCTGACAGGCTTCATTTGTGAAAAGCTATCTTTATTTAAAAAGATGTCGAAAATTGCGAATTTTGGATAAACGAACTTTTATCAAAAAGTTTTTACATAGCGAAATGTCCCTTAAATTACATATATGATACAAAATAAAAGGTTTTTATGAAACAAAAAGCTTTCTTTATTTTTCTAGCCTACACCTAAACGATAATTTTTAAAATTCGCAAATAAAAATTTAAAACGTAATACCAACCGTTTGTATAAACATACAAAAACTGCAGAAGTCCAGTTATACCTAGGCAAAAGCTTTGGGTATCAAATATAATTTTTTTTTTAAATATAACTTGGGTTTTCTTAAATACACTGAAAAAAGAAAATATTGTATCAATAATATTGTATACCTTTGATACTATAATTTAGGAGGCGGTTACGTATACTACCACCCCAGAAACAATTTATTGAATAACCAACACCCCTGCCTTACCCCAGGTGGTTCGTCACATTTGGTGACTTAACAGGCATGCTTGTTCATCGGGTGAAATTTGTGTAGGTCTTGGTGGCAAATACGTTTGCCCACACACTACCTAGACCTCTCTACCCGGATTTTCGATCCATCGCCTTGCATTGGGAGGGATGGATTCATCCGTCCACTCCTGTAAACATTATTATAAACCCCTCATACCCTTTCCTTAGAACTTCCTTCCCTTCCTTTCCCTAAAAGATCCTCAAGGATACACCCCCAAAGTCGACATAGGCCCTCAGGCAAATTTTTTCCTTCAAGTGTTGAGTTAATGTAAAAAAATAATTCTTTCCTAGTTATTTCACTTTCATATAGATGTAGGTTTATGGTTTGTGAAAATAATTTTAAAACTCTGCATTAGTTATTTTGCATACATCTAAAAATGGAATAAGAATTCAAATATATACATGTATTCTTATTCTTCTTCTTTATGTGCCTTATCAGGTCCCCCCGACGTTGGCGATCACTCTTGAAAAGGTCTCTCTGTCTTGCGCTGCCCGGAATAGCTCCTCCACACTTCTAATGCCGGTCCACTCTCGTATGTTTCGCAGCTAAGACATTTGTCTCCTACCAGGCCCTCGGCGACCCTCTATCTTGCCTTTCAATATTAAATGGAGCAAGTGATACTTCTCCCCTCGAAGTATATGACCCAGATATGAAATTTTCTTGATTTTAATTAATGTAAGCAGTTCCCTATCTGCTCTAGCCCGCCTGAGAATTTCTATGTTGGTGATCATGTCGGTCCATGGGACCTTGAGCATTCTCCGGTGAAGCCACATTTCGAAAGCCTCTAACCTGTTCATGGTATTTATTTTCAAGGTCCATGTTTCACAACCATACAGCAAGACCGACCACACATAACATTTTAGCATTCTCTGCCTTAATTTTAAGCTTATATTGTCATTGCAGAAGAGGGATTTCATTTTTATGAATGCAGTTCTTGCTGCTTCAATTCTGCACCTAATCTCTATATCTGGGTCAAGATTCTCCGTGAGGATACTGCCGAGGTATCTAAATCTCTCCACCTTTTCGACATTACAACCATTTAACTATATTCTTATACTTGAGGTAAAATTTCTCTTTGTGAAAACGCTCTTCCAAAAAACTGTCATGCACTGTGCAAATTTAGTAAGTACCTACTTTCTACGGGAGTACCCACATAATATTAGTCAGAATCTCGTATGTCACGGTTTGACTCCGTTTGCTAAGTTCAGGCTAACTAGTGACTATATGTCACGTGTGACGAGGCTGATATCTCGGCAGGATATTGCCCGGAGGTTCTTAATGTCCCCCACTCCACGGCATAAAGGAAGCACTGTGGTACTGCGAGGCATGGCATATAATAATATCTACCCAGCAGAAGGATTTATTTATATATTTTAGAGAGGAGTAAATTATCTTATAGAGACAGTGATTATAATATTCTAATGTAAATATGTGATGAAGAAATATTGTAAGTTCTGGTTTGTCGTGTACATTCACTGAAAAGCTCACTTTTAAATAAGATTCTTATAAATTTTACATTATTTGTATTATTACGACCACCGTACAAGGCTTATGCCTATATCATGGTAATATATAGGCTGTAATTACAGTGTAATAATAAGAATAGTAATTGTAGACACGAAAATAAAAACAATCTTTAAAAACCTTAAAAACACAAAACGACAAAAGTGTATTATTAGACCTGTCTTTTGTAAGAAGTCAAAATCATCGTAGATTCTCATTATCACTGTATAGGGCGGTGAAGAGCTTCTAAGATATATTATATATCGTCCAATACAAAAGGTGATTAAAACTTGCATAAAATTAAAAGTAAAAAAAATAATAATTAAAATTTGTGCAGCGTAATTTTGATTTTATGTAGTTGTTAATGTATTTATTAATTAACACCCTTTTTAGGAGCTTTTATATATGGATAGTAAAAAAGTATACAGTATTTATTATACACAACTGAACTGCTTCAGTAGCAACGTTATTGGTTTAGTAGTAGTTGTTATTGGTTTATTGAGAAATTGAAGGTGTCTACTGAATTAGTATTATTATTATTTCTCACCATTCTGGGCAAAGAGGACAAGAATTGTTAAAAAGTTTCTAATAAAATAAGTACGAAATATTTTAAGGTAATTATTTTTTTAGATCAATCTCTGTAACTATGCTTAATCTTCCCAAATGATGTTGAGTTACATGAGCCTAACAAGTGTACTGGTTAGAGATCCCATGCACTTTTTTATGATCTGAAAGCGGGGACTTGTGCCTAGCAGAACGCGCCAATCAACTGAGCGACTCAACTGCTTAATGTTTCTACATTGACCATTGATATGTTCAACGTCACTTACAGACATTATAGTCAAAGATACAGTCACGTCACGAACAGTTCAGTAACCATCGTTTGACGCGTGTCATTAAATATCAAAACTGCCCTCATGACCTTTCATACTTACTGACATGCACGTCAAATCTGGAATTTACTCCGTAATTTGGAAATAAACGTTTTACTGTGAACACGAAAAAACACATAACAATCAATACATATTGCAACATATTCATACTTAATATTCATAAAGGATTCTATTACAGTTGATTCCGTAACAATTGGCATCCCGGCATTCTTATACACAATTTGCAGACGGCTTAGGGAAAATACGGATACCCGCCTAAACAAAATATAACTGAGTGTATATTATAAACTGTGAAATAACAAATGAAATCAAATGAAATCGACATTTGATCCGGTGACCTTCTGATTGTTGGTCGAGAGCCTTACCCCCCAGCCAAGGAGGCCTATTAACTTTGATGAGTTTCAATTTTTATAAGAAAAACTTTCTTATTATTCTTTTTTGAAGGTTATTCCCATCAGTGAAATATATCATATTAGAATAAGTTAACAATAATAATCTAAACGAAAATATGAAAGAGAACAAGACACAGAAAAACAGAAAAAAGACAATTGTCGCAACTGGGACTCGAACCCAACTAACCGTCTAACCGGGACTTTCTCCGTCTAACCGGGTCGAGCGCGTTAACCAATTTCCCCATTGCCACCTTCTGTCAAACCGTCATATTTTCAAATTTTAGAATTACATTATTATCAACTAATTATTTTTCTCCATATTACGGGCAACTACCCTTTTTATTGGAAACAATCATTCTAAGAATTGGTTTGTAACCTGGATAGCGTCTCGGAATTTATATGTCATATCCGAATTTATTTATATGGAACAATTGACTTTTATAAAAGTCTAAATGAATATTTAATTTTTATTCGAACCCAGAAGGTGGCAATGGCGAAATTGGTTAACGCGCTCGTCTCGGTTAGACGGAGAGGTCTGGATTCGAGTCCCAGTTGCGACCATTGTCTTTTTTCCGTTTTTCTGTGTCTTGTTCTCTTTAATATTTTCGTTTAGATTATTATTGTTAACTTATTCTAATATGATTTGATGAGTTTATTGAGAAGAAATCATAAAAAAAACACAATAGATAACCTAATGAAATTGATACTATTTTTCGATATTTTTAGAATACTAGAAATTATCATATTTAGGGTTCTTACTTCCTATGCTTCTCTTGGTGGAAGTAAGAAATATTTGATATTTATACATACCCAAAACACAAAAATTATACAGTAAAAATATGATATTTTATTGACGCTTACTGAAGAACAAATTAAGCGACTTGAGGCATTCAAAATGTGAATCTACATACAGAAGAATGCTTTAAATAAGCTGGATGGACAGGGTTACGAATGAAGATGTTATGGTTTGAATGACTAAAGAAAAAAGAGTTATTAAAACTATAAAAAACCGAAAACTTCAATATCTTGGACATGTGATGAGACATCCAGAGAAGTATGAGATGTAAAAATGTAGAGAAAAAAAAAAAAAATAAATAACTATTTATAAGCGTTTTTAAAGGTCATTTCAGTAACATTCTCCAGCCCTAAAGAGTCATAAATTCTCCAGTCTTTTAAAATACATATTTTGATATTATCAACTCCACTTTTGCCACTAATCTTTTAAAATGTAATACTTATAGTGATGGGGTGGCAATGCAATGTCCAGTGTTTTAAATATAATACCCTCCGCGTGCAAAGCCGTATCTTCTCCAAGCACAAACTTTCTAATTAAAGTGTTTATCGGAAGTGACCTGCAGGTAAGTATGTTTCTGTATCCATTTGTAAATATTAAAATTAGATAGAACCTAAGAATTATGAATAAATTGTACAGCGCCCTTGAGGTGATTTTTCACAAAAACGGCGCTCTATAAATTATCCAATTATTATTATTATTATTATTATGAGATCTTGCATCTCATAATGTAGGGAAATATTGCCGGAAGACGGGAAGGAGAACCTCATGGCTGAAAAACCTGAGACAATGGTTTGGCCAGTCTACTATATCTAGAGCTGTTCCGGGCCGCAGTGAACAAAGTCCGCATAGCCAATATGATAGCCAACGTCCGTTGAACGGACAAGGCACAAGAAGAAGAAGAAAAAAAAGTTGTTCCACTACGAAGGTTTTCTTTATCAACAAAGTATAATTAATAATCTGATTTCAGAAATAATTTTCCCGAGCTATTACAGCCAATATCTACAGTTTCCTGGTTTATTAGGGAAGTGAGGATAGGGTACGCATAATGTATATATTTACTATGATAACTCCATCATCTTAAACGTCTTGTTTGGTATCGAAGCCCATACATAATTATTGGGGAGCCTTGAAACCACGGAGCCTGCTAGTTTCACTGGTGCCAATAATAATTGAACGTCTAGTTAATATAGGAGTTAGGTTGTGATGAAATAACACAGATGTTATGGAGAGATATTTAGAAATATCAGACTGTGGTAGATGTAGCAACATAATATGATCTTAATAGAATATTTCGTTTATGCACGTTCCAGAGTGGAAAATACTTTCAGCATCGCCGTGTTGAAAGACCATCTCTGTTCGGAATCGAAGCGAGCGTTGTTTGAAAAAGATTTTTGGTGTGTTATTTCACAATTTCATCACTTAAGGCTCCGCAACTAGGCTCAAAATGAAAAAGATGGAGCGATACGAAATTACGAATGTTAGAGGAGCGCGCTAAAATTTTAAAGCGACAAAATCGATGCGAGAATTACGAAAATATTTAATAAAACACGACTCGTTTAAAATAGAGCAAAAGTCTCATGGGGAGCATCTTAAGTATCATTTAAAGAAATATTGTTAATTTTTTTCACAAATATAATTTATAAGATAATAAAAACAGACTTGTTTGTAATAATTTTTGGAGCATACTTTGCGATTTTTTTCCATCGAGAGAATTTCATATTATTTGCGTTTCGGCGTGGGCAGCATCTAGACATTAACTTCAAAAATAATATATTTTTTTTTAAGAGCTTAAAAACTTCTAAAGGGAGATATGTAAGAAATCGGTAGAAATTCGGGTTGCCGAGGCTTAAGGCCCGGCAGTAAGCATTCTAAAATATAAAGGGAGTTACGTAAACATGAATGTAAGATGGAGAGCGCTTATTATTAAAACAATTATAATTCAGCAAAAATGATGGAAATATTTAATGAAAAACGACTAGTTTAAAATAGATCAAAATCTTCGTGGGAAACGTCTAAAGTAGCATTTAAAAAAAAAACACGGTGAATTTATTCAAACGTAAACAGAGCATAATTTGCGAATTTTTTCTACCAAGTGAATTTCGTGTAATTATAGTTTCGGCTTGGCAAATGTATAGATATTATCTTCAAAAATAACATACACTTTTATTTTTTTAGTAATTTAAAAACTGAAAGTGTTAAAGATAAATATGTTATAAATCGATTCCAGAGTGGAAGATACTCGCTATTGTAAAAAATGACATAGAAACGACTCGATCTCATGTGACATATGTCAATTGTATTCAAATGTTGGGCGCGCATTTAGCGTATTTCCTGACTATTTACCGGTGTCAAAAGAATCAATGACGCTAGTTCCTCGGAGTATCTATAATTGAAATACCGGTAGAATAAGGACAAAAGACTGCAATCCGTTATCACGACTCCGCACGTGCACTAAAGATTGCAATTCGTTTGGATAGGAGAATCTATCAAAGGGACCGCCCGTTTATGCGCAGAGGATTTTTTCAGGTATTTTATTCATGTACAAATAAAGCGAAGATGAATTCTTCATTCTCCGTTCATTCTCAAAGTTAGATATTTTTTACCAGGTAGCCTTAATTGATTCATCTGTACGCTGCTGGAATCCGAACACTATACCCTCCAACTACGGTAAGAAGTTGTTATCACATATAAAATACGACTGCATCAAAGTCATCCTTCCTCCTTCTACCATCGTACCCCTATAAAAGCCTTCTCACTAACGACATGTGTTAAGTGCTTTGAGGCTTTGAGGAATCGAACGCTGATATCGGGCCTTTCGCCGATATGCTCAAGTAAAACACCCCGTACATGTAAAGTGTACACTCTCGAAGACTGGGCTGGTCCGACCCTTAGGGCAAAAGCTCTAAACGCTGGCTGGGAAGGGTAAAGGGATAGGCCAAATTAAAAAATATAATATAATATGGATCAGTGTTAAGGTATTGAATTTTTTAAAGTTTACTTTGCAGTCAAAGGGGTGGTTAGAGACGGAATAGAACGACATTTACCTATTGAAGACCTTAACAGTTAAAGTGTTTTGTAGGCATATCTGTCTTCCAGGCCCTAAAGACAAATTTATTTTCGTTCAGATGAATTTGACCAAACAATTCCAAACATCGAATTTCTTTCTTGAACAATCAATTTTATTGGCACATCTGGCTGGACCCCTTGCACGGTCGATCAGTAAGGATTTTATCTATACATTTCGATAATTTCTCGTCGTTCTCTAGCATGACTGCATATCGCCAACGAATAAATAGCAGTTCACAATGCCTAAGTATTACTCGCTTTTATCGATGATTTTCAGATATATTCAGATATGTTGCTATTATTTTTGTTAATTTTTTGTTGATTTTTGTTGATATTCCGTTTCTTTAATTATATGTTATTATCTTATTGTACAAAATTTTTGTAATATTTCACAGTATTTTTGAAAATATTATTTTTCCATTTTTGTAACTATGCATATTATTGATTATCTATATATGTAATTACATAGACTAGCTCCCCAGTTAGACCCGAGAATATTTCTCTACTAATTGGGTAACCAAAAAAGTCTGATATGAAATGTAATATATTATTATTATTTATTATAAATATTTACTTTTTTTCTAATAAAAAAAAAAAAAAAAAAAAAACGTCAACGTCTTGTTTGTGCATTAGGGATCTACAGTTGTTGTCCCAGGGAATGATGAGAAGTTACCGAAAGTTGTCGATAGAATGCTTATCGATCGACTGTGCTAGAAGGCCTGATCTCACTTCTTGAGATTTTCAGTTCTATACATAGAATATAAAGACTTTCAGAACATCGGATAATGTTAATACATTATTAAATATTTAATTTATAATAAATGTGGGTGATAAGGACGGAGGAGTGTTATTCAAAGATGAATTGTAAATTCACAGTGTTATAAAAAGGCACGAATAATTAATTTTACCAGAAAACTGTTAGGTAAGTTAATGTTTTAATATACATATTGTGAAATGCTATTTTGTAAAAGGCGATAAATACTTGGGCAATACCTCTATTAACTTACTCATTTGGCATAATTAAATGGTCTAATACAGATTTAGATAGCTTAGAACGATTAATTAGAACTACATTAACTAAATTTCATTGCCATCATCCAAATTCAGCTATAGAACGTATTAATTTACCCAGAAATTTAGGAGGTAGAGGTATAGTCAAAATAACATCTTTAAAACATAATCAGGTAGAAATGCTAAGAAATTTTTTCCATAGGAAAGCTGATAGTTCAGAAATGCACAAAATAATATGCAAGGCAGATAGAAATATTTCACCATTAAATTTATACGACGAGAATGCCAGCATTCTTATAAATACCAACCAGGAATTATTAGATTCCTGGTCAAATAAAATTCTTCACGCAAAACACTTCAATTATCTCAACCAAACATATGTTGACAAATTTTCGTCAAACAAATGGTTGAGTATTGGAGAGTTGAGCGCAGAAATAGAAGGCTTTATGCTTGCAATACAAGATAGAGTCATTAATACTAAAAATTATAGGAAGCATATCGACGGTCCCGTAGAACAATGTCAGATGTGCAAAATCGTAGTTTTGCAGGAGAGCTGTTCAAAGTTTTTTTTCTGCATTTTTACTCTTTCTGAGAGAAACAAATGTAAAGTTGATGTGATATTTTGCATTAACCCTTATTTATTTATTTGGAAAAATACAGTATACCAGCTTTTTGCAACATTGTTGTAGTTTTTAAGAAAAATCACTTCCGACTTTTTTTTACGGACAAGGAGTTGTCGTATAGAAACATCTGACATTGTTCTACGGACATAGCATGAAACATGTGTGTCGTATATGTATATCCTACTTTATTCTTTGGAATTCAAACATAAGTTTTTGTCGTATTTACAACCTAATTTATTGTATATATTTTTTTTGTTTCTAATATTACCAAAAAAAAGTAAATCTATTTTTTTAGTAATAATTACGTAAAGGAACCCCTTTATAATAAAAGTTATAAAAAGAATTTGACACTAAATAAATAAAAACAGGGAAAATAATATATTCAATTTTTTATTTGTTTTTAATCCAACAGAACTGGGAGAATATTTCAATCTCAGATATGACATGAGATATCCACATTATTTAAAGAGAAAAATATAAGAAAAATTAAAAACATAACAGGTTACCTAATCGTACCTTAAAATTAAAACATCCGTAGTTTTATTTCTTTTAATCTAGCAGTACTGGGTACTGGGAGGATTGTTCAATCTCAGTCTGTAACATGAGTCAGTTACATAAGTACGACTATCACATTATTTAAAGGAGAAGAAATAAGAAAATATAACAAAAATTAAAACATAACAGGGTGGTACCTAACCATAACATAAAATTAAAACATCCGTAGTTTTATTTTTTTAATCTAGCAGAACTGGGAGGAATGTTCAATCCCAGTCTGTTACATGAGTCAGTTACATAAGTACGCCTATCACATTATTTTTTTAAGGAGAAGAAATAAGAAAATATAACAAAAATTAAAACATAATAGGATGGTACCTAACCATAACATAAAATTAAAACATCCGTAGTTTTATTTTTTTTAATCTAGCAGAACTGGGAGGAATATTCAATCCCAGTCTGTTACATGAGTCAGTTACATAAGTACGACTATCACATTATTTAAAAGAGAAGAAATAAGAAAATATAACAAAAATTTAAACATAATAGGGTAGTACCTAATCATAACATAAACTTAAAACATTAATAGTCTAATTTTCGAATTAGAATATTTTTATTAGACCTAAATAAATAATAAAATTATTATTATTCAGAGTCACCATCATTGACACAAATGTTTCCGTATGTTATGGTCTTATAAAATTCATGATATTGTTCAGGAATAATTCCTGAATTGCAAAGACTTAAAAGGTCATTGTATTTATCTTTTTGAATCGGCAAAGGGGTATCATACGCCTTATGAAGTTCGATGTCAATAGCATGAAAATGTCTTGTGGCATTACGAACGATGATAGTCTGAAACTCTTTTCTGAGGTCATATTTATACTCCAGCTGATTGGAATGATCTCCAGAGGTACGAACTTGCTTGACGCATGTCCATGTCATTTTTTTATTTTGGGTATCTTTAGTCCAATTTTTATTCTTTAACAGTATTTTAAAGTCGTAAAAGTTATCTTGCGACATATCTCGAACTTCGTAGGGATTTTCATCAATTTTTGCCCATCTCACGAGAATCTTCCATTCATTTGGACTATAAATCGTCCTAGGAGCACTTGCTTTTTCGATTACTGCGTGCACACTATCTCCCTCATTTTGAGTGTGGCCCTTTTCTAAAAAGCTGTGTGTAATGGTGATTCCGAATTCTTTAGCTGCATATAAATACAGGCTAAAAACCACTCTATTTCGATTCTGTCCAGGGCAGTTATCAGACCAGAATCTGAATTCTTTAGTCCCCCTTTCAACATTTTTTTTAAAGAAATCAAGCAAACAACTACTTACTTCATTGGCTCCTCGTTTTGCGATTCCTTCGTGCCACATATAGCAGATCCCGTGTCTCGCTGCCATATCGTAAACAGTGAAATTGTAGGTGGACAATTTTCGTTTATAATAAAAAATACTCGCCTTACCATGAGGACAAGTTAACACCTTTTGAAAATCAAAAGTCGCACATATGATTGACCCATCAGAAGCGATAGCTTTGGCTTTGTCGTTATTTTTTAGGTCCCGGGCAAACTGTTTCTCCTCGCGATGCAAAGTGATGGCTTCTGTCTGCTCATCAGACGGCTGAGACATATTTTTAAATGCATAGCATTGGTCGCATTGATCCTTTTTAGGGATGTGGAAACCTAAGTTAAATTTTTGATTAACAATGTCTCTGTATTGTCGTTCGGATGTCGCCTTTTTGGTATATATGTCTGGGTTAAACCATTCAATATACAATTTGAACATCCGAGCAATGCTGAGACTTCCATCTAAATATAACTTTGTCGAATCTTTTCTAATATAATGCGATTCGACCGGCACAAATGATTGTACGTGGTCACACACACTTTTCACCACATCCTCGACAATTATTTTTTTATGATTTTTATGGGCCCCTCTATTGTCTTTCTGAACGTCCATCGATCCGTCATACTTCTTCCAGGCCGTTGTCACTATTCTTTCCCCGACAGAAAGAGTATTTAAAAAGAATATCTTACAGACGTTTTTCTTATCAGATTCCAACGATAACGTTGACTTTTGTGGCAGGAAATATTTGTATGTGTACTGACGGTTAAGTTTTACATCAATAACGAGTGCACGACGTTTCTTCTCCTTTGTTGTATATTTAACAACAAAGCTCCATTGTAGCTGTCTATCACCCAGATTCCAAAATTTTTGTAAAATATCTGATCTTTCTTCAGTAGAAAAATGTGTGAAACATTTCAGCTTACAGGAGCGAGGTGGGCCAAGTACCTTTTCGTCCGTACATTTTCCACGTTTGGTGACGTACTTCTTACCCAGGTTTTTAAGACATTTCCGTTTGATATCTGCCCATTCCGATTGATTTCGGCGGCGTTTTGTATTTATCCTCGTATTAATGCTAGAAGCTGGAGATGATGCATTCGAAGAACAGTTTGGAGAATAATCTATGGGCAAAATAGTATAATCCTCATTGTGTACGCCACAAAAGTTGTCATCGCATAATATGTGGCCATTCACAGGGGATGGTACAGGAGTTTCGTTGAATTCCAGCAATTGCGGCTGTTCATTTTGTCCGTTGGACTCTATGTTCACAGAAACAGAAGAAGGCGAACCGGGAATATCTGAAATAACAACAATATTTTTTAATTCCATCGATTAAAAGTCTCAGAAAATTTACTTTCAAAATTATATAGTTTCAGATACAATTATTGTTTTACTAATTTACCTGACTCAGCAAGCAGCGATGAAAAGACATTTTCAGCCATCAGGTCTGCTGTTTGGCCAATATTAACACTCCGCGGAGGGTCGGATTCAGAAACGCCTAAAATCAAAATATAATTTTATTTTAATATACTAGCAGCAAATTTTATCTTTTCTCTTTTTTTTAATGCGCTTTTTAAACACCTACCTGATTTTTTTTCTGGATCGGACTGAGATTCGGATTGTGGACTATTCAAATCTTTCAACAGATGCTCCATGATGTCTCCAAACTCCTCTTGCATTTTAGCAACCCCATCAGGAAGAGGTGATTCAGGAATCTCTAAAAGGTTTAAAAAAAAAATAAACTCTGTTTCTCAAAAGTGTCTGAAAATCTGATTCTACGTACATTTATAATTTGAATAATAAGTAAGTAAAGTAAAAAATATTGACCTTCTTCTTCCTGCACCAATGGTGACTGAGACGAATCAAAGGAATTCAAATCTGGATTCATCGTTTTTGTAATATCCGTATTATTTATATTATGATTCCGAGTATCTTCATGACGTGAACAGGGATCTAAAAACATTGAATATGTTAATCTCAAATACTTATTAAATTACATTTTTTTATTGAAATACAAATATGAAAATAATATATATTTACACAGCAGATAAATCTTTAAAAATATATTTTACAGGTGTTTAAGAGGTTTTTATTTGTCGAACAAAGTAGTATTGAAAAAACTTCCCAAGAATAATGTTGAATGTGAACATTTGACACGAGAAAAATTTTAAATGTTCCAAGAACAAAGTCGGATTTTTGTTTCCTGCACACTGCTACTTGACAGATTCCAACAAAAAATGTTAAATGTGCTTTTACGGCGACACATATTTTTTTATCACTTATACATATTTAAGTACCACCTAACAATGATTTAATTAATGTAAACTAAAAACTCTCATTTTAAAGACAAATGATTTATTTTCTGTGATTGTTATCGGTTATGACAATCTGACATTGTTTTTGGGAGGCCCGATAAAGTAATTTAAAATCATAGCAGTTCTGTAGGAAAACAATAAAAACTTACCTATTACAACTTCATTTTCATTCTCATTATCCTGATCTGGATGAATAATGGTATTTGTAATGTCCATTAACTGCTTTATTCGACAATTAATGTTTCTTGACACGTTAGAGCCATGTCCTGGTTCTCGTTTATCTTTGTCTGCACTTTGTTCATTCACTTCAATTGGACACATTTTACTAGGCAAACATTTAAAACGATTATTATATTTTCGAGGCATAATTAGTTTATACTGCCTTACTAACAAAAGAGCAACAATTTACTTTTATATTGATGTGCACGCACTGATTCTTCACGCACGCCTCTACCGTTCGAACTCTCCGAAGAACTAAGTAGATTCTGACAATCCGACTGTGCGCGCGCACTTCCAATGGCGGACTTGTGACAGCGAACAAAATCAGCTGTGCACTACTGACAATGTTCTCCGGACAGTATGTCACAACTGACTTTGTTTGTTTCAATAACTTCTGAAATAATTAAGATAAAAAAAATCTGAAAACGCAGACTACAAAAGCAAGAAAAGAAATTTAAAATCAGCCAAAAAAACGATTTTTGATTTTTTGCAGATCTGACTTTATTCTACGGGACCGTCGATATCATCAAAGATGCAAATCAAATTGATGATTTATGTAGAAAATGTTTGGCTTTTCCGGAAACTATAGAACATATTATATCGGGATGTTCTGTATTAGCGCCGTCCGAGTATACATTTAGGCACAATCAAGTTTTAAAAATTATTCACCAAAGTTTGGTAATTAAACATAACTTGATTGACTGCCGTAATGTACCATATTATGAATATGAACCAAATTCATTTTTAGAAAATGAATTTTATAAAATTTATTATGATAAAACTATTCTGACAGACAGAACAATTAGTCATAATAGACCCGATATAGTTTTACATGACAAAATTAAGAAAATAACTTATATCATTGATGTCGCTATACCAAATTCTTGTAATATTCAGAAAACTGTTTCTGAAAAAATAAGAAAATATACAGATTTAGGAAATGAAATTAAAAGAATTTGGCATTCTCAGACTATAAAAATATTACCATTTGTTATTTCGGCTACTGGCATTATACCAAGCTCTCTCATTCAAAATTTAGGCGTATTAGATTTGTCAAAAAATTTGTACATAAAAATGCAAAAGTCGGTCATTTTAAATACATGTAGGATTACGAAAGATTTTTTAAATATTTATATTGAGGGATCAGTAGGATTTATCGGACCAGTTAGGATTTCATCAGAGCCGAACCCTCTGATATGAAAATATCTGGAGTCGGTGAAATATTTTCCCATTATGTTTCTGGTGGATTGACGTATTGTTCTTGTATTGTTTTATTCTTATATAGTGCAATTACATTGCGTTAATTTACTAGATATTCATTTGTGGAAAAGTGTGTGGAAGGGTTTAGTCTTTCATTTGGGAAAGATTCAACCCGGACATGAAATCTGGAGCACCGTATTAAAAATGAAAGTTAATTAATTATTGTAACGAAAATATATTTTTTATTTATTTTGAAGAGAAAATGAGGGGTTAGAGGCAGTTTACAGGTAATTTAATATCATATTTTCATAATTTATAATTTTTAACATTACTGGTAGGTAATATAGATATTTTACTCGAATAGGTCAGAGGCGGGGCGAAGAAAATCAATAATCATTGTAATTTGTTACATCGTTACATAAAGCTAGCTCTTATATAAAGCTAAAGCGCATAAGAAAGATGGAACATCCCCTAAGAAAAGTGCCCCTGGGAAGGAGCCATCGTCGAAGGCCCCCAGTTTCTCTGCTTCCTACCCCCGCAACTCCTTGGAGAGTTGTTAGGGGTCTGAATGCTTGATTTAGTCCATGTACCGGTCAAAAACCCCAAAACCTTGTTAGTGCATCGCCTGTTCTGCTAACACTTGGGATGGTCCGACACGAGATTCTACAGGGAACTCTCCTTGCAATTTGAAAGGTTATTTTGTAGATATATTTGAAATTTATTTTTTTATTAAAATCTTTATTTATCAAGTTACTAGGTGATTGTACTGTGCCTGCCTCACTGGGAATTCCTGTGTTGAGAGCAGGCGCATTTTAGCATAAGTATTGTAACACAAAAATAAGGATAACAACAACAACGTTATTTGCATTTAAAGTAAAAGTACAAGGACAGTCAGCATCGTACCAATGAGAAAGCATGCATTAGGAGGTTCTAAAAATATTGTTAATATATGATCTGTCTTTGCTAGTGATCCAAGACTTGGTATCTGATTTGTATTTTACATAACTAGTGTGCTATCTAATGGTTAGTGGAAGTGTATTATAAAGTTTTGTTGCAAAGTACCTGAAGTTTCTATGACCATATGTTGTTTTGGCGAAAGGAATAAGTAAGAGATATTGCCCTTTGGTTCTCGTATCACGAACAGTTTAGATATTGTCAAAAACAGTTCTACGTTTGTATAGATAAGTTAGTATATTTTTTGCATAAAGTTGCATAATGTCCAAAACACCGATTCTCCTAAAGATTTCATCTGAACTGCTTGTGATCGGTAGTTGTAGAATAATTTTTATAATTAGTTTCTGGGCTTTAGAGATCGGATCAATGGCGGCGGCGTTTTCCTCCCCAGGCTATGCTACCATACTCGATTAGAGATTGACATAGTGCATAGTAAATTGTTTTGAGTTGGTTCAAGTTAAGAAAGTTACGAGTTTGTCTAAAGAAGTATGTAGACTACACCCATATAAATTACGCCCAGTCGGGTTTTCACATAAATGATAAGCACATAATACACCCAATGAGCAATTGAAAATAATATCAAAAGTTTTTTAAACACCAAGTACATATTGTAAAACAAAGAAACTTGGGCGGTGGGCATTATTGGATAACCAATAAGATCACCCTACATATGTGGTTTGCTACGTTTGGTGACTAGCTGGGTTGCCCTGGTTTACGGGGTGAGCTTTGTCCGGGTGTTGGCGGCGGATGCGTCTCTCTACCAACTGCGTGGCAGCCAGATTGGGAGGGACTGGTTGAGGGAGACCTTTGGACATCTCCAGCAGGACTTGATGTATACTCTAGTGTTATGTTAATCTTAGTCAATAATCACGTTCTGCTTAACAAAAATATACCAAAAAAATGTGTTAAATTAAATTAACTTTAACAATTAGAAATCAATAAAAGAACGATTGACCTCAATGTAACAGTAATTAATGTCGTATAAAATTATTTATTCCCCACTTCTCAGTACGTTTACAAGACTAATTTAAATAAGTCAATAGCAGTTACGTCAATATTATACAATTAAAAACACGCTAACATTTGGAAACGCGAATATGGGGAAAACAGATTTCAAAGTAGGTACCCCATAAAATAGAAAATCTATTGTCCCAATTATTTTCTCAGTAAATCGGTTTAACCAGTAATAAATCATTTTGGGCACTTAAATGAGCGGAGTAAATAGAATCATATAAATAAGTCGTCTCAAAGTGGTATAACCACATTGATAAATGTGGTTGTAACAAAAATGACTTTGTAAGCCGATACAGCTGTCACAATTATAACAAGTGTAATTCACACGCGGTAGGAGTGAAACTAGAAAGTCGCTAGATGTCGCTTTCTTTTGCCTGTTTATTTTAATGTGGTATGAAGATTGGATATTGATTTTGAACCTTCATTCGATTTATGTCTCTCTCTCTGGCCGCTGAGACTTGTCAGGTGCCTTGTCCACTATTCTATCGAAGCCAAGCGCTGAAGCGCGAATTTACTGCATTATATTAGAACCGATTATTATTTGTGGAGAAATGAGTTGTGACGCATTTCCGTTTCATCCTAATTTCAAATCACTAACGGTGCTAAAGAAGTTTCACTTCGAAAGTAAAAAATAAAATACTCTCAGAACTTAATAATAAAATTATTGAATTTGTTTTATATTATTTATTTTTTAAATCACGCAGTATTTGAAAAAGGTGCGGGATTCGCAACATAGTACGGCCAACTTAGACGCTTCTCCCATTTTCATTCGAATAACATTAGAAACATACTAGATTCCAAATCTATGAAAATGGTTTATTGCTCTCTTTGTCAATCAATCATTGAATATAGAAAAATCGCATGGGGAGGTGCAACACTATCAGCTATAGATTTATTATAGAAGGCATAAATATTAATTATGAAAGTTATTCTTAAAGTTCCCATAATAACAAGTACTGTAGATATATTCAACAAATTCCATGTATTATATTTTCGAAAAATTTACACAAAAACAATCTTAACTCATCTGTTTAAAAATAAAACACATACATTTTATGAAAACACCCAAAATATTGTAAACACGCTGCACAAAACCAAAGAACTTATACAAACATCTAAAACAAACTCAACATTTGTTCAAAGAAATTTCAAATACATTGCGTCTAAAATATACAATAATCTACCTGACAAAACAAGACAATCGAATAATATTAACAAAAATACAAAATCCTGATCAAACAATGGATCATCGAAAAAGGTCGTATAATTAGTCACTTCACCCCAATATAATTCTCTATCTCATTATTGTTAGCACTACCTACCAACCTGAAATTTTTTTATTGAAAAATGAACTTTATTTAATATTTTTAAAATATTTGTAAACTAGTCTGTCTCGACACAGGATTTCCTAGTGATAGGGGCAAGGCCAAAAAAAATTGTAAACCTTTTTTTATATAGACGCAGATAAATAAATAAATAACCAATCTTCGGACTGTCCGCAACATTTATATTAAACTAATGTAATAATCAAAAAAAATTGTAAACCTTTTTTTATATAGACGCAGATAAATAAATAAATAACCAATCTTCGGACTGTCCGCAACATTTATATTAAACTAATGTAATAATTAAACTAATGTAATAATAATGTTAATACGTAAACACCTCAGCACAGGTTCTCCTAGTGAGGTGTTCACGAAACATACAACATTATAAACCAACAGTTTCACCTTCTCAAACCTACCTTACACCCAACATAATAAAATGTTATTTTAATTAATATGTAAAAATGTTTTCCAAAATATATTATGTTAAAATATTAAATATATAAGGTAAAAACTGTAATATATAGAAATAAATAAATAAATAAATAAATCCATGCATAACCAAGAAGCAAGTTCCCTTGTGAAGTCACACTGTATTTTATTGATTACGAACAAGGGTAAAGTTGAAGCCAGGCTTGGAATCAATTATTTTATGACTAAAGGAATTCAATCCTATCCCCTTATGTTGAGTTACACAATTAGGCATCGGAAAATCCAATGGAATCTCTTCCATTCTACTACGCGTCGTGATTACTAGGCCCAATACGAAAGGTATGCATTTGAACAAAGCAAAACTTCAACAAAGGTCTGTTAGTGAATTTGCAGAGTCCGTGAATAAATTTTACACCAACACGCCAGCTAGAGTCAGTACTTGACTAACTTTTCTAAACACTGAATGATTTAAATAAATTTTCTGCGTAGTCTATCTGTCGTGTGCTATTATATACTTGGTATTTATGAATTATTTATAATAAGAAGTATTATACCGGGAATTATAATAAGTTTTATATTGGAGGAAGGTGTATTCTTTTGATTTGCAGGCTTTTGAAGAACTCAAAAAAGTGGTGCACACAAAAGATCATCTATAAAAAAACACGCTTGTAATCAACCACCGTCGACCATTGCACAAAAAATGTTGTTTATTCCAGTTTTTAACGTAATTCACTCATCGACCACCACAACACGGGCATGTGCCTAGCATGGTGGTCGAAAAATCCCCAATTTATGGAATAAAAAAAATTCAATGATTAAAAACCTTAAAATTGCACATATAACATTAATACTTAACCTTCCCTATACTCGCGCGTTGGTCTCTCAGACCGACAGATTAATAATTAGTTGTTTTCTCAAAAATTAATAATAAGAGGTTTTTAGTGGCTTCTTAATTTGTTATTAGGCATTTTTAGCGTGGCAGCGCGTATTGACGCTGAGTGGACGTGTGATACTGACCTTAACCGACATTAACCGTTATTGGTCTTTTAGGTAAGTAACAATTACTACCCAAAAATTCTAATAATGATTATTTATTATTTTTATAATATTTTATTATTCTTGATACTTTATAAGTTTAAAGAGTTCTTTTTTTAAATTTAATTCGCGAAAAGGTTTATTTTTGTTATTACGGTTAGAGTGTACAAACAATTACCTTCTTTTAAGGAGGCTGATTTAAAAGTCTGTTTCACCGAAATAAAGTTAAGGTTTTAACATTTTTCTTTCTTTTTGGTTCCATTATACCCCCTTCTGTATAATAAATACCAATAATGCTTAAAAAGTTTATAATTAAAATAATGCAGACGAGATAAAATCTCGGTCTGAGACACCGTGCGCGAGTATAAATATGTGTTATGCCATTGGGCGCGAGTATATGAAGGTTCAATCTTTTATTTCATACATTATAACAAATAATTATTCCCACGTTATCTTATTATGAAACTGCTTCAAACCGTGAATATTATAAAAACAAATTATTCTTTTACAAATTTTTATTACGAGGTTAAAAATTTTTAGAGCACCTGGTGCAAGCCACAGTAAAATGCTTTCTTAACTCCAAAATCCGCCTTAAATCTTAACGAGGCTTCGGATTGCTGCACGCCTCTCGTATAAACCTTCACACATTAAGCACGCCAGCCCCAGGAGTGCTCGCTGTTCACCGTTCACCGTTCACCGTTCACCGGTGTTACGGTATCTACCACCCTGATATGGTACCATGCACCTCGGTATAACGGAA
The DNA here is from genome assembly GCA_917563855.2 of Limnephilus lunatus. Classification (NCBI taxonomy): domain Eukaryota; kingdom Metazoa; phylum Arthropoda; class Insecta; order Trichoptera; family Limnephilidae; genus Limnephilus; species Limnephilus lunatus. The sequence continues at coordinate 36,049,231 of OU830602.1, read as the reverse complement.
CCCACCTCATCGGTGCATCGAGATTTAACCGGGGAACACTTGGGGCTAATTTGATATCCGTCCATTCATCAGGTTAGCGTTTTAAACACCTTTTTTTTTACCACGGCTCTCTTGGGTGTTGCATTTTCATGGCGGTGAAAAAGGTTTTATTTTTTAAATGAGGATTTATAGAGAAAATTTAATTTAATGACTGTTTGTATTTTGGTTTATTATTATTTTTTTAATGTGAATACTGCACAAAAATTCCAATTGCTCCAACCTTTTTTTTTACATGAATACCGCACAAGAGTCCCAACTGCTCCCGTCTGGAGCCAGTGAGACTATGGCATCCTCAATTGGGGTATGTTGTGAGGCTGAAGGTAGTGGAGAGGGGAAGGAGAAAGGGAAGAGGAACTTGGGGAAGTATCTGGCTATTCAGATCTGGCCGCCAAAACCGGCTAAAGCCATTTCAAGCAACGTTTCAATTCTGAATGGTGGTCTTACACCGGGGCAATACTGAGAACATCTTCCCCTCTGGAACGTGCCGCAAATAAACTATATATTATTTTTCACCGATTTTAGACCGGTCAGTGGTTGAGTAGGCATCGCGTTTGGGTCCCACCCAGGCGTTCCGTGTTCGATTCCTCGGCTGGATAAGTCCTCCATCGGCTTACTGTGGTGGCATTTTCGGCTTACTGTGGTGGTAGTTGGAGATTTTCACATATATTTTTGGGTTATTCTTAACCTGGGAATGTTTATATTTCTTTTTAGAAAAAAATGAATAAATTGTGAAATAACACAAATTAATCAAATAAAATTAATGTGCCATGCCGGGATTCGATCCCGCGACCTTGGGAGTGCGAGTCGAGAGCCTTATCGCTAAAATTCGCCGGCCGCAAGGCTCTGGAGACAGTGAGACTATGGCATTCCCCCGATTTGGGTATGTTATGAGACTGGAGGTGATAGGGAATGAAAATGAAGGTGGAGATGTACCTGCTTATTCAGACACCAAACACGGCTAAAGTCATTTCAACAAAGTTTTAATTCTGAATTTTGGTTTTACACCAGGGCGATACTGAGAGTATTTTGAACTCTGGAACGTGCCGCAAATATGATATACTATTCACAATTTTTTATTTAATTAAATAGGAAGTAACAAAAATTAAACAAATAAAATTTATTTGAGCATACTGGAAATTGAACTCGCAATCTTCGGATTGCTAGATGAGCATCTTACGCCTTACTCGACCACGGACGCAAGAAATCTCTTTTTAACTCTAGAAGACTTATCAAATTTTTTTTACTACTCATTTGTCAATTGGACTAACACTTTTTTCATCAATTATAAAATGCTATTTTTGTTTGCAATGGTTTCAAAAGTTGTACGTAAATGAATTATTTCTAATTTTAAAACCATTAATAATTCATTGGGGGGTTTTAATTACGACTTATCCATTTCCTAGAAGGTAATAAAACCACCAGAAGGGATATTCAAATGTAATAAAGCAGCTCCGCCAACAATGAACAAAATGTGTTATTAATGAACGTACAATATTCTCTACAGCGCCCCAATAACGTTCATTCCTGGAATAGACGACACAAGTAAAAAAAATTATATTGTGGATTTTTCTAGCTATTCAAATAGTTTGAATGCTTTTGTTTTAAAGATAAATGTCACTGTATTTTTCTGGTTCAATTGACGCCCGGTCATCTTGAATGTGTAAATAACCCCAAACTTGCTGGGCATAATACTCGTACCCTAAAAATTGACTAACGAATTTAGTTTACTCGGATACAAAATATGTCAACCAAATGGCAATCAGCAGATCTAAATATACATCAAAGAAACCAACCCTATAGAGTGAAATAAGTTGCATAGGCGGCCCTTTAGATGTTTTCCAGTCCAAGTTAGATTCACACGCACAATTTAATAAAAAAAATTGATAGACACCGATTAGGTTAAGTTGATCCGAAGAGAGTAAAATCTACAATGATTGAAAATTACAATGAATTGGCAGTTAGCGTTTTTAAATGTTACAATAACATTTGAATAATTCATATTTATATTCATATGGACACTTCAACGCCATCAGTGGTCCATGGTGATCTAATCGCATTTCAAACGGGCACAATACATCTGAATCCCTGAAACTGATGAGTATCCCTGAAACCTGAAAGCACATAGAGACTGCCAAACCACCACTTTGTGATATAAATAGTATTAATCAGAGTGTACAATTCGCACGTGGTAGAAGTAAAACTAGAAAGTCGCTAGATGTCATTTTCTTTTCTTTTGCCTTTTTCTTGAGTGGTTTGAAGATTGGATAATGATTTCACAAAAATATACGTTTTTTTTTGTATTTCGTAGGATTCGAACCTCCGTTCGCTTGATGTCTGTCTCTCTGGCCGCTGAGACTTGTTAGGCGTCTTGTTCACTGCGCTATAGGAGGCACGCGCCAAGGTGCGAATTTACCGCATTATATTAGAACCGAGTTTTTGTGTAGAACTGAGTTGTGACGCATTTCTGTTTCATCCTAATTTCAAATCACTAAAAAAAAACCAAAACATATTATGATGCCTAACAAGTATCTAAACTGTTAAAAGTAGTTGTGTTAAAATAAAGTTTATCAGGTATATTCCATTTATTAAGTCACACGACAAAGTGTTGGCTTATGAACTGCCGTTTAACGCTGCAGAAAAAAGGAGAGTCGACAGGATTTTAATAGTTTTCATTTCATTAATGTCTTTAGTTAGAACCGCCATCCACGGGCTAGTAATCGAATTAGCTCAGAGGTGTAATGGCGACTCCGCAAACTTCAACTAGAACAAAGTGGGAAACTAGGTACATTATAATAGGTATAAGGTCTGGTTCGTTTCCACAATAAACGGCAGAAAGTGCATGATAATTTTAGTATTTAAATTGCTAAATGCGCCGAGCGCGAGCCATTTCACCGCGGGATATTGCGAAATAATTCGCGAAATAACCTTTTTTGTGTAAATTACCGGCAGAATAACCTATTTTGTGCAAATTACTCGCGATAAATTTAAAAACATAATCTGCGCGGACTTAAAAGTTTGCTTTTGAGACGTAAATCATTTTTGTGTAAATTACCGGCAGAATAACCTATTTTGTGCAAATTACTCGCGATAAATTTAAAAACATAATCTGCGCGGACTTAAAAGTTTGCTTTTGAGACGTAAATCATTGCCGATATGCACGCCGGAGTTTAATGGGACCACGGAGCCGCTAGGATACAATGAAGCTTTGTTATTATTTTTTAAACTTTCTTTAAAATGTTTTGAATCGGATTTGCATAGATGGATTACGTTATGAATTTAAAACTTTTGTAAAATGTAAGCTTATAGCAGTTGGATATGTGTGATTGCAATATAATTAATTATTACCTACAATACGTCGCACACACCCAATACAACGCATTACCTAATGCCTAAAACTTCCAGCATCAAACAAACAAAAAAACATTGCCTAAAGTTCTAACAAGATATTCTCTCAGCAGCCTTCTCAACCAGTGACATATTTAGATATCTTTATTTGTAACTTTTGTATATCTTTCTAAATGCTTTCATGATATATTCTTCAACTAACTGTATCAAGCGGGTCTAGTCTGTTTTAACTTTTCATTGAACTCCCCTTTAAATTCGTAATCCTGTGTAAGAATAATTTTCTTTTAAATGTATAATGTTGTCCTTTTCCGCAATAGAGTTTTATTCAACTCATTGGGAATTATATAATAAAAATATTATGCTACGAGTATGTTATCATTAATAAATAAATAAATAAAAATCTATACACGTTATGTTGATGAAAAGTTACTTTCCGTATTTTTTATGCTATGATGACAAACTAGGACTTATGGTTTGCCACATATATTTCTTTAAAGCACCTTTTATTTTTTAAAAAATGCAAGAAAACGTTCAGATTTCCCACCTGACTTCCTGCCTATTTCAGAATTTCCAAGTATTACTCTCCATCCGTTAAAATAAAAGGGGATATGCATGAAATTTAGGAATAATAGTATACGGGATTTTGGACACACGCGTACATAAATACCTTTATTGAGTACAAGTAACAGGAGGATAATGTTGTATTTATGTAGTAACGTGATAAATTTCGAACGCCACCACATGGACGTTTAAAAAAAACATATTTTTTGTTTTATTTCGAAAAAATTTCATCGTTTCTCCCATTAAGAGTAGGTACTGTTTCTACAAACATTGGCTGATCATCCCCACATGCATTTTAAAATGGTTGGCCAAGCATCGTAAATATTATTTAATGGTGTTATTATTTTTAAAAACAAGTATCCGCAACAAAACATAAAAGGACGCCGATAACTTCCATTTTCTTCTTCTTATGTTTTTTAAACGTCCATGTGGTGGCGTTTACTGCATAAATAAAACTTACAAAACAGGTGCCTTTACTGAAAAAAAATCATTTATTCAACATTCAGCAAAAGCCTGGAAGTACTTATAAATAATACGATTTATTTTATTTCGAACTAATAACAAAATAAATGTCATTGAATACACAAATTATTTTAATTTATTTGAGTGAACTTATCTGGTTTTTGACACAATCAGTTTTCCGGCATTATAAAATTACAAACGTAAAAGTAATTCTTTTTCTTTCAAAACGCCTGGTTTTTTACATCGTTCTATTCTTATCAATTTGCACACCCCCTGTTAACTATATTTAACATGTATATTTTCTTTAAATTGCATCGAAAATCTGGAGACAAAAAACAGAAAAAGATATTCGCACCTTTGGGACTCGAACCCTGGACCTTCGGCTTTCAGGGCCACAGCTCTACCAACCGAGTTAAGGTGTCTCTGTCCTATTCGGTCATTTTTAACTGTATCATACTTCTACTAATGGACACCTTTGGACATGAACCCAGGACCTTTCCCTTGCCGGGGAAGAACTCTACCAAAAGATCTATTTTATATATTTATTGTATTTAACTGTAACTTCGTCTAAGAACTACCAAAATAATGTTCATTTTCTAAATGCAATATTTTATTGGCTGCTACCTTTAGTATGATTGCAAGATTCAAACCAGCACTAAATGCTATCTAGATAATTTATTATTCATTTTTATTTCTTATGTCTTTACGTTAGTTCACCCACATAAATAAATTATGCAGTAATGACGTCAATCGAAAGATGGAATAAACAAGACCTAATTGTAATCGAGAAGGGAAGATAGCCTGAGGGATCAATGACGTACCTACGGAATCAGGGAAATTAGAATCCCTGCGTGTAATAATCATTGTATGGCAATGGAAATATTAGTTTTAAACGCCAACAGAATTATTATATTTTTATTCGAGAAAAATCACAATACAACTGTTAGAATTTAACAAGCTCGACTTCACACAACAAAGGGAGTTTTACATAATATGACCATCAAACGATCGCCGCCATTTTAATTTTGAAATTCAAACATCTTTAGCACCGTTGTAATTTGAAACTCGTTAAAACGAAAAAGCGATACTATATAAAAAGAAACAAGCACATACATCTATAGGATTTAGCCGACGAGAGAATGAGATAATATAATCGGTCTCCTATTTGTGCGGTGCTTCGTAGCCTTCCCACTCTTGTCTACTTTAGTTCGCTTCTACCGCGTGTGAATTGCACACTCGGCACACTTTTTGATTCTGCTTTTTATGTAGATACGTTTAACGCTGCATTACGATCATTGGTGAAATATATTGTACTTATAATTTTGTATTAGTGATCGACCAACCGGTGGTATAACCAAAAGAAAGTTGTTAAAAAAATACAAGCGTGCAGTTCCTGAAAGCGAAACCTTCAGAAAACTAAACTTCGAGAGAATGAGACGAATGCTGAGTATTAGGAGTAGGATAATTGTAGGGTTTATTTATAATAATGTTGTTACAAACTTTAAAAACTATTTTACATTTTATTCTATGAAGCATCGTACAAATCGAGAGGAGGCCGATAAACTATGAAGCACCGAACAAAGAGGACACCGATTAATCTATCTCATTCTCTCGCAGGCTACATCCTATATATGTATGGGTTGTCTCTTTTCAGTGTTGCTGGTTTCCGTTTCATCGAGTTTCAAATCACAATGGTGCTAAAAAAGTTTTTGCTTAAAAAAATATTTTTTTCTAAAAGAGGGTGGCGCCTTTTAAGAGTAATGAAAACTGCTGACGCAGATCGTTTAAATGTCGAAAATCAAATGGTGCTGGTACTCAATTTGATGAGTTTGTGACATCTCAACCATTAATATTTTTAAAAATTACCAATAAAAAACCTATTTAACCCTTTTGATTCTAGAAAATAAAATTTTATCATCTTTTTATTAATGATGAGGTAGAAGTTTGAACCTCCTTACAATACCTATCTTTTATTCTACGTCTCTTAGAACAGCCTCCTTTGGAAGGCTTTTAATGGAGGGGGTATTAAAATTCAAATTTCGAATAAGGACATCTTTGTTTGAATAGAGTTAGTAATTTATAGAAAGGGCGACCGCACGCTCGTAGCTTATTCAGATTCTAATCTTTTTAATAAGTTATTCGTTCAATTTCCAATTCCACGACTTGGGGCAAATCGAGGGCTTTTGCTCATACTTTATTAATTTTAAATTTAAGGATTATTTTAACCAATTTTAACCCGAAAAGACAACTGACCTCGAGTATTATCTGAAACGTGTCAATATAATTATTCTGGAAATAATTAGAACTTTTAGGAAGTATCGATGAGAATTATTTTGTTGATGTGTTTAAAACAGAATATTTATTTTATTATTGAAGTGAAATCTCTTCAGAAACCTTGTGATTTTAAAACTAGATGAAACGAAAAAGTGACACTAAAAAGAGACAAACACATACATCTACAGGTGCTTGCGAGATAATGATATAGAATAATCGGCCTGCTATTAGTGTGAGGCTTCGTACTCCTCCACAACTGTCTACTTTAGTTTACTGAAGATTTCACTTCTACCGCGTATGAACTGTACACTCTAATTTTTGAAGTGAAAATTTCCTTAGCACCGTTGTGATTTGAAACTGGATAAAACAAAAATAGCGACACTTAAAAGAGACAACCACAAATATCTGTAGAATGTTACCTGCGACAGAGTGAGATTGAATAATCGGTCTCTTCTTTGTGGGATTCATTGTTGCCTCCCCACTTATAACTCCTTTTGTTTTCTGAACGTGTAATTTATTATGGTACGTTTATTATTATAGTAAAACACAATTGAATATATTTTAGACTACTATAAAGATGTAGCGCAGAACCGCGAAAAATCACGGGATATATAATAATTGTAGGATTTTTGAAGCTGAAAAGAAGAAATTTATCTTTATAGTGTTAGTAATCTTAAAAAGTTACGGCATCTTCCAAACATTTAAACGGAAGAAACATACGTTTCAAACAACGTGTGTTATTTCAAAACTAATATTTGACAATAAATTAAACTATTTTATCGGCATGTTTGGGAGCGGAAGATACTCTCTGTATTGCTCTGGTGTAAGACCACCATTCATAATTGAAATATTGCTTGAAATGGCTTTAGCCGTGTTTGGTGAACATATCTGAATAGTCAGGTATTTCCCCACCTTTTTTTCCCCATCTCCATCCCCTCCCACTACCTTCAGCCTCACAACACATCCCAATTTCTGATGCCATAGTCTCACTGGCTCCAGACTGGAGTAGCTGGGACTCTTGTGAGATATTTACATAAAAAAGCGATAAAGTAGGTACCAACATTATTTTATCAATCGATAATAACATAACAAGAACGTGCTTAGAATGTCAAAGTGAGTAAGATTCCCCTTTTCAAGTTCATTGTTCACATCCCCATAGTTTTGTTTTTGACTTTTTTATTTAGATGTTAGTAAATTTTTGCATACATCTAGCAGGAAAATATAAAAAAATACAATTTACGTAGTACAGTAACATTTACAAATACGTTTTAAGAAAAAAAAGGATTACTAGACTAAAATACATTAAGTAGATAAGATAATAACCTTTTTTTCTTTGAAAAAAGAGGTCATTCCCATTTAGTTTTGGGTGCTGAATTCGGGAAAATTATTAAAAAAATTCCAACACGTGAGGTTTTCCCACAAAACGCAAAATACTGTGGGATTGCATATCATACGGCGCAAAACGGGGCTTTTTTCGAAATATATATTTTTTATATAACAACTTATTTTAAGATAATGTTATGTTTTATAGACTGAGACAAAACATTTAGTAACTCATGACGATAAAATTAGTCAGCGTTGAATCATATAAATCGGGATGAGAGAATGCCGGAATTCCCAAGGTGCATACTCCCTTCCATGCCCTTTCCTTTATTTATTTCTGTTCCAGCTTTCGTAACGTGCGTTTCAAAAATGACTTCAAGGGGTTGTGTAAATTCTTCTGAGAGTTTTTCTATATTTGTGGTGAATTTGTAGTGAGAAAACCAAAAAGAAATATTACTGATTTTGTTAAAAAAAGTGTATTTTGGTGTGAAGATAGGGGACCAGGACAAATCTTAGGCCCGCATGGAGTTTGTTCAGGGCTTGTTGAAGGACTTAGAATTTGGTCAAAAAGTAAAGTTAAATCTTTTCGTTTTGGTGTTCCCATGATCTGGAGAGAGCCACAAAACCACAGCGATGACTGCTACTTTTTTTAAACCAGAATTTGTTATGACAAAACATCCTCCGACAAAATATCCTACGGATAAAACATCCCCCAACCAAATATCTACCAAAATCTAACATAACCTAACCTAACCTAACCTAACCTAACCTAACCTAACCTAACCTAACCTAACCTAACCTAACCTAACCTAACCTAACCTAACCTAAACTAACCTATCATACAAAAATAATGGAACAAAAAGAATACGGACAACCTGTAAAAACAATTAATTATTGTTAAAAATTGTTCAATGGGACAAAAATAATACAGACATTCTGTAAAGACAATAAATTATTGTTCAAAAATAGTAAAATGTAAAATAAGGTTAGGTTAGGTAAGGTTAGGATATTTTTTTGGAGGATGTTTTGTCCGTAGGATATTTTGTCGGAGGATATTTTGTCGGGGGATATTTTGTCGGAGTACATTATGTCGAGGATATTTTGTCGCTGGTTGAAAACGCGCGGTACATTTTTTTATTTTTTTTTTTTATTCAGAGAAAGATACATAAATTACAATATATTCAATATAATAATTAATTACATAATATGATATGTGTACATATTTGATTTATCCCCATAAAAAAGCAGGGCTTGTGTGTATGGGGGTGTTATTATATTGGTTTAATTTTTTTATTTTTTATATTCAGTTCAAATATTCGGTATAATTTTTAAGGTGAGTTTTAAATTTTTTGATATTACTGTTCATGTTTCTGATTTTTTCATTAAGTGAATAAAAAAATTTTACTCCGAGATATTTATGACTTAACTGTCCTAGTGTTTTTATACATTTTGGAGTAGGAAGTATTGATGTTTGTCTAAGATTTCTGTTATTTTTAAATGGTGCAACTTTATTTTGAATATTATCTTTATAAATTTGTAATGTTGCATGATAAAAATATATTGCACTTAATTTTCTGACTTTAAATTGTTAGAATAAAAGTTCTGACGAATATGAGCAGGGTTTTTTTTAATTGTTTTTATTATTAGTTTTTGTGATATGTAAATTGTTTGTGTTTGATTTTTTATATGTTCCGCCCCATCCTATAATGCCGTATTGTATAATTGATTGACAGAAAGCGAATTATGTGGTTCTAAGTAATTTTTCGTTTAAAATATCTCTTAAACATCTAAATATATATGTTAGTTTCCTTATTCTGTTGTTCAGAATATTTATGTGTGGGGACCATTTTAAACGCTGGTCTATTGTTATGCCCAGGTACTTAATATCGGTCTTGCTTTCTATGTTTGTACATAATATATTGCATTTGTGGTTTTCTGTATTTATCACATAGTGGATTATTATGTTTATTTCTTTAGGTATTTCTTGTTTTTTAATGAAAAATGGTAAATAATAGGTTTTTTTAGAATTTAAAGTCAACAGGTTTTTATCAAACCATAATTTTAGTGCATCGATATCTGTATTTGCCATTTTATTTAATTCAGATCAGGTGTTTGCTTTTAGTAGTAGGACTGTGTCATCAGCTTAGGATACAATATCTCCAAATTTGGAATATATCATTGACATATATAATAAATAACAACGGTCCCAAAACTGTACCTTGGGGTATCGAAAAGTCGCTATATTTTGAGTCGCTGATTTGATTGAGTAATTTTACTTGTTGAGGTCTTTTGTGTAAATAACTAGTTTTCCATGCTAATACTTTCCCATTAATTCCTATCGATTTTAATTTATTTATTAATTATATATTTTGATTTATTTATTAATACTCGCAATATACGAGTATTTGCGACTACAGTGTAAGATTATTAATTAATGCACACGCATATAACTGTTTCACGTCAAATTTCGCAAAAATGTAGTTGGTATCTGTTTGAATTAATTTTTAAAATTATTTTTAAATTTTCAGATAAAATTCTTTCGGTGATTCCAGAGCGAAGACGTCTGAATGGTTTTTTATACCTTCTTTAGAGGCTTTACAAAAAATAAACTCTAGTCCTGCAATGGACGAAGGCCGTTGAAGTACTCTAGGACAAGGACTCCTGAAGGCGCTTTAACGAAGCTATACTCACTCGAAACTAATATGTAATATGTAACCGAATAAGGCATTTTGATGAACAATGTAGGAATTCTGTTACATCCACGTTACTAGCTGATTTTTTAGACTAGCAGAAAATTTTATCATAAAAGTATACTGTCTCTGAAAGGTCGCAGTTCGCGGAGAATAACAGTGAAAATTTAACTCTACTCTCAGACATTTAAAAGTTGGGAATATCAGCTTCGAATTGTAATTTAATTTTAATATAAACTTCCTTCAGTTTTGCGGAGTGTAAGTAAGATTTATCTGGCGTGCCTCCTTTGGTACCCCCTTTGGTTTCGTTATAGAAGCGGAGATGCGCACCAATGATAAAGTAATTACTTCTGGAAAATTCGACAGGCGGTGGCTTGTGTTTCACATAATTGTTCGTGATTTACCACGGGATTCGCCCGGATCTTTTCCTCCAGGTTTATCGGAATTGCTAAATGGTAAATTGATATCGATTGCTCGAATACAGAAAGGCCAACTTTTATGCTCTCCTGGACTAATATGAACCGATAATTCGACGGATTTCGACGAAGTAAATGTCTTTACGAGATTTTGTTATGAGATTTGTCAATATGAATTATACGTTTCCTGGAAAAAGTATTCAAGCAGCTGATCACTGATCATCCAATTATTTATAAATAAAGACATATTTGTAACAATGAAATCAGTTTAACTCCGGTAGGTTTTAATAAATATGATAGATATCGTTTTATTATAGTGATAGAGATGAAAGACATGAAAAAATTCAAAAGTATGTTTTTACATCCTTTGAGAGTAGGGTCGAAGCAAATTAAAAGAACATGATTACAATTCAAGCTTAATTTAGCCTTACCCCTGTTTGAACTTTTACAAAAGACTTTACTACAACCGAAGGTCAAGAATTGCGTAAGAAAACTTTATTTGATTTAATTGTGTTATTTCACCACTTAATCATTAAAAATAATGTATGTTATATTTACGGCACGTTATAGAGCGGAAGAAACTTTCAGTATCGTCCTGGTGTAAGACCACCAATCAGAATTGAAATGGCTTTTAATTGTGTTTGGTGACCAGATTAGAATAGTCAGGTACTTCCCCACCATCCTCTGGCCAATCTCCTATCCCTACCTTCACAACATACCCCAATCGGGGATGCCATCTCTGGTTGAGAGCAGTTGGGATTTTTGTGTGGTATTCACATTAAAATATCTATTAAATTCATTATAAGTTTTCGTCTTAAAGTACCTTTATAAAATAGATTATTTTAACGCCTCATAAAATGATATGCTATCTATTGCTTTATTTTACAAACACTTCACAAAATTTGGATACTGTGACCATAACAATAGTATTTTAATAAATTGCCTACTTTTATTATGGCAAGTGAGTTGCAACATTTATTGGCATTCTGTACAATCTGCCAATGGCATTGGGTTATCGACAGAAAGATTTTTATTGATAATGTTGGCTATTCATACTGTGTTTACTGAATTGAATATATTTTTGGAAATTTCAAAGACATCGCTAAACACAAACTGCATTCAAATCAAATAGCATTGGTGACAGTTATAAACCTTGTAGAACCCCTTTCTTTGAATCAACGGCCCTGGTAACATTGTCTCCAATTTAATTAAAGCAACGATATATAACATTTAACGATTACTATTATTACCTACAATACGTACCTATAATTAATAGGTAAGTACTAATCAAAATTCATAACCAGGTTAAGATATAAATGTTTTACTAAACGGCAAGTTCCTGTTCATACAGTCGCTATTGCTTAATATGCAGAACAAGGGTTCAATTTAAACTGATTACGGAATTGTATCTACAAATTGAATATTCCAGATCTAAAGCCGGGTGGTAATGGTCAGCCCACGCTTCCCCAGAATAACTTTACTTTGTGCGCTAAGAGAATTTTCAATAAATATATCCAGTTTAAGAGTCAAAACAAATAAAAATAACACTAAATGAGATATACCGGAAAGATTCACACTGATTAAATTGCAGGAACAAGTAAATGTTGCAACTTTTGAAGTTTTACACGTAGTATTTTTAAAAATGTTTCATGAATAATTTAATTTCTTTAGATCTTAATATAATTCAACTAAAAGGATTTGAATGTTTTATGAATTTGTGGAGGACTTATATTGGTATAATTAGCTTATAGGAATGGAAAAATTGGCAACGGACGTTGCAGACTTCATGTTGCTCTTGATATTGAAGATGGAAGATTTGACATTTTAAAGTAAGCAAAATATTTATTTTGGTTTTTCCGTTAAATAAATAGATCCCATACTAAGTAAAAAAAATTAAACAAAATATCTTCAAACGGTGTATCTACCTTTTTTATCTAGAGTAGTAAATAAGCAATGGCGTACAATTCTATTTGTTGATAACGATACCTAAAAAATAATAAGTAATAACATTCCCGGTACCTTACCGGCATTTTATACGAATATTAAGCTAAAGAAATACATTCTCAAAAATAAAGATAGCGATATAAAAACAACAAAAAAATCACGCGTTTACAAACGGAATTGTAGGATTTTAATTGCTTTTATATAAGTAAAACTAATATAAATTTTGAGGTGAGAGCTAATGAACATCTTAGGGCTTTAAATAGCCATAGTGAATATTAGTTCGCAGATCATTTATTGAAAAATAATCAAACCTTTGATATATACTAAGGACTAAAAATACTTCATAAAACAGCAATAAATACAATAAAAACTGCAACAAATTTTTATAAACCCTCTTTTAAATATTTTTGCCACTTAACTGGTCTTTCCCTTTTAATGACATTGCAATCCCAAATTCTAATGAACTTCCCCCACTGTTACACCTTCCCCTTCTTTCTTACTTTTCCTTTCCATAGGTGATTTGTATTTAATTTTTTTGCTTAATTGTATATTTTCTCCCTGTAATGTGAGCATTGTTCACGAAACATGGAGATTGTGCATATATAAATGAAGTGATGTAAACTAAGTTATTTGTCTTTAATAAAACAGAAAAATAATTGTTTACAAAATATTTCGCATTGAACTGGAGGCTTTTGTCATTTTTAAACTCTTTATTAAATTTGAATGCATGGCATTACAATTTGCAACGTAACCAAAACTAATTTATATTCAAACAATTGAAAGGAAAAAAAAACAAAGCCACTAGTATTTTGTTCCGTGTAAAAAATTATGTTTTAATTATTTGAAATTTTATACGAATATATAAATATATTAACAAAGCCAATTAAGCTTTTTGATCCGTGCGAATTTCATAAATTTTAAATATACTCGTACATCATATTGTTTAAGCTATTCTTTTTTTATTAATTAACAAGCGCAGTCCGGTGTAAATCACGGGATAGAACAATATTATTTTCGAAATGAAACAATTAAAAAATAAATACGTGCATTAGCTAAATTTATTATTATTAATTTGCCTCGGCCGATATTCGAAACCGGATCAGCTTTTTGGGAGACAACTACGCTGGACATTACACCACCAATTTTTGTAAGAACTGTGGTACAAATTTATTAGAGGAACAGGGTGGTAAAAAATTTATATAATTTTTTACGAAATATTTCATGGTTTGGTCAAGAAAATTTTATTTCAATCAAGTTTTTGCAGCCAAAAGCTTACTACTTTATCTTTATCATAAACGATGTTTAATACTATTTAAAAAAAAGAGTGTGAAATTCACATGCGGTAAAAGTGAAACCTTCAGAAAACTAAAGTAGGCAAGCGTGGAGATGCTACGAAGCACCGCACAAAGGGGAGACCGATTATAATATTTAATTCTCCCGCAGGCAAAATCCTGTAAGTGTACATATGTGTATGTCTCTTTTTAGTATAGCTATCTTTTATTCCATTGATTTTCAAATCACAACGATGCTAAAGAAGTTTTAACTTTAAAAAAAACCTGATTTCATGAATAAAAAACCAACTGGAAGTGTTACTTACTAAATTTTTGAGTTTTAAAATGTTATGTATGTAGGTAATATATCCGAAATAATTGTTAAATAACTATGACTCGCGACGTTAATTGTAACACGAATTGTGAAAAGTTATATTATAACCATTTAGCAATAAAAAAACATAAAAAGACACCATGTTATTTGATCCATATTTTACAACCCAATTCCAATATTTTATCCAATTTTCCAAACTCGTGCGAAGCCTTATAAAAAAGTCAGTATAATTTATAATGAAGCGAATATTTTCCGTTGAACATATGATATTTTAATTCATCTGGTTACATTTTCTAAGACCCTTTATACTTATTTATGAAAGTATGTATAGCAGTTCTAAACCAGGAGTTCCGTGCCAGGAAACGCGTAAGAAATTGAACACAATAATATGCGTTGGTATCTTCTACGAATGCTTTCCATTTTCCTTTATCTACTGGTCCACAATTTCGAAATCAAAATTTCGTAATTATAACAGCTTACTCTAATTAAATTACATGTAATTTTAATCATTTCCCACTGCGAAAAGGAAAAATGTTCCAACGATATTGAATAAATCAGGTTTCAACCTCATTTTCAATTACAGAAGCGTAATAATATCTCAATGGAATTACTAGTAAGAGGTAATTCTCCGAGTTCTGTTAAGGCTTTACCGCCGTTTCCACAAAGAAACGAGGCACGAGGGAAGCTAAAAGGTAACAAAATGTGCAGGGTGGGTCCTCACACCTTATGAAAAAATATACAATGAAATGATCTGTCAGATTAATGATTTATTTATAATTATTCATGGACAACATTAATTTTTCTGTAGTTTCGTTTTTTTTAATGTATAACAAAATGAAAAACTGTTCTTAAAAGCAGATGAAGGATTCTTACTTAGTTTATTGTAAATAGGAGATACTTTTTACGATTTTTATGAGAATGAAAATTTACAATAATTCATTAGAGTAATGTATATTCAGAAATTCATATGTGAATATACAGAGTGCTGAGGGATGTACTTAACATACTTAAACCAGTGATTCCTGACATATTTTTTTAGAGTGAAAACTCTGAATTAAATTTTGGTCTCTGGTGACATTTTTTTTCTTCAAATACAAACCAAAAAAAGTCTTTTACATGTCATAATTGTTAACACAGCCTAGCAAACTCTCACCCCAAACCTACATAACTATTTAATACGTACTGATTTTTGATGTTTTCAACAAAAATGTCATCACAGACCATAATGTCATTTACATCTTTTTGATCCAAATAATGCCAAGATTCAATGGGTAATGTAAGTTAACTACTTCCCTTAAAGCCCTATAGATATTAAGACATGCAAGTCATTTTTATTTTGTTAATGATTGTTTAACTCGATTTTCTATTTTAATTGTCCTGGCGATGTTATAATACGATAAAAATAGTATTTCGGAAATAATTGGATCAAAAATTAACAATTGAAAAAAATAATAATATACGCTATGATTAAATATTTTTAATACAATTTTATCTTTTCGTATTGGCACATCCTTAACTGTAACAAGTGTATTTGTAATTTCTTTATTGGTCTCGAATAGAATATTAAATAGATAGTTATATACCTCGTTACCCTGTAGTTTATTTTTTGTAGTATCTATACTAAATCATTTGCCTAAATTTACGTCTCCATACTCCCTCTTCTCAAAATACACTGGATGAATTCAGCAACCTCAAACCTGCGCATGCTTATAGAGGGGGAATGTCACTTTCACATTCCACCTGGTACGTTTGTATTCTACAAGTATGGTTGCATTACTTTTCAGCCTACCCTCTTATTTAGAAAGCTCTAATAAGGATCATTTATTGTTATCAAGTTTAATTTGTAGAACTCCATTTTAATTTTTTTATTTATTTTATATATTCAATAATTTTATTATTAAATTATTGAATATATAAAATGAATTTAAAAAAAAAAAAAGTAAAGGATCATTTGAACATCGCGAACGCCTGTCTCGTGTTTCCTGTTACATTGTCAGAAGCACCACTGTTTCGATAAAAGGGTGAATTTTTATTAGAGATTTCCCCCTCTGATAACGGATTCGGACATGGCGGTTGAAGATGCTTCATTTTGACTTTGAAATCTCGTTGGTTCGCCCGTGATATTATTATATTTATTTATTTCGGAGAATGGATTATTCGTTCGGAAAACGCCTTTGTACGAATGCGGATGTTTTCATAAAGCGAGTTCCTACAGTAAAATTCGTCGGGAATGCTTTGAGAGATTGCAATAGATGGATTCATCGCATTTCAAAAAACATTTTAACAACATTTTCAACAAGTTTTCGGAATGCCGAAAGTATTAATTGAAATTTTAAAAGGTTGGACAAATTGGTTACGAAGTAGGTACACGAATATATTAATAATGCCTATAAGCTTGTAGGTCTCTATGGAGGTACCATAAACACACGGAGCTGATTTAAGTGCAGAAAAAACCTAATTAATTTTATATTCCGGCTTCGGCAAAGGAACTGATGTATTTTTTTAAGCCAGTAATCAAACGCTTTTTTTAACTTTTTTCAATTATATGATTATTGTGTCTAAAATAATGTATGTAGGTATATGTATTTGAAAGAGGAATGTGTTTGAAAATAATATTTTATATCATTTTTCAGATGTGGTTGCTAAATCCTGTATGTTTACAGAAACCACATTAAATTGAGTTTGAATTTGGTTTACATAAATCCTATTTATGAAGCAGGAATTCGTGTACATATGACATGGAGAAATCTCTGAAATGATGAAGAGCGACATTATGAACATCGCACAACGGTGGTGTTTCTGGATCTAAACAACTGGTTCCAAGTTCAGAGGTTATTTTTGTATTAATGCTTTGTTTCATATTTTCAAGTGTTTTTCTAACACGAACACTTAATGTTTCGAATATCTCTGGGGAGGTCGGATAGTAAGCAGTAGTGTTATTTATAATAATAAAAATGTTCTAATGGTAAAGTACTTAAACTCTTCAAATGCATAAGAAACGTCCTTCTATTTACATTCTCTGTATTCTCTTACATGTTCTCCCTTTTTTTATCTCAATTTTTTTCTTTTCTTTCGTTTGTTACTATTTAAGTTCCTTTTTTTTGTAATCTGTGAGTTATTTGTATCATATTTTTTTAAATAAATCTAGTGCTCCACAATAATTCATTCAAATTTTATCGTCAAGTTATACAATTATTTCAATTATACAATTAATAATAATAGTAAAATCGGTCCATAATAATTAGTTTTTTTCTCAATTGTATGTAAACCACCACAAATAACATAAAATAATTGAGAGCACAAATAATATTGATATTCAAATATTATAATCAATAATTATCAGCCTGAAACACTCATCTACATTGAAAAAATCTTCCGAGAAAAGATACTGGCCGCCAACGGGAATTGAACCCGTGACCCGTGACGAACCGTGTTATCTACCCTTTGTGCTATGCATAAAAATCTTGTTTAAAACGTTAGTTTATCAATTAAAAATAATAATTAATATTGAATTTCATAATCATTCATGTCGACAAAAAACAGATTCATTGTTCATCAGAATAATTAATTAGCAAAAATCACTAGAAATAATTGCAAGAGCTTTTCATCGGAATAATGGACTTAATGCCACTCCAGTTTCACTCTGTCCTAATTGGGTTTTAATTTTTTCACGGTCGTCCTGATCGACTGAAAAATTATCGGTAAAAATTTTATCGGATCCCCTCTTCAAATACTCCAAACTCATTCCGAGTGCAATCGAATTAAGGTCAACAACTGAAGTAATGGTTCAGGTTACTGTAAAACGAAAAATTATTCTTTATTGAATATCGGTAAATTTAAGTCATTTAATATTTTATTAGAACTCTCTCTTTATAATAACTTTTGAAGGTTATTCCCATCAATGTAATATATCATTGAATAAGAAGATAATACTAAATATTAAAAAAAAAAAAAAAAAATAAACAAGGCAGAGGAAAAAAAATTACCGATTGCAACTGGGACTTGAATCCAGGACCTCTCGTCGTACCGGGGTGAAAGTCTTATCGGCTTGGCTTCTCAGACCTCTTATCTAAGTCACTTTTGTAAATTTCCTAAAAAAATTAGCGGGAACACAAAACAATATTTATTATAAAGGTTTTAAAATGATCAATAAACAATGTTGCGGCGGCTAAAAGTCTTACAATTTTTCGTAGATTATATTTCATTGTTGTGATGTCCAAATTTTATTAGTATAGTAGTTTAAGAATAGATTATATTATTTGATATAAGATTTAAAATTTTATAGCTACATATAATTTACTTAAAAAAACTCATATTTCGACTGTTTCTAAAAGTCTCAATGAATTTTCAATTTTTTAAATATTTTTAAAAATAAAATCCGATATATTTATCCAAGACCATATCTAGGTTACAAACCAGTTCATCGAACCAATTGCTTCTATTTAAAAAAAACAAGTAATTGCCAATAATATGGGAAACAATTAGTCGAAGATAATAAATATTGTTAATTCTAAAATCTTAAATATGACAAAAATGAACGTTTTCAGTTGCTAAATTGGTAAAGTGTTTATCCCGCCAAGACAAAAAGAGGTTCTTGGTTCGAGACCCACTTCTTGCGATCGTTATCTTTTCATTTTTCAGTCTCTTGTTCTTTTTCATATTTCGTTTAGATTTTGAATATTATCTTATTCTTCAATAATATGTCACTTTAATACGATAGTTCTGCATTTTTTATGCTTTTTAAAATTTTATTTTTACTGCCATTTTTTAGTATTATTTATTTTAAATTTATGCATTGTGCATCGATAAATTATTGATATAAATATGTAAATATTTCTAAACAAAATAGACAGAGTTTGACGATTGTATCGCATACGGACACAATGCATGTGCATATACTCAATGAGAACATTCGAATTGCACAAAGAACAAATTTTTTTTTTGGTAGAAGAATTTAAAAAAAAAAAATTTACTCACATGAAATAATAATTATTTCAAAGTTTAACTAAAATAGCTAACTTAAAATAACTATAATAAAATTAAATACTTTTTTGTTTAAAACCACGAGTTTTATTAATTTTTTGAACCGACCGGTTCCGCGTTGCTCAAGCATCATCAGGGTACAAATTAATACTAAACAATAAGTCATAATGTGTGCTTATATAAAACAAAATATAGAGGGAGACGACAAAATATAGAGGGAGATAACATGATACAACATGGATAAGGAACCATATCCATAATTAATAACAAAATTAATTTTAACATCTTTCGTAAACCCTCCTATACTGACATTGTCATACATAGCACCTCCAATCACCCTTTTTCACATAAGCACTCCGCATTCCATTCAATGGTTCACCGTTTAGTCACAATTCCAATGTCCGATGTAAAAAATGGCTATGAACCATAGTTTATAGATTTAATCTTAAATAAAAAAACTAAAACTAATAGCCATTAATCAATTCTTATTCGCTAGTCCTTGTCCTCAAATCAACGATAATAATATTAATTATCAATGGCGGCGAATTTTATTCATTAATAATTTTTCTACCTTAATTATAAAAAACCTTCCTTCTGAAGTCAGACCTGCCTTTTATACCAATAACAATCTAGGTATATTTCTAATTAATTCTAAAGATAAGGACGACAAATTAAGTCATTCGGGAATATATAAATTAAATTGTAATAATTTTATGGCTTTTTATATCGGTAAGACAACACGTATTGTTAATATTAGGATAAAGGAGCATCTTCGTTGCCTCAATAATAACGGTTTTTTCAGAATTCGCCAACCATTTCATCGATAAAGATCATACGTTTTGTCATAGGATCGGTGCTAAAATATTACATAAAAATGGGCATGGTAACAGACTAAACAATTTAGAGGCACTAGAAATTAAAAAAGCTGTAAAAACCAAAAATCATATACTTATTAATCAATTAGACATATCAAGTAGTCCAATATTTGGTCTGTTTCCTATAAACCCTTAATAAAAAATTCCCAGTGCTCCTTACCACCATACCAGTTGATGCTTTGTTTCTCCGAATTTATTATTGTAACCCATTAGTCACATAATTATAGTTCGGTTTTTTCCATTACTTCTTAGGTTAATGTATTTTATGGCCGTCGACGTGTTTGTTAAATTTGTATCATGTTGTCTCCCTCTATATATTGTTTCATATAAGCACACACTATGACTTCTTGCTTAGTATTAATTTGTACCCCGATGATGCTTAAGTAAAGTGAAATCGGTCGGTTCAAAAAATTAATAAAACTCGTGGTTTTAAACAAAAAAGTATTTTATTTTATTATAATATGTCAAACCACAAAGTGATTGCTTTCTACAATAATAAAAATAACTAATTCATTGCAAAAGTCTGTGACTTAATAGTGCCACGCATAATAAATCCTTCGGCATGATAAAACCTACATATTTTAACTACATGTTTAATCTGAAAAGATCAGAAATGGGAATCATTTTGACAGGCACTAATGGGAAGAATATTGTGGGCCTCTTCGATTCTCCAACGTGTTCGATATGTAAAAAAAATTGGGGATACGGATCGTACGAGTACATTAGCTATAAACAACAGAGAGTGATAATGTTGATGATCTCCAACCCATTGAAAGTTCAGAATTTAACAGCTTTATCTGAGTTTCATGCTAATTCAAGAATCATGAAATTTGTTAGATCGTGTATAAAAATTGGGAAATATTTGAAAGCGAATTCTTCCACAAAAGACTGGGTACAGTTTAAAAGCATTAGACGTTATAATGATAATATATTAATATAGAAAATATATGGTGAGGCAAGAAATGAAGACATTGTGTGAGTAGGAAGCCTGCATATTATTCACGACAAAAGAAACTTATTTTAAAATCAAAGTTAAAATCAGACATAAAAATAACCTTCTCCCAAATTCGATGACACTTATATAATTTTTTTTCTGTAAACTTTAAAGGATTTTTTTTTGTAAGGAAGGAAAAACTGAGAAAATGAAACAAAGTTGTCAGAAGTAGAGATTTTCTATTATTTATTATTATATTTATCTTGACAACAATAATAATAAATTTATAAGACCAATCCATCTCACATTTCACTAAAACAATTTACTTTCGGTTACAGTGATGGCCAGCGTCTAACTCTGCCTGTTTTATTTTCGATATTGAAGAATCCACAAAAATATTTCAAACTTTCAACTCTTAGTGTAAACTGACGGAAATATAGATAAAGTTTTCCAAGAAATGCTTGAATATCTGTTAGCAGAACATCAACGCCATCTTCAGCAAAAATATTATTATTCCTTGATGCAGAATATAATATTTTTGTTGGGTTTATCTTGAGACTTGGCGAATGAAGCATCTAGGTATATTTTGACACCTTTTAATCTGCCCTTTGTGATTGAGATATCTGGTGAGATCTCAATAAATCGTTATGGTTATAATTCCATAATTCAGTGATTAACCAAACACTTTTTAATTGATTTTCATAACAGTGACAGCAATGGCAATAAATGACAGTATATTTTCACGTAATCCTAAAATAAATAAGACAAACCTACCATCATAAGATAATCATTCAATTCGGAAAAATAGTAATCGGAAGAAAAAATATATGATGGTTAGGTAGGAATCGTGGGTTCAGCGTCTTGTTCTAAGCCACCAAACGAAACAAATCATTAGGGGTGACCAATGGCACAGGCGTTAGTTATCTAATAGATGGTTCCCCAAACATCGGTACCCATTTCTGCCTCCCAATTTAAAAATTCGTTTAGAATAAATAAAATAATAAATAAATCGTCTTCATGTGGCCTAGCCGCAGTTCGGAGTTTAAATTGGAATTTAACCTTCATACATTCGCGCCCTATGGCGTAAAACGTACATAAAATCGCGCACGGTGTCTCAGACCGAGATATCATCTCGTCTGTATTATTTTTATCTTATAATGTTTTAAGAAATATCGGTATTTATTATATAGAAGGGGGTATATTTAAATTTAAAAAAAAGAAAAAATATTTCTTTAAATTCATTTCGTAGAAACAGATTTTTAACTCAGCCTCTAAAAAATAAGGTTTTTTTGCACTTTAACTTTAATAACAAAAGTAAACTTTTTCATGTGCTAATTATCTAAAAAATCTAATAAATGAATGTATCAAGAAAAACTAAATATTATAAAAATAAAAATTAACCATTATTAGGTTTTTGAATAGTAATTGTTATAAGACCGATAACTGTAAATAATTGTCACATATTCACTCAGCATCAATGCCTGCGCCGCACTAAACAATGCCCTACAACAAATTAAGAAGCTGTTAAAAAAAAAAAAGTCCCATTGTTGTTAATTTTTGAGAAAACAACGAATTTATTGATTTGTCGGTCTGAGAGACCAGCGCGAGTAAAGGAAGGTTAAATGCATTTTTTCCATTTCCACGAACTTAAATAGTTTCTTATAGTATTGAAATTGAAACGATGCATTATTTTATTAATCTCTATGTATTGAAAGCGCCTGAATTGTAAAATGGTACTATTGATGTAAGGCTTTGTATATTTAATTCTAAAGAAGCGGGTTTTGTGTGGTCTTGAATAGTTGCTTCCAGAACAAGGGGACAAATATGCAAAATTCGGTACTGTCCTCGCTAAACCGTTACATCTGGGTACCCTATTAACATAATAAACAAAGTCAGTTATTTTTATGTCCCTTAAAAAAAGAAAGTTGGTAATTCAACGAACGTTTAAAAGAAAACGCTACTTAAAATACGAGTTTCTTCGTTCGGGAAAACTTTGAAAGGATTACTCCTCGAGAAACTCATCCTCAATAAAAAAAAGGAATTAAAATATACGAAGGCTTCTCCGGGATTGACGATTTACCGCCTCAATTGGAACTGAACTCAAACCATACAAATAATGTAGGTAAAATATTGTGGTTCGCTACATTTGGTGACGCTACGGGGGTGCCCGGGTTCGTGGGGTGGTCTGGGTCTTGGCGGCAGATGCGTCTGTCCACGAACTGCATGGCGGGTCAGGTAGGGAGAGATTGGTTGAGGGAGACCTAACCTAGATCTCTACAGCCAGACACTCTCGATCCATCGCATTGCACCGCTGTGGGAGAGATGGATTCATTCGTCCGTCACTCCTAGAAACTTTAAGTTCCAAATTCCTACCCACCCCTCATACTTTTTTCCATCCCAGAACTCCATCCCCTTCCTTTCCCTAAAAATACCCTTCTCACAGCATCCCCAAAGATGACCTAAGGTCCAACGGAATTTTTTTCTCAGGGGGACACATTATGAAGCTTACTTTGGGCAGTCGGTAACGTGCCCAACTCACCTATATGATTTTTCCCTTCATTGTGTTTTTTTTAATGTGAATACCGCACAGGAGTCTTAACTGCTCCCGTCTGGAGCCAGGGAGACCTTGGCATCCCCACTGGGGTATACTGTGAAGCTGGAGAAGAACCTGGCTATTCAGATCTGGTCACAAAACACAGTTAAAGCTATTTCAAACAATGGTTCAATTCTGAATTGTGGTCTTACACCAGGGCGATACTGAGAGTATCTCCCACTCTTGAGCGTGCCGCAAATATACTATGGATTCATTTTATCTAATTAATTGTAAAATAACAGAAATTAGTAAAAAAAAAATATTTGTCCATGACGGATTCACTTCCGCGACCTTACCTTACGAGTCGAGAGCCTTACCCCTCGACCACAGAGGCTGTGTGAAAACCTGTTTAGGCATGAAGTATTTATTTGAATTTCAATTAATAACAACATTTTCAAACAAAAATTGTTTTGCATAACAGTCATTTTATGGATTATCATGTATATAATTGATTATTTTGATTTCCATCAGCGGTAAGATAACTCGGAGAATTTCAAT